>JAXGGA010000104.1:0-338410 GCA_038373865.1 Uloborus plumipes
AAAAAATATACGTGATTTTAAGTGCAGTCATTTAGGATTCAGTGTATTTTTAATTCAGTTCAGATAACTTTGCATCATTTTACATATTTCTTTCCAAGTAATATAAACTAAAAACAAAAATTAAGACCTAATTGAATGGCTTGGGAGAAGAAACTTTGAGTTGTGGGACAAAACAGAAATTGCAATTTAAGTTCAAAGTTTTATTGATGTAGTTGTTGCAGCTTTTTTGCTTTATGGTTTTGTCGTTAGTGTGCGTATGAAATTAATCTAATGACATCTGCTTTTTGATGTGCCAAGTTTTATTTGGTTACTTGCATCCATTGCTTACCATTCTTAGAGTGTTTATTTTTTAAAATGTAACATAGTCTCCCTTCATCCTGTAAGCCCTTCAATTGTGCTTGCTGTAACGAGTTTACAAAATACGATTTTTGCTCTTTATAATTAAAAAAAAATAATTTAATAAACTTAAAAAGATTAATTTTAATTTTCACATGTTGAATTCATATTATGTTTTCCGCAATGACGAATTGCGATAAGTGTGTGGGGTACCTTTTGGAACCACATAACCTGTACCCTAACCTAAACCTAATCTACAAGAATTAAAGTCCTCTTCGCTCTGTATATAAAGTACTGAGTTAGCATCACAAAGGCCTCCGCATCTAATCCCGTCGGGGCACACATCAGAACTCCACATAGGTTAGCCGGTAGCTATACAGATGGCGCCCTCTACTAACTCTGCCGCGCCACCGTGGGATGCAATGTGGAGGGGGAAAGGCCGGTGGACGCGTCATGTGGACAGATCGCCAATCTAAAAAAAAAAGGAACCAGCCGGCAACTAAGGTCCGAACAAAAAACATTTCGCAATCTGTTTATCTTCAATTGATTTGAACAAATTTTGAAATGGTGCAAAGTTATTCGGACTTGCTCAAACATATCTTGAAATGAGTATGTTACTTTTATTTCACAATTGCTGGTTGATGTGCCTCACTTTTTAAAACCAATTATACTAATGAAACTTTGCCTCCAAATTATGCTTCCCACAGATAAAATAAAACCATATAATCGCCCAGAACCAGGGACGTCATTTCAAGTTTTTCCAGGGGGGGGGGGAGTGTGCAAAAGCAACGCTATTCCATCGGAAAACGGCAAAAACCACGCCCACTTATATGTAAATACATTGATTTCTGAAACCCAGGCAATTGCCCCCCCCCCCTAAATGACGGGCCTGTCCAGAACTGAACTAACCTACTTTACCATATATACAAATATATCTTGTAACTGCATATCAAAATCTCCCCTAGCTGTCCCCGTAGATCACTATATATTTTACCTAAATATCCTCTTTTACGAGTTGAAACAATGTTTATAACAAAGTAAGTTTAATATGTAAAGAAACTAAGTATGTTTAGATGAAAACGATATCAGATCCATTTCCTCAAAATCTAAGGCATCATTTCTCAGTAGAATCTAACAATCATTATTATTATTTAAAAAGAAATAGTTTAGCATTTTTTTTATTTTTTAGCTTTTATTTGAAATTCTCACATTGTAGCTATATTAGAAATTGCCACAGCATCTATATTAACATTAAGATAAGAATATGAGGCATTATTTTTCAATTTTTAATGACACAGCAGTTTTATTAACGTTTTCGCTTAGGTGGGGTGTGGTACCAGTATAGTTTTTGCAGATTAGAGTGATATCACAGTAATATCACCGGAACTGTAAAGAGATTGGTTGCAGAATCAACATGAAACAAATCACTTTATTAATACGATACTGTGATACTAATTGTAGTGAAAAATCAATTTGTCTAATCACCATGCCGTGTGAAATGATCCGAAAGGTTGTTAAACGAACATTGAAAATACTAAGGAAAATCTGCAGTCGTAATCCCTTTTCGGATTTCGAAGTTAATTGGAATTTTTATCATGGCATTTGCGATTAGTTTCAAACATATTAAAGCACGAAGCTCCACGTCTTAAGTGCTCATTAACTAAATGTTGTTCATTAATTAAATTTAATACTTTATCGTTATTTACTTGCTTATTTAATTAAAATAATTTGAAATCCACAGCGTATGTGCGTCAGCTCTTATGACAACAACTCAAGTAGTTAAAAACTTTGAACTTGTTGCTGAAATGAAGCTTTAAAAGGAACAAAAAAAGAATAAAGACTGATCAACAATTTTACAATATTTTGATGCAATAAATGCGTTTGATGGACAATTGTGTATCTTTAAATACAACATTTATATTTCATTATTTCGTGAAGTTCAGCATAAAATGAATCCTGGGTGTTTCATAGTTAAAAAAAAATAAATCTCTATCATGAAATAAATTTTTATCTGGAATATTTCTTCAGCATTCAGACAAAAGTCCCTAAACAAAGTCTAGTTTTGAGATATTAAAAAAGCTGAAATTTCAAATCGCTCTGAAAAATATCAAAACCATTGTTCAGATTAACAGTAAGTTACTGAACTGTAACTTTTATATTGTCTAATTAGCTAACATAACGAAATAATTAAGAGCAAATTCTAATTCATCCGTGTACATCATCTTTTTTTTTTTTTTTTGAAGATTTTTGCCGGATTGCTGATGCTTTATTTTCTTCACAAAATAACCTGAACATACATTTGAAGGGGCAGTGGGAAAAAAGATGAAAGTCACTTTTTTACGTCAATTTTGAGATATTAGCCAGGCCCGTCGTTTGGGGGGGGGGTCAGGGGGGTCATTTGCCCTCCCCCCTGACTTTGAGAAATCAATGTATTAGTGGGCGTGGTTTTTGCTGTTTTCTGGTGAAATTGTATTGTGTTTTCACCCTTTGCCCCCCCCCCCCTGGAAAAACTTGAAATGACGTCCCTGATATTAGCGCTATCTCGGGGCTATGAAGGGCTAGTATCATCTGGTAGAACAACAATGGGGAAAAGAGATGAGAAGCGACCGAAATGTGCATGAAAACTCGAAAAACTACATAAGGAGCTGCGAGAAATCAAACTGTGTTCTTCGTTTTTCTCGAAATCACTTTTTGGTTACTTTCATCTTTTTTCTCCCTGGCCCTTCATCTGCAATTTTCATAAAAATAAGTTTCTGACTGCATGCATGTGTGAATGTTTATGTGTGTTTTCGTTTGTGTGCTTAAACATACCACCGGCAGGGCAATTTTTTACGCTTGCAGTCATGAAGTTTGTTCTATTATTCATAGCCTTAAATGTGATTTCATACATCGTGTGAAAACTATAGCAATTTTTTTCCCAAACACAATAAGTTGTGCTGCACTACATAAAAAAACACACATGTATCCATTTTTGTAATTTAATAGAATTACTTCGGATACTTATTAATTTATATCAAAATGTTCAATAAAATTATTTTATTCATATCTATTCTAATGCAAAAGTTTTATCCATTTCTTTCCTCGGTTTCATATAATTTTTTGCAGTTTTTTGCCTTTATGACACTATTTGTCAAAAATCTTATAACAGAAAACACTAGGCTGACAATTAGAAAATATACCTATGCATGATCTATACTCTTATAAAATCTAACAACTTTCGCATAAAAAAATACAAGTCTTTGTTAATTCCGAAAACAATTTCTTTCAGCTTTTTAATGTCACAGTATCGTTACAAAAGAAAACTCTCAAATTCAGTTCGCGTGTAATGATACAATAGTTGAAAGTTTTAAATCATAATGCATCTTAAAAACTGCTGAAAAATATTAAATGAATTAATATAATAGCAATAAAAGACATTAGTTTGTGTACAAGTACTTCAGAACTATATTATATTTTTTCCAGATTACACAGGGATGAGTTAAATTGAGACTTTTTTTTCCTTGTGCTACTTCATTGATAAAGTTTTCACATATAAATATCTTTTATTTCTAAAGAGAAAATATTACTTTTCTGCTTCTTGCATTCGAAATTTTTTTCTCATTTACAGGACTTAAGTAAAAAACAAAAATCGTTTTTATAGCTTCTTTTTATTACTTTTAGTTATTTCGTCTATAAATATTTCTTATAATTAATGAAAGGAGTTTTACAAGGAGGTTTAAATTTTAATCAATAAAAAGAAAAATTGCTAAACAGTTTTAGCTTTAGGCTGAACAATTATTTTAGCAGCGTTTCATTATAGTTAAATAAACATTTTTTAAGATTAATAAGTGAAAAAAAAAAAAAATGCGTTTTTATTCTTTTGGTACGCGGTTTTTTATGAACGAAAACCTGCTTCGGGTATCTAGAAAAGTACAATTTCGTTAGATTATTTTCATTAACATTTTTTGAGGCATTAAAGCACAAAAATTTTCGAAATGCAAACAGTAAAGTTGAACAATACGTAATATTTTATTTCTTCCTAATTAAAGAGCCCTTTTCTTGCATGCATTTCACAAAAACTTAGGATCAGAACCATAATAATATAGGTTGTTCTAGAACATAGCTCAATATTAAAGAGACTTAGCAATGCGAACCTAAGTGACAATGTTATAAAATAGGTGCACCTTTAAGAAGCCAGAAATTTTGAAAAGTAAATTATGTTATTCTAAAAAATGATAAAGTTCCTGTTATTAACATTTTATATATAAAATTAATTGAATCATACTAATATTCAGTGAAGTATTTATTTATTTGATATTAAAATTACATATTTCTGATAATTATTTTGAGCAGTAAGTTGAGTGCAAACCAATAAAGTGGATAGGGCAAAGTGAAATAGCTCATTTCGTTTGCTTATTCAAATATTTATAACCACACATTCATATTTAGTTACAAACTAATGCAGTTACATTTTTTAATAATATAATTAACTTAGTTATTCATTCATTCATTTATTTCCTTATTCTTTACTATTTTATTCAGTAATTTTCAGTATAATGTGATCAATTAATTAACTGCTTTATTCATTTAATGTTTTTATTTACTCATTTATTTGAGCTCAAGTATTTTAAGCCATCAATAGAAAATATTTCACTTGTTTTGCTAAAAAGTATTTATTGGGCGGCGTTTTTTTCATATTAGTTTTTCATTCTGAAGTTTAAATCCTTTTTAGCCTACTTTCCCGTTAAAAATAAAAGAAAGACGAAAAAAGTATTAAAAGTGGCTTAATCCATCTAAAAAATGTCGCCAAGTCCGAAAAAAATATCGCCAAGTTAAAAAAATATCACCAAGTCCGAAAAAAAAAAGCCAAAAAGAAATAAAAAGGTAAAATGAATACCGAAAAATTAAAAATTTGAAAGTAGGGTATTGAGATGGGGAATTTGTGTGTCGATCGGTTTGTCTGTCCCCCCCCCCCCTAATAACTTTTGAGTGAACAGTCCGATTTTGACAAACTTTGTTTCTGTTGGAAAGATCTCGGCGAGTACAGCTCATTCCCATAGTTGATTTTTCGATTTGAACAATTTTTGGTTCAACTTTGAACCGTTCAAATAACCTGTCCCGCGATGCTAACTTTTGAGTGAACATTCCGATTTTGACAAACTTTTTTTTGTTGGAAAGATCTCGGCGAGTACAGCTCATTTTTCGATTTAAACAATTTTTGGTTCAACTTTTAACCGTTCAAACAACGTAT
Organism: Uloborus plumipes; assembly: GCA_038373865.1. Taxonomy (NCBI): domain Eukaryota; kingdom Metazoa; phylum Arthropoda; class Arachnida; order Araneae; family Uloboridae; genus Uloborus; species Uloborus plumipes. The sequence continues at coordinate 5,567 of JAXGGA010000104.1, forward strand.
CCCTTTTGAGTGAACAGTCCGATTCGAACAAACTTTTTTTTGTTCGATAGATCTTTTCAAGGATACTTCATTCCCGTATTTACATTTCTGATTTGAACAGTTTTTCATTCAACATTGAAAACTTTTTTTTTTTTTTTGGTCGAAGGATCTTAGCAAGGATACTTCATTACCGTATTTAAATTTTCAATTTGAACATTTTTTCGTTCAACATTGAACCGTTCAAGCAACCTTTCCCCACCTCATAACTTTTGAGTGAACCTTCCGAATGGAATAAACTTTTTTTTTTTTGTTGGAAATATCTCGGAGAGGCTCATTCCCCTACTTCGCTTTTTGATTTAAACCATTTTTCGTTCAATATTGAACCGTTCAGAAAAAAAAATTTAACATTAGCGCCTACGGGGAATTTAAGTTGAATGTTGATCCTGAACTTAAAGTCGGATTTCCTTCAAACTAATTTTGTAAGAAAATGGTTTTGATAACTAACGTTTGTAAAGTACTTTTCTGAATAATCTTCTGTGAGGACTCTGATTCCAACTCCGACTCCGCAAACATGGTGGAAATGCAGGCTCAGAAAAAAATGACTGATTGTGCAGACGATTTTTTGTTTATTTATTCATTTGTTTTATTTTATTTATTATTGTTATTTTTATGTCTTTTTTTTTTGGCAGATGATCTTTTTTTGTAACAAAAATTTTTCATTCACGAGGGCATTTTATTCTTCATTTATATTTAACAACTGGCAACGGATTAAAAGTGAAATTCGAGACATTTTATTAACTGACGAGTTTTTTTTTTTTTTTTTTCTTTTTTTTTTCAGATAATCAAGAGAATAATGATCAGATGCTAGAATGCCGATATCGATGTACGGGAAAGTAGGCTCGTTTAGTTCTTCACATAACTTCTTGTTTTGAAGTAGAAATAAAACCCGAACCGATATTTTTTTACTCAAAAGAAAGATGCAATCGAATTTTAATTTCGATATATACTATATATTTTTTGAATCTATTGCCTCCAAAATAATATTATTTTCTTCATTGAAAAGGAAATGCAATTACTGCATTGTCTAAAATTTGCTCCTACTTTATTTTTTTTTATTTTATTTATCTTTTCATTTTTTATGTATTGAGATTCAAAAAAATTTTTTTTAAGAAGCATTTGTTATAATTCACTTCAATTTATCTCTTGTAATATTGCGAGTTTTACAAGTACAAAAAATTGTAGGAACAAAAATATCCCTAATAGAAAGGTCACTATTAGTTAAAATGTACCAAAGTTAATGGCTAATGATTTTGAGAAAATACATTTGAATTAAATTTTACGTCATTTTGTTGTTATGTTTTTCGTTTTAGCATGGGAGAGGTATATTTTGTTTTTAACATAATGTTTTTACTGTTAATCAGATACGTCTGAAATTATATGAACTGTCAAAAAATTAAGAGATGATTTTTAATTTGACTGTTTTTTTATCGTTGTCTGGGACTTGTGAACCATTCTTCTTTTTTCATGCACTGATAAAAAGGCTTGTATTTGAATCAATATAGGTTTAGTGTGTATGCGTTTATATCAATGTAAATGAATAATAAATATTATCAAGAGTAACCAAAGAAATATATTTCATATATCAATTGAAACGTATAAATGTATGAATAATTCACTAAAAAAATAAACAAAAGCCTAAACATATGAGAAATTAATTTGATGTAAAATCCATGCCATCAATTTTTTTTTCTATATTTTTCTTTTCCCTTTCTATGAGAGAGGCATATTATAAAATAATAGTAGTTAAAGAAACCTATGAAATATAATTACCTACTTATAGTAAAAAAACTTTAAAAATATAGTTAAAAAAACCAATATATGCAGCATTACAAATTGAAATTCCAACGTTCATGAGGCAATAATACGCAGGGATACTGCCGACACGTGTTTTTGCGTTCCTTATAACGCCGAAACATGTGTCTGCAGTATCCATGCACATTAGTTCCTTAATGAACGTTGGAATTATAATTCGCAATTAATGCACTAAGGTATCCATTTTTCTTCATATGCAGCATTAGTCGGAGAATTTTACACCTATTATTGAACTCTTTTCTCCATTGAAAAAGGGGTTCTTTAAATCCCCGAAACACGTATGTGCAATTTGTTACAAATTTACTCTTGTACAATGTTGTGTTCTTTCTGTTACTATACTAAACATTACGTTACATTTCAAGCGCCAGTATTCGCCAAGTTCATTCTCCGTAAAACAAGTTTCTCTGCTATCGGAGTTATGTTGCAGAGAAAAGAACTTGTTACTATGTTACTCATTTTATAATTAACGTAAAATTCTCTAATTAATTTCTCTCGTTTTCTTTATTTCTGCTTTTTCCCCCAAAAGGTATTTTTTTATTAAAGTAAGATTATTTTTTATGGAACTTTAATCTATTAATGATTCATTAGCTCAAGCATTATTATTTGTGGAGCATTTAAATTCTAAGGAATCTTCTGTTAACGCAAAGCATTATAAGACTGACATTGATCGTGACATAGAATTATTTAAGAAGATTACGAGAATATATTCAATTAATAAAACTCTCTATCATTTTGCGCAAATTCATTATGCGTGAAAATAAGTTATAAAATAATTTTTTTCTTACATATCAATACATATATTTGAAAACATTTCCAAAAAACTCTAGGAATCAACTAGGGATGCACCGATAAGCAAATTGGCCGATAACCGATTACCGATTAATCGGCTGTTGATAATCGGCCGATTAATCGGCTGAGCCGATTAATGATAAGGATAATTGTTTTTCTACTACCAATTTTGCCATCACTGTTTTTTATCTCTTATACAATTCCAACTTTAGAAAAGTAATTTATTTCTGGGAAAATATTTTTTTTTCCATTTTCCTAGTTTTCACAAAATAATTTCAATACTAGCTGCCAGGGCAGCTAGATTAGCTTCCTGCGCCATGTTGATGCATAATGTCCCCCCGCCACCCAACTCTTACCTCAATCTGATGTGATATTATTTGATATAATTCAATTTTCATAAGATTTTTAGACATACTACGTACGTGGCTCACTAATGCCCAAGCAGCTAGCTGCGTGGCCCGGCGTTGCACGGGCGCTTCTCGCCTTTAAAGTAGTAAAGAATGTTTCAAGAAACTACTCACCGCCAAGGCGGCTCGCTAACAGGCGCTTCACGCCTTCACTTTTTTCCTGCATCAAAAAAATCATTCGAATTAATAAGTTGCTTCGCGCCTTCAAAATGGTGAGGAAAGTTACAGCAAGTTTTGCTCGCTCAAGGGAAAGAAAGCAGACATAGATACTCAGTTTTTAATATAAGTAGATGGCTTTTCAACAAATGAATGTTTCAAAATATTACAAGTAGCTAGCGATAAAAATACTATACGTAAGTCGCCCGCATATGAGTTTCGTGTTTGATTTAGTTAAGCCTTCATTCAAAATTCTCATTATCATTGTTATTACTGTTTCATAGCAACGGAGTTTTGCAATGCAACAATGGATTTCATATTTAATCATTTATTAGGCTTAATCGCTTTAAATTTGACTACTTATTAATGGATATCTTCGCTAATTAAAATCGTATAATTATATAAATTGAAACTAACGAAGCCTGAAAAATTACCTATCTATCGGTACCTGGTTCGACTTTCAGTTCATTGGCGTTCAGGAGAAAGAAGCGTGACATAGAAAGATAGTTAGAAGGAAAGATAGTTAGAAAGAAAGTTAGAAAGAAAGTTAGAAAGATACTCAGTTTTTAATATAAGTAGATTTTATGAAATTTCTTAGAACCAATTTTCATATTAGTGTTAATAATATTAGTAACACATTGTTAGTGATGTTAATTGGATATAAAAATTTATAAAAAAGGAGGAGAGGGGGAGTGGGTGGTGAACACTCCAATTTAGTAGTACTTTTAATTCATATATTTTAGTAACTAGTAGCAATTTAATTCAATACTTTTATTCTTTGAAAATTAGAGGTTATCTGAAAGCACTGTGCTAAAGAGAAAACTATCGCCACATGAAAAATGTTGCATCGTTATCTGTGTATATTTATTCAAAAGTAGGAGAATTAATTAAAAAAAACTTTATAACAACTGTGAGTATTATTATTACTGTTAATAAAATTATTCATCATAGTTTTCTAGTGAAAGTATACTTTAAAGAATAATATCTGAAAAATATTTTTTAGCCGATTAATCGGCCCAATTTTGCCGATTATTAATAATCGGCAAAGTGGCCGATTATGGCCGATTATTTGGTGCATCCCTAGAATCAACATAACAATAATAGTGATTTCACAATTTCTGCACTCTTTTTACGCAAAACAGTAACTCATTTCAACTAATTTATTTCGATTAAATGTAAAGAAAAACAGTTTCTATATGCGTAATCGTAAATTTCATAGAAAACAATATCTATAGCGAAGTAGATATTTGATTTTTCTAATTTGATACAACAAAAAATCAGTATAAAGACTAAAGCAGTCACGAACTAACATTTTTAATCCAAGCAAAATTCGATATATTTTTAAAAACTTCTTCCTATCAATCAAAAAATGCCTTCATTTCTGAGCAACGTAAATGAAAGTATTTGCTCTTCAATAGGCTTAAAATGCTGTGAAAATTAAACAAAAATTACCCTCCGACACACGCAAAAGTGTAGACGTACACCCAGGTAGCACAAATAACCTTTAAACGTTTTATAAACGTTTTTAAGCGGTTGTTACAACGTTAATAACCATTTTACAACCTTTAAAAAACGAAGTGTGCTACTTGGGCAGTTAAAAAATTCCTATTGATGCAGCAAACAACTGACCAGTGGAATCTGATTAAAGTAGTAATGTAGGACAATGTATTGAAGCTAGTTAGAATTCCAAGTACTTATCCTATTTAGTAATCCAAAATTACGTTGTATGACAAAAAGTACAAAATATAATAAATATAGAGATTAAAGTAATTTTCAAATCTAGCAAAATAGGTAATTAATAAATGCAATATACTTCAGCAAATTATTCTTTTATTAAAAACTAACTTGCATCAACAAGTATTTTTCTCTCCAACAGGATAGAAATGATATAAACTGAAACAAAAAACATTTTCACACTCATGTAAAAAATGTATACGTATATTTAAAACTCTTCCATCATCGTAGCAAACAACTGACCGTGTATAATCTAATTTAAGCGAAAATGTACAATAATGTATTGATCACTGTTAGTAATCCAAGTACCCATTCTACTTAGTAACTCAAAATTAATTTGTATATTGAAAAGCAACATTAAATCAATATAGGAATTAAAGTTATAATGAACCATAATTTTTAAAGTAAGCAAATTAAGATATTCGGTAAATAGATATCTCTTTGGCAATTGATAAATCTTTCTAGGATCTCGGTAGTTGTCAGCTTCCATACGACCTTTTAGAAAAGCCAGGTTAAGTGTATCTCAAAATCTGAAGCCTCCGTATATCAGTACTGAGCTACCACCTTGTCGTTTTGAATACATAATATGACTGACTCTCTAACCGGCTCAAAATGATGTAAAAATGACATAAAAAACGCCTTCACTCACTCACTCACTCACTCACTCACTCACTCACTCACACACACACACACACACACACGCACACGCACACGCACACACACACACACACACACACACACACACACACACACACACACACACACACACACGCACACACACACACACACACGCGCGCGCAAAAAGGTATTCGTATATTTAAAATCGTTCCCTTCGATGTAGCAAACAACTGACCCGTGTGGAATCTGATTTAGGATCTAATGTACGAAAATGTACTGAGGATATTTAGTAATCTAAATGTCCATTCTAATTAGTGATCCAAACTAAGTAGAATGATAAAAAGCAACATGCAATCAATATAAAGATTATAATTATTCTGATCTATAACTTCCAGACGATGCAAAATAAGACATTCTTCAAATAAATTCTTCTGTAACAAATAATGCTTTCATTAATATCGGTCAATTAAACAGCTAGTATTTGCTTTCCAATGAGCTCGAAATGTTAAAAAACGAAATAAAAAACACCTTCATACACACGAAAAAGTGTGTACGCGTACCTAAAACCTTTCTCATCGATGGTACAAACAATTGACCAGGGCAGAATCCGATTTAAGCTTGAATGTACAACAATGTATTGAGGCTTCCGACTGCCGCTGTTATGGGAGAGAGACGGTTGTATAACTAAAACAGTTTGAATACTGTAACGTTACTTTTGTTATAGATAATGCTTGTTGCTTTTGCAAGCACTCAAAACTGAAAAGGGGTTTATCGAAACCCCGAAACACACGTTGCCATTTGTTTTATTTTTTTTTCTTTTATTACTTTTTTTCCCTTTCTGTTACCATATATCACACTTCGTAACGTTAGAATTGCCCGAAGTTCACTATCCGTAAAACTTGCTTCTGTGCTAGTTAGTGTGCTTAGTGTTGTGCTGCAGAGAAAAGAGCTTGTAACTTAAAGCAACTTAAAATGCTTAACATTTAAATGTCTGAGTAAGAAAAGGAAAATACGTTAAAGACAAAGTTAATAGCTTATTTACAAAATGAAAGAAATAGAAACGTGTCAATTGGCTCATTTAAAAAAAAAAGAAAAAAAAAGAAACACCCTCACACACACGCGAAAACGAATACGCATACCTAAAACCTTTCCAACCGATGTAGCAAAAAACTGACCAGCGCAGAATCTGATTTAAGTTCGAATGAACAACAATGTATTGGGTCTAGTTAGTAATACAAGTACCATCATAATTAGTGATCCAAAATTAAGTAGAATGTTAAAAAGCAACATGTGAAATGAATACAAAGACTACAGTTATCCTGATCTCTAACTTTTAGACTATGCAAAATGAGACATTCTTCAAATAAACTCTTCTGTGTTAACCCTACACTGCATGGTGTTGCCAATTGGATACATGGACAATTTGTCCTCCTTATGAATAGCAGAATGTAGTCAGAAGGCAATTCAATGCATAAAAAGCAAGTATTGAGTATATTTAAAGCAATTATCACCATTTATCCTCCATACATGGCAGCACTGGTCTGTTACATGCTCTTAAATGAATCCATATGGATAGCTTTTAAAATCCCTTAAACTACCAAGTTTTGGAATTATTTTTTACAATGAAATATTTTTCTTCGTCTTTTAAAGAAATAACATGAATAAAATGAACATTTATCTTTCGTTTAAGATGCGTTTTACATCAAAATAATTATTTGGAAAAAATCTAGGACAGAATACATGTCTGTAGCCATTTGGCAACATTATGCAGTAAGCATCCAGAGAACACTTCGATTCATCTCTGTAGTTCATAAAGTATGTGCTTTGTTTATGTTTCGCGCTAGCTTCTTTCTCTTTTTGGAAGGAAAAAAAGATCATGCAGACCCAAAAGTGGTACTTTCGGCTGTTCTACCGTTTATTAGACCTCGCAATTATCAATGCTTAGCTGATGTTAACAGAGTGAACAAACAAAAAATCAATAGGGAGAAGCCTTCAGAACGTGTTCATTTTAGATTTCAGTTAGCACAAACGTTGTGCTTACATGGACAAGTAAAATTATTAATAATTTTAAAATATAGTTTTGAAAAAACTAAAAAATACGCTTTTACATAAGAATGCGCTGTGATCATCACGGGTTTCCCTCTGATTTTCAAAACTACGGAATATCCACACTTAAGTTTACATGCACTTATAATACATCAACATGCAATACAGTTTAGCCTTTAGTATTAAAAATAATATTAAATATGGTACTTTTATGTTTGTAAAGAACGTAAATTTTGTCGTTTATTCAGAGTTACATACATATATACATACAAACCCACATGTGAAGTTAATAAAAGCGTATTAAAAAGAGGGAGACCATTAGTTACAGAGGAACGAATTACAAACCAAAAAAAAAAAAAAAGCTTGCGCGAGAGAGCCTCCAAAAGATATCAGATTTGACAGAATTGATCATCGGAAAGAACACAGTACAAATAAACAATGATGTAAAATGTCAAAATGTAAGGGATTACAAGAGTACAGATCACCAAATGTTCAAATCCTCTATTTTTTTTACAAAAAAAAAAAAAAAAAAAAAAATTTGAAGACTATCATTTAAAACCATTTTTATCTGTTGAATGCATGGTGTAGCCATTTGGCAACAAAACTATTTTTAATTAGAAAGTGGTGAAAATTAAGAGTTAAGTTTTTTTAAATATTTTTCCATGTTTTCTTAGTACATTAACAAACACATATATTTTTTTCTAACAAAAAATAAAAAATCATGCAGTGTAGGGTTAAATAATGCTTTCATTGATGCTTGACGTGAATAAAAAAGGCAGTATTTATTTCCAACAAGCTCGAAGTAATGTAAAAATAATACAAAAAACACCCTCACACACACCCGAAAAAGTATACGCATAACAAAAACCTTTCTCCCAGATGTAGCAAACAACTGACCAGGGCATAATCTGATTTAAGTTAAAATGTGCGACAATGTACTTAAGCTAGTTAGTAATCCAAGTATGTATCCTAATTAGTGATCCAAAATTAAGTAGAATGATAAAAAGCAACATGCGAAATTAATATAAATATTAGTTGTCTTGATCTATAACTTTCAGACTATGAGGGTTAAGATATTCTTCAAATAAATTCTTCTGTATCAAATAAAACTTTCAGCTCGAAATGTTGCTGAAAGGAAACAAAAAACATCCTCTTACACACGCGAAGAAGCATACGCATACCAAAAACCTTTCTCACCGATGTAGCAAACAACTGACCAGGGCAGAATCTGATTTAAGCTCGAATGTACAACAATGTATTGAGGCTTCCGACTGCCGCTGGATGCCGCTGTTAGCATGGGAAGAGATATAGCGTGGATGGAATAAAGGAACGCCGCGCCGAAGTTCTTTCGGCGCACTAGTAGCCGTTCGAACGGCGGCATGTGAGGTTGTATGCCACTATGCCGCAACCCCCAGTCTCCACAGACGATCTTTAGGAGGAGATAGAAGGCGTATACACCAGGTTATTCCACGAAAAGAGTTTTGGGTCTGTGTTCGTTATTTATGAGTGTGAGATGTGTCAGTGCTCTTTCCCAATGGATAGACCTCGGAAATTGACTTTCAAGGGATTTTAATTGATTTTTTTTTCTTCTGACGGGAGTATTTGAGATTTGGTTTGTTCAACGGAATGGCCGATCCGCAAACGGTTATAGAGGGGACTTTGAAATACAGAGATAATAAGAAGGTAAAATTTGGTTTGATGGGAGAATGTGTAGATTGGGGTTGTTTTTGTGCAAAATGAGTGCCATGTGATGTGAAAAAAAATTCGAATGCTTCTTTTCTCTCGTTGCAGTGGAAACCACGATGGTGCGTCATACGAAAACTCTCTCCCGTAGCAGGTATGTGGCATTTGAGATATTTGGTTACCTGTTTGAAAAATGAGACGTTCAATTGCAATGGTGAATTTTGCAGTATATATTTCAGTCTTTTAATTGATAGAATATTAATGATAAAAATAAGGGATGCCTCAAATACTCGGTTAGAATTTGGTTTGTTGCCTATTCGGCAGAAAAACTGAATATTTGGTTCAATAAAAAAAAAAAGATTTTTGAGAACCAAATAGTGCACAAATTTGAATATTGAACAATTGGTTAACGAACAAATATATTTTATACAATGAAGGAATGCTATATTATAGACAAAACTACTGTAAGTTGCTCTCTAATGAGTGTATCGTATTTAAAGTAATTCTTTTGCAAAAGAAAATACCCAGATATTAAATTAAAATTACGTTATTTTTTAATGTTTCTTCAGTCCTATTATAATGCTCGTCTGAGATTTTGACCTCTGATATCGACAATATTTTACTCTTTTTTGGATAATAAGAAAGGGTAATTTCCTTGATTTGACCTGGAATGCTTTAGAAAACGACTGAAAAAGTAACCCAACTTAATTCAACGCCAATTACTCTTCCTGATTACCCGAAAAAAAGGTAAACATTATCAATGTCAGAGGTCAACTTATCTGAGGATTACTATAAACATTACATCAAGATTACTATTACTAACGTAAATAAAAAATAGTAAGCAGTAAAAAAACTCATAATATTAGGTATTCAGAAATATTTTAGGTCAATTAATATTTTATAAGATATGCATCTAAAAAAATACAATCATCATTTTACAAATATGAGCTTAAGTTGATTTACTATTCTCTAGATAAATTTGCTTTTGAAATGATTCATTTTTCGTTTTATTTTTAATTAATAATTAGACTTAATGTAGATAAATTAAGGTCAGGAACTAGTAGTGCAATTCTGAAAAGACGCAAAATTGATGAAAAAAAAAAAAAGAAATGAATGTATGAAACACGAACTTACTTTAAAAAACTTAAGCAATGAATTCTGTATTTGGATCAATATTCTGTTAAAATTTTGAAAAAAATAATTAATATTTGATAACCAGAACACTATGGTATTCGGTGCATTCCTAGTAATAACTAAAATTGTTTTTTTTCTTTTCATGTTTGAAATATTTAGTATTATGTCAATTATTTTAAATTTAGTGAATTTGATATTCATCACCTTGATTTTTGAATTAAGTGTCTCTTTGGTTTTCAGATTTGGTAAATCTAAACACTTTTTCGAGTGTTGGTAAACATGTTTTGGTGAGACGATCGAGAAAAAAAAAACGTTTTTATAATCGTACGATATTTCCTTTAAAGAAAATTTCTAAATTTTTCATCTATTTCATGGTTTTTGATTCTTTGAGGTTTAGCTTTTATTCAGTATAGGAATCATACGACAGATACTTATGTATTCCCTAAATATTTTTAGAATCAATTATAAACTTAATGTTTTATGCATAAGCATTACTCTATGTGTAAAATCTTACCGTTAGTTCAAGTTGTATAAAAAGAGTTACTTTAAATAACTAATAAGAGTTATTTTAGAGTCATGATGTATCACTATTCAATAGTTAAAGTCATGCTTCATTATTTTTGACGGTAAAAGAAAATTTAGTAGTTTGAAGAAGTGATATTTGTGTATGGTTTAATATATCAAAATCACTAGTAAACTAAAACTGTTTTAATTTTAAAAATAATCATATTTCGTTCAAATTAAATTATCTAAGAAAAACAAAAAGCTTAAGCATTAGAGTTAAGCCTTCAGAGGTAGTTAATTAACTTTAATGTGTTTTGATGTTTTTTTTTTCTAATTTTTTTCTCATAAAATATTGAAATATTATCTTTTCAAAAGGATATATTTATTAATTATATATTACCATGTGCCAAATAACTGTATGTATACCGATAGAGTGCACATCTTTACTGATTTATGTCTCTCTCTGTGTGTGTATCGATCCCACAAAATTTTTAAACGAGAAGCATTGTAGTTAATTAATATTAAAATAATTGTGCTTCGTCCGTAGTTGACAATTTAATTAGAAATTGTATATTATCAGTAATTAATTGGTTTATCAATGGAAGTGAATATTGTAATCCGATAATATAGGCAATAAATAGAAAGCATATATACATTAATTAAAAATGAGTTAATTAGTTTGAGTTAATTATCATGATGAGTTGATTAGTTTTAAATTTTTTACGTCTTGTCAGAAGTTCAACGTGCGTGAGGAGAGATTCTACCAAGCATTCAATTTAGCAACACATTTTTGAGTACAAAATTTGCAAATACATTTGTAAAGATGCTTCAAATAATGCATTTTTTTACGTTAATGAAATACATGAGTTAATAAATTGGAATTTTCAATAAAAAATAGATATTTATAAGATTATAGTACGTAAATGACTCCACATCTACATTGTTTAGTAAAACACAGTGATCATTTCGGAATAAATCTCGTCGTTTATATCTACAATCCCTAGGATGTTTAAAATATGCAATATAACATACAAATGTTTCCTTTCCAAAGCAATTAATGGGGTTTGTAGATAAAAGGGATGAATGTATTAAGAAAAAAAGCTTTTGAAATAAGCCAAAATATTACCACTCGGGGAAATACAGTGAGTAGAACTTTGAACTCATCGTAAGTTACACAGTTTTGAGCCAGCGGATACAAATATGGTTATGAAATTTGGAAAAAAAATATTAAGTTGTTACACTAGTACACCATTGTTATCTTTTTTTTTCAGTTTTAAGTAAATAATCCATTTCTGCCACAATACGGATTTTGCTAATATTTAACTATCGTAAAATATTTGGAGCATTTAACCTGGAAATCCATTTAACAGATTTACTTTACCGTTGTAAATAAAAATTCATCGTATTCTGAAGCTACGATTCAAAGAATATTTGTGCGAATCTATAAGAACAATGTTAGCAGAAATAGATGCCTTTATTTTATAAATAGGAGTAATTCGCAATATAGTTTTAGATGAATCAAAGACATACCTCCAAACGTATTCCTCTCGTTTATGTAGCGCTAACTTATCTGTTTTAAATATTTTTTATGTAGTGAAAAATTAATGAGTATATGTACTGTCAAAGACAAAAACCTAGTAAATGTCATCATTTGCATAGTGAAAACATCTATGAAAGAAAAATTTTACTATTCAATGCCTGTATTAACCAATTTTACACATTTACAATAACAGACAAACATTTTAATGACATTTCTCTTAAATAATATGTTTTATGATACGTTTACTTAGGTTGAAAATTCATTAATTGCATTTTTTGAACCAATCAGAAACAAATTTCTCCAAAACGTTAAAAAGATAATTATTTCGTTTTCAATTTAATTTGAATAACCTTCACTGTTTGTTGTCTCTCTTATAATCACAGATATGTTTCATTCCACCAGATAAAACATACTTTGTTTTATTTGTTTAAGTAGCCTGTTAGTTTAATGTTAACTTTAACTTCGCTGGTCTACGTTCAACTGTTATCTAGTTATGTCTGTCCATACGCGTCGTTCTCAAATAAATTTTAGATCTGATGTTTAAATATTCACAAAAATAATACCAATACCGATTTGTGGCATACTTTTCATAAAAAAGTCAATTACCATTATTTTCCGCTGAGGAAAAATTTTAAATTTCTAGTAAAAAAAGTCTTTCTTTCTATTCTCTTGATAACAAGCAAAATGTTAAAACTCTCACCATTGTAAAAAATGAATGATGTTTTTACAATATAATACAGCTAGTTTTATAGAAATAAACTGTACAATTGCTAACTTTATAGTAATACACTGTAAAATTGCTAATTTTACAGTAATAAACTGTAAAACTGCTAATTTAACAGTTTATTAACGTGCATTTTACAGTTTTAAACTGGAACCTCTGCTTCTAGAATTATGCTATTGTTTTTACAGTATAATACAGATAAATTTTACTTCAATAAACTGTAAAATTTCTTACTTTACAGTAAGAAGCTGTAAAATTGATAGTTTCGCAGTTTCTTACTGTGCATATTACAGTTTTAAATTGTAACCTCGGATGCCAGAATTATACTGTAAAAACAACAGTATTTTTGTAGTGTACGCATCACTTAATCTAATTTACGAGATCGATTACTATCGCAAAAGCTATATTTATATAGGGAGAAATGAAAGAAATATTTTATGTACGAGGCGCGTTCAAAAAGTAAGGGCAGTTTGCTCACAGAAAAAAATATACTCATAAGAAAAAAAAATAATGTCATATTTAGTTAGGTACACACTTACTTTAATTCTTTACATAATCGTCGTTCACTTTTAAGAATTTTTCGTACCGCTGCATCAGTTTCTTTAACCCCTTTGCGTAGAAACTTGCCGCCTGAGAGTTGAACCAGTTGACAAGCGTTTTTAAGTCACTCGTCGGTTTCAAAACGTTGTCTACCTAGCCGCTGTTCAAAATGTAAGAGGAAGTAGTCACTAGATGCAAGATCGGGACAGTACGGTGGGTGGTCAAAAAGTTCTGTACGAAAATCTTAAATTTTCTCCTTGGTTTTGGCAGCAGTGTGAGGATGCGCGCTATCGGGGAGGAAGATTATGCTTGATGACAATTTCCCACGGCGTTTGTTTTGGATCGCACGCCTTAATTTGTCGACGATTCACAGATCGACGGATCAATGACGGATCAGATGTCGACGGATCAACGATTTTCATGGCCATTGTTCTTTGCATTCACGGACAACAATATGGCTTCAGAAATGAAATAAATGACGCTGTAGCTGAGTCAGTTAATGGCCCAGCAGTAGTGAAACTGTGCTTTGATACATAGCAAGCGGCCCTTACTTTTTGAACGCGCCTCGTAGTAGCAACAAAGCAAGCTTTACGTTAAAAAAAACTTTCTCAGCTGAGTGAAGTTTCATTTATTCGAGAATTTCTGTTTCTCCCTCTCTCTCTATGTGTGTGTGTGCATATATATATATATATATATATATATATATATATATATATATATATATATATATATATATATATATATATATATATATAATATATATATATATATATATATATATATATATATAGGTAAAGAAAAACATTATTTTAATTAGTGGAAACTTTATTCCCGGTCAAAGCTAATTCAATAACAATAATAACAATAAACCAATGACGCATAATAATTAACAATTAAGAAATAAGAAAACAAAATATAGACAAAACACGACAAAATAAAGTAGTTCTAAATCGAAATTTATTTAAATAAAACTCAAAACATTGAGTAAATTTCACTCATCCATAAATATTCCCCTTCGCTCGGTAGAAAACGAAGCAAAACACAGCGTTCCCTTTTATAACTCTCCCAGCTCGCTAAACAGCCGATCGCTATGGTCGGCGTCGATAAAAGCGCAGACGATTTTAGCTAAGATTCATCAATAATCCGTTGTTAGGAATGAACGGAAGAATAAGTGAGTGGGGAATATTTCCACTGTGTCTATATCGATGCTTAATTAGCGGGGCACGGGGAGCGCGCAAGGAACGATTATCTATCCGTTTTGGAATGGCAAATATGAGCGTGGAATTTTGCTTCTGTGATAAATGAATGCAAGTCTATTTTCCTTTCAGAAATATCGAATAGTTTTGAAGAATAGGTAGAATTGACTGTCAAAAGTTCTATAAACTTTATAAATCGTAGGGTAGGACGGGAGTAGTCTACTATAGTTCGAAAAATATTTTAATTTGTTAAGGTATATCGTTTAGAATCATAAAAAGAATGTATATTGCATAAATACTGCTGAACGGAAACCGACAATAAGAAATGTAAGATTTTAAGCTTATTTAAGCTAAGCTAAATTTTTAAACTTGATTGTTGGAAAATTTTGACTTTTCTATTTTTAGAACTTAATGACTCCTTAATATAGAATATAGTTTTTTGGGCAAGGTAATGCGAACAGAAGATATAAATGGAATTATATGTTCATTTTGAAATCGAGATATATATGCGAATCTTAGCTACGTATAAATTCAAACCCAAAATACTATAAAATATACGTGGAAAAATCGAGTCTTTGTCTATTGATATCAATAGTAGAAACTAAGCCGATTTTAATATATATTAAAAACAAGCCTGTTAACTATACTGGCTGATTTTTTTGAACGCTTTATGGCAGTTGTTGTTTTGCAGCGGGTCCCTCAAAGAAACAATCTTAAAACGGACCTGAAAAAAAATCGCATTTTTCAAAATGAAATATAAAGTGTTACGTTACATTTAGTATGCCTTTTAGACACCTACAAAACTAATGTCAATGTTTTATATGAGTTGCAGTTACTTGCAAAAACCTTACATATTATATGTTCGGCTCAAGTTATTGGATGTACCAACTTTAATTGCCATGATCTCATACTGTCATTTGATGGATGAAATCTACTACATTTCTAGAAATTATTTTCATCCAAAATATTATTCTTTGTTAATTTTTCAATGATTAAAGATAGCCAAACTAATTTTTGGTAACAATATTATATCAACATTTTTTTCAACAATTAGGACAGAGATGTAGCTTGTAGTTCTCGAGTTTAATGTGAACCAAAATTGCTCTCTTTCTCTCTCTCTCTGGCATTTTTTGCTGTCAGTATTATTATTTCTATTCATAAATATGATCACCTTCATCAAAGAAAAATTCCCCTCTCTATCAAAAAGTTTGGAAGCATCTAGAGCCCCAGAAAATGTTTCTAAATAGTTTAATTTATTTATTTCGTGCTCGGATATCTTAATTTATTGACGGCGTAAAAAAATACATTGACTTTTTTTGCTTGTTTGTAAGACGTTAAGATTAGTAATGTCGTTATAACATATTTCTAAATTTTTATTTTACTCAACCCCGTTATATATTTACCCCTGTCGAATTATTTTAAACTTGTTTTTCCATCAGGTTTTTTCGCAGTTTTGTAAATGAGAATGTTTGTTCGACCGAAATATCGATTTGTCCATCCCTGTCTTAATAGTAACAAGTATTTTTTCCTTGCGCTGTGTGTGTGTATATGTGCGAGCGTATGCACGCACGTATCTCGCATAACGCAAAAATCGGTACACCGTGTAGTAGTAATAATAATACTGTGAAATCTCATTTATGCGCCGGCCCAAGGGACCTACAGTAAAAGGCGCATAAGTGAGAGAGACGTATAAGGGAGCAAGCCTATTTAAAGGACTAAAACGCAACATAGGTTCTAATGATAGAATAAATAAGAATGCTTCTATAGACAAGGGATATATTACTACGGTTTGGCAATTACTGGAACGTAACTACAGCGATAAAGAGAAAAAAAATTGTTGCATACCTAATGGGGGAGTTTCCTTCAGTCAAAAGTACTACTTTTTGTCACTGAAATTGATACAATGATATAAAAAAATAACATGGGCCCGGAAAATAATTTTCCCAACAGTTTATTATTTATTATTTTTTTCTAAATACCTTACCTTGAAAACGGGGCGTGGTTTTTGTGACGTCAGTGGTGCATCTACCAGCTCTCTTTCCAATGATAACACCATTTTGCTTGACTTGAGTTGTCCAATCGCCGGAATCGGTGACGTCACGACCTTCGTCATCTCACTACAACCAATTAGATTTCGCGCTTACGTGCACCAATGACGTCATGCGCAGATGTTTTTTTTTTTTTTCGGAATAGCATCTGCGCACCGGTTAAAATAATTCATAAAAAATATATAACTGTGTCAAAAAATAAAAAAATGGTCAATTCCTATGTTTTGAAGCATGCTCTTTCAGAAAAAAATACTTTTGAAATTTCGAAAACTCCCCCATTACAAACTGCTCCTTTTAAAACGATCCATAATAGGTAATTGTTCCTCTCCTAACTCTAGTTCATGCGGAAAAAAATGCCTTCCATGACCAATAGGCGAAGGATTAAAGGGGAAAGTGCAGAAAAATGCTTCTTTTTTAAATAAAATAGTTTTTTTTTTGTTTAAATTTTACGGAAAATTCGGCGCAAAAGTGAAATATTTATCTTTAGAGCGACGTATAAGCGATTCATACTATCATTATTTTGCTATGAAATGTGCTGGGACCATTCAAAATCGTCGTATAAGTGAAAAAGGCGCATAAATGAGGCGGTGTATAAGTGCGAGTTCACAATGTTACGGATGTAGGTTTCTGTAAATGTTTATAGTATACCTGTCTCCTGCAAATGTTAGTAGTGTACCTGTCTTCTGCAAATGTTAGTAGTGTATCTGTCATTTTTATTGCAATCAGATGTAACGAAAGAGCTTGGCTTTCCCAAAAAAACTAATGTAATGAAAATTTAATTGGTATCCAAAATTAGCAATCGATTGAAAACAAATCCTTTTCTCGGTCATAAAATATATATATATATATGCCGGTGATAGTGATAGTTCGGAGTTGTTGGTGGCATTTAAAGAAATTTTCTTAGATCAAATGTTAAGAATTGTCAATGGTTCGGTTTTAAATAGTCGCAAAAACTGTCTTTCCTGGTATATGGACTTGTTAAAACTTAGAGGTTATTAATATTTAAAATATTCTCCTGCCCAATCTAATTACAGATTTCAGACGTCAACTAACATTTTTTTAAAAAAAATTGTGAAATAACTATTCTCATTATTTTTTATGCTTAAAAGGTGTATAAAAGAAACGTAAAAGTCAAGAAAATGAACTTAACGCGTTCAAGAATTATTTCTTTTAGCACGCGACACGAATACACCTAGTGCCTCATGTGAGCACGTCTGTTTTTTTTCTGAAATCTATATTGAAGCATGGATTATTTTACAGAAAGACGGAGAAATCGTGTCATCTCCATTTCAGATTTTTTTCTTACATTTTTTTGATAAAATGCACTTTTTACTCAAAAGAGAAAAATGCTGTCAGGAAAAAAAAAAAAAAAAAACATACAGTAAATGTTTCGCTCATCGTGGACGGCCCCTGAAGACAGTCCATGGCTCATCAATTATTTTAACTGCATTTAAAATTAAATAATCAAACTTAAAGCCTAGGTAATTTAGAAAACATTCCACACTTTAATATCCAACGTAATTATTCTCCGACTTGAGTTTAAATTGGAATGTGTTCAAATATTGAAACAATTACGTTTATAAAAGTCAAATGTGTTGAAGTATTGCAAATAGTATCAATTCTAAAATAATGATACTGTAAATTTACAAGATCGCTTAAACATAATTTATAAGATTTAATTTTCTCCTCAGGCAGTCATTAGAAGTAACTCGTATGCAATAACATTAGTTAAAGGTTACATTCCATTGCTATCATAAAATAATTTCATATATCCCTGACATTTAAACAAACATTTTACAGTTTCTAAATTTCAAAAGTTGAGATTATTTCGCAACTCATTTTTTAAAATGTATTTAATTTTTTATCGCTTAAGTGTATTATTTTCAGGTAAATCCAAATTATACTGCATGTAAGTTCAAAATAGTAGTTATATAATTTACCAAACAGTTAGAAAAATATTGAGTTAAAAATTATTAAGTCTGCAATCAACAGACCTAAAGACATAAAATAATTTCATTAAATAATACATAATTTTTTTTATAAAGTACATGCAATAAATGTCCCAATATTTGAGTATATCTGCTTACCCAAGCATCGTGATTGGACTAAATGCAAATCTCTGGCTATGCATGCTTGTACAAGCAAGTTTGAGAGTGTGCAATGAGTTACCGCCCTTAAGCCAGGGCTGAGGCAGAACTGTAGCAAATGCACCCACAGCTCGATCATAGCATCCTAAGACTGCAGTTTCGCCCTATTATGGGCTCCTCAGTTAGGAATAGCCAATGATCGAGCCGGAGGCAAAAATCCTCTTATTGTAGCCAAGATAGCCAACAAACTGGTAGATAAAGTGAATTTATCTTACCAGCGAGCGTCCGCAAACTATGGTGCGGCTCAACTCGAAATTTGAAGGCTAAAGCTGGGTAATGTGCAATGAGTTACCGCCCTTAAGCCAGGGCTGAGGCAGAACTGTAGCAAATGCACCCACAGCTCGATCATAGCATCCTAAGACTGCAGTTTTGCCCTATCATGGGCTCCTCAGTTAGGAATAGCCAATGATCGAGCCGGAGGCAAAAATCCTCTTATTGTAGCCAAGATAGCCAACAAACTGGTAGATAAAGTGAATTTATCTTACCAGCGAGCGTCCGCAAACTATGGTGCGGCTCAGGGCGAAACTGCAGTCTTAGGATGCTATGATCGAGCTGTGGGTGCATTTGCTACAAGTTTGAGAGTGTTTTTGCAGGACTTCAATAATTGTCAATGCTAACAGATACCCTTTTCAATTTCTCCTTGTGCCTTTTTTTTTTCTGGAGAGATATCCCACCCCCCCTTCACCTCTCCTAGACTAACGGGACGCAGTGCCGTGTCTTCGGTAGTACCGGCCATGTGGAGCTCCTGAGTTTTTCTGATTGATTATACCTTTTCTACTATACTAGAGATAGACGTAGTGTGTCAGTGTTTCAGGAAATATATACTTTACGTAACCATATTAATTAAATGTTTTTAAGGTATTGTCTCCATATTATAATAAGCTTCAGCTTCAAACTTTCCATTGGCCCACGCCAACTATCATTTCATTGTTTCCTTAATTAATATTTAACTAATTATGCAACATTTGTTTAATTTGATTCAACTCAGCCGTTGTTTTACAATTAAAATGAGAAAGAACAATCTTACAATGTTAAAAAAAGCATTTTTTTTCTTTCTTTCTCTCTCTCTCTTTTTTGTCGAATTTTTCATGTCTTTGCATAAAGATTTTCGTTTAAAAATTTTTTCGGAAGCAAAATGTTCATGTCTAATTGAGGGAAAACGGGATTCGGCATCTGATAGTTTTCCATAATAGAGTTCAATGGAATAAAGCACTCCCTCATGTTTTTGCAGCAATATGCCACAAATGGCTTTCTGAGAAGGTCTAATTCAATATGAGGATTCCTTTTTTTTTAAGTATGATTTAATTACAGTTTTTTTTTTTTTTTAGTTTGAATGAACTGAAAGTATTTAGTAATTTTTATGCAACGCTAAAAAACTCGTTTTATTACTGTTTAAGGGACATTATAGACTATCAAAACTAAAATAATGGACATTAGCTTTAAAAAAAAAGATGAAATTTGTTTCAAAAAAAGGGGTAGATGGGGGGAAGATCCTTCCACAAGGAAGATACCGTGTCACTTGTTTTACACATAATCTTAAACAAAAATAGCTTTCCTGTCAGTTTGGATGAAGGGCACGTACATCGAGAGTATGCAAATATTCTTGTTGATTAACCACAGGTTTAAAGGGTGTTTTTTAGGGTCTTGTCATTTTTATGACTTTGATGAGTATCTTGTCTAATGTCTTGGGGAAAGTTGACAAATATATATTTGTGGTACGATGCCGTAGCTTTTCGACACGTGCTAGAGAACTACATGATCCTACTCGAAAAATATACCAAGAAAAATACACCGAAGCATTAGGAAATGAGATTAGATGAAATGCATCACATGCAGCAATTGGCTTCATACACTGTGTACGGCATCTTCTCTCAAATTTGGAGTAAAATGACGAAATGCAAACGTTCTGAAATTTTTAATTTTCGGAGGTTAAAATTTGTTTTTCAAACTGAACTCATTTTTTAACCAAACGCAAGAATCCATATTTTGTTGAGAAGTGATGAGATGCTGCTAAAATTATTGGGGTTGATAATATAAGTACAACAGGTAAAGCGAATGTTTTTAAATTTTCCTAATGCTAAGATGAAAAAGAATAAGCATACCATTTAAAATTATTCATTGAAAGGGATTTTGGTAATCACTAATAAACGAAATCTAAGAACTGATTATTCAGTAGCTTTGATTTGGTATTTAAACTATCAACATTATTGTAACAAAAGAAATCTTTTATAATTTTTTTTATATAAACGTTCATGGAGGGATAAAAAAAGATAATGCGTTTAATAATCTACAAACAGAGGAAGAAGAAGTGTTACAAATACATACAGGGTGAGCTTGACCGAATCTGCCATACGAAAGGGGGTGGTAGAACAGCCCAGCGAAACATAGAACCACACTAGGCCCGTCATTTGGGGGGGGGGCAGGGGGGGTCAATTGCCTCCCCCGGCTTTGAGAAATCAATGTATTTACATATAAGTGGGCGTGGTTTTTAATGTTTTTCGATGAAATTGCATTGTATTTGGACCCTTTGCCCCCCCCCTCCATCTGAAAAAACTTGGAATGACGTCCCTGAACCACACATTATCGTATTCTATTTGTAACCGTAACCAGGTTCTGGCGATTATAAGAAATATGAGTGAAAAAAAATTCCGCGAAAAAGAACAATTTCTGTAGTTTCTGTAAGAGCTATACACAAAATGAAGACATATTTGGTACATATTTACTTTATGTTACTAATGTTCGAAGGGGAGCGGAAATAATTTTCTAACACAACGGTGCTTCTGCATATTCTTCAAATGCGGTTTGAGACTTTTTGAAGAAACAATCAGCAATGTATTGGTCATTTGGGTCACATTCTTTGGCCGCCTAGATCCCCAGACCTTACTCCAGTGAACTTCTTTGTTTTCAGATTCTTGAAACAAGCAGTTTGCTACTCAGATGCAACTAATTTGTAGGACTTGCGCAATTGGCTTGATGGAGCAGTAGCAAAAGTGAGAAATGAAATTTCATTGAGAGCGACGGTAGTTTCCTTTCGTAAAAGGCCAAAAGCATCTATCAGGTGTGGGGGATGATAATTTCAGTAGCTTTGGGAAATTTTAAAGATTGCTTAAATGTAAATGTACTCATAGATGTTAGTGTAACTCTTTTAATTTTGCATTTTTCTTTTTGAAAAGCGCGTTGAAGTAATGCTTCCTTTGTTTCTACGAGTTGCTGTCTTCTTTTGTGATTGTTAACTTAATAAAGTGTTACAATTGAATATTTAGCTACAAAACTTTCCTTTTCTTGAATAAAGGAAACAGTGCACTTGCGTGAAATAGAAAATTTATCACACAAAAGTATGACTCTTCGCTGGTTTCCCTATTGTGACGAAGGACGATTTTCATACTGTTACAAACAAACGCCAAAATATCTGCTGAACTTTAAGCTTAATGTGATTTTCTGTTGTAGCATCTGAAAGCTAGTGAAATGGGCCAGTTTTTAGTAGATTTGACTGGTTGTAGCACATACGGTTATTTTTGAAAATATCGATTGAAAATTTGGGTATCATTTTAATTTTGAGTCTTTCCGATGTTTCTAAGTTTGTAGCTCGCTGTAAACTTCCACTATCTTAATGAAAAGGGTGTCATTTTGTAGGATTTTGTCTGTTCTTTCTAAATATGTCTTTATTTTGTGTGTAGCTTTTACAGAAACTTCAGAAATCGGTTTTTTTTTGCGGAATTTCGTGTTTTCACTCATTTTTCTTTTATCCGCCATAACTCGGCTACGGTTATGAATATGACAGGATAATGGGTGGTTCTATGTTCCGCCTGGGCTGTTCTACCACCCCCTGTCGGTACTCACCCTGTATATTTTTTTAAGCTAAAAACTGTTTTTGTAAACATTGCAAACCTATATGAGGAGGTTAATAAGCATTAGATATTATTCTTCAGTCAAATATGTATTTACTTCGGTATAAAATTCTCTTCCCAAATTAAATAAATGAATGTATAAAGTTATGATAAAATAAAATAAAATCACTGAATAACAACTTCCAACTTGTGTTCCTTAACAAACAACTCAATCAAAACAAAATACACTAAACGACAAAAGTTTGACAAAGTAAAACAAAGCGTTTCATTGATTTCAGATACAGGTAGAAAAACTACATGAATGCAGAACTTGAAGTGGAGATTCTCGACACGCAATTAAAATTTATATGGAAATTAACTAAGTTGACTTAATATCTTTAAATGAAACAAATTCTGCTTAACAAACGGTCATGTTCCTATTGTAAAGTAGAAAAGCGGAATTATATAGATGGAAAATAATATTGATACTCTTTTAAAACATAGTAATTAAATAAAGCGGGACAGTTCTTCTTTTAACTATGCGCACATTTACTGGCGAAATGTTTTATTACCTGTATCATAAAAGTAAAACATTTTTGTCCATTCAGTTTTATAATTTAACATTGCTGGAGGATTAAACGAACTGTAATGATGTGAAACTTTGAGTGTAATATTTTAAAAACATTCAATAGCTTCTCCAAATAATCCGAAATCTGCCCAAAACGCTGCTCCTACGTTTATTCCGCCATTCTTGTCCCTTTTTTTCCTAACAGCAACTCTCACAACTGATAAATCTTTGATACTTTCCCACAAAGAAATTTCCCGAATTTCAATTAATTTCTCAATACAAAATTCGAATTACTTAACGAAGTCTCTTGATGCAAATTGCGTTTCCACAAAACACAAGCACCACGTTTTTTTTTCTATACATCCATACAATTTATACTCAAGTATTCACTTGGGCTCGCTGCACCTAATTAAGCATCGATTCTTCTCTGCGTAGATCGCCCGACCGCATTAACTTAACAAATGAACGACACCAAAATCAATCGACAACTTTTTCCCTCCCCACCTTCTTTTATCCCTTATTCTTTCATTGTGCCGATTGCCTTTCCCACGGACAATGGGGCATTTTCCCCAATCTCCCTATTTTATCTGACTTCTTTTTTTTTCTCCCCCTTCGTTCAAAGATATTTCCCCCTTTTCCCGGTTATTTCGGGGGTGTGCCGGGGGGTGAGGATGGAGATTTTTGACTCCGACGAAGTGTACATATCTTCAGGGGGAAGGACCGGAAATGAAAATTTTGGACGAGAATATTTTATTGATCGTTTATGGGGGAATTGAGATGATATTCGCATGAATTGAATTGGGTTATTAGGAGAAATCGCTCACTGAAAGCTATTCCTGGACGATTTATTTGGTGTAAAATTTAATGCACAGTAAAAATGTCTCTTGATCTAATAGCTTTTAGTTTTATGTCTATCGTGATGGATATATAATTTCTAATTAGTATCCCCCCCCCATCCATTTTTTTAGTAGTTTCCCTTTAAACTCATTATTCAATATTTCTTAATAAAGTGCCATTTTTTAATAAATATCATAAACGTTTACTTCGCATATTGTATTTCACTAATTTCTTTGGTGAATTTCATTAAACAATATTGTTAACTATGTTGTCTTGCTCAACGAATATAAAAATTAATTGGTAGAAATTACATTTTAAATTGTTTCTGTACGCAAATTTTAATTGGTTAGGAAATTTATAATAGCATATATATTTGCCATGTTATTTTTAGGCTGTGTATTCCTTACCATTTTAGGCAAATACTTGTATAATTTCAATAATCCTTTAAATCTAGTAAAACAGTGCTCATTAAAAAAAAAAAAATCTTTTGAAAAAGGGGTCTTTTTCAAAAAATATTTTATGCTTGCACTATCGATACATTTTTAGTTTAAATTACAAGATTGCAATAAATATTAGATTTGTTTCAAAATCAGTAACAGTGAATTATTCACTTTTTTTTCGAAATGTGTTTAAATGTTTAATATTTAAACAAAAATTTGAAATATAGTTCATCAAAATTGGAGCCGGTATTTATTCGCAATATTTCTAATTGTACAAGAATTTTCAACTGAATGTAAGTTTTAAATTTCTATTTTAAACGATTAAAAGCAATGATTTATAACAGTGTACTTGGGTTTAATTTATCTATATATTTTTTCTAACCTATAGATCAGCCTAAATCAGTCTATTGAAAATTAGTATAGCTAATAAAAATATAAGTAATTCTACTTCATTTATCTGAGGCCCAAAATTTACTTATAAACGCTATAATTAATGAAACAAATACACAAAACGACCATAAAAACTGATGCAGGCGATCGTATACAATTAAAGGTGCTTCAGTCATATCAGTTCGTGTTGCTACAATGGTGAATTATCAAGATCTAGCAGGTTGGCTTTGAACTTGGAGTTTTAACTAATATTCGAGAAATGGGACTTAGTGCGTACATGATAATAAAGAAATTTAAACTTTGTGGTACAATCAGTTTTTGAGCATTCCGTAAATATTAAGTAGAACAACATCACATCATCAGCAGTGTAGCTGATTAAAGACATTAAAAAAAAATAGCAGGAAAATTGACGACTACGCGACTGTTAAGAAATTTAGAATTATATTTAGGAGACATGTTTACCAATTTCCGCAAATCATAATAGTGTGGCATGAACTGCATGGTCCAAGTTTTTTAATTACCTGTCATAGATAAGACCTTCCGAGCTAAAAGCCAAATCGTATATTTTTGTTAGCTATAAGGTACCAAGCAATATGAATCACTGGTAAACACCACTTGACACCTTTAAAAGCGTTGTATGATCTAACGATATTTGCCTGTAATGAAGCCGCTCTCGTGAATCCATACACTCTCCATGTCAACTGGGGAGTTTCTATGGTTTTGCGGGTACTGTTTTCGTAGTATAAAATGCTTTATACATCTACAGGCGACTAAGGCATGCAATTGGTGCGGAAGCACCATATCACCTTTCATCTTCAATGATTTCTCTTCAGGGTATTCTTAGCTCTTTTACCCGCATAACTTCAGAGGTAAACGTCATGGAGATTTCAAGGATGCCTTCACATATTGCTGTTATGAATGCTGCAGTACTTTGCACAATTTTGGAATATACTACGTTTTAAAATTCATGATGAGGGCTGTTAGCAAGACTCCAGTCAGTCCATGTCATGTCGTGCGACGATTTTTCAGCGCGCTTATAAATGCTCTAAACGTTACGCAAGATAATTTTTATTTTTTTTGAAACATTCTACATAACTGAGTTTGTACATTTTTTGAATGAAAATCCCATTCAGTATTTTAGTAAGTAGAAAATCGAAAAAAAAAAAAAAAAACATAATTTCTCAGAACAATATAAAATCTAACTAGACCATGTCAATTTTTTGTTTGCATTTATACTTTATTTATCCAAAGATAGTAATATATGTTATCTTGAAATAATCTTATCTTTTATATTAGTTAGTTCAGATGTGTCTGGTCTTGTACTGGTTGAAAATTTAAATTTATCTGGAGAATTTCCTTTTTTAATGAAATTTCCGTCTATAAGTTTAATATTTATTTCCTTTAAAATATGTCAATCTTTTAGAGCATCAATTTGTATCATTACACTAGCATAGATTAAAAAAAAAAATAAATAATAAATAAATAAATAAAATAAATAAAAACCTGCTAGACATGTTTACTGTAGCAGAGACAAATTTCCTTATCTACTATGTGCCTTATCTGCATATAAAAATATCTTATTCAGCCTTTTTACGTGAGAGACGGAAAAGAGAATACATTAAACACACAGCAGACGAAGAAATATGACAAAAGAAAACGAAGACGGCAATCTATTCATCGCAAAGAACCGGAAAGAAAAATCCCTATCTCAGGTAGAAGTATTATGAAATCTATACCAAACCATATAAAAAAGGATGAATAAAGAAAAAAAAATTACAGCTTTCAGGATGAAATGTAACGATTTTGATTAAAATGAGAAAAGACGTATAAAGCGAACGATCTCCACACAAAAAAGAGGAAAAATTCGGTCTCGTAAAAATTTATTTACAAAAGAGACAAGTGAATTCTAAATTATCAAAAGTTTAATTAAACTGTAATAACTGAGCATGTTTTTTCTCCCCTACGCTCCGTTATTAATTTTCCCTTTCCCTGTGTTTAATTTTTCTTTCGGCTGGGTGGGATGTTTCAGTTTTTTCTTACGCAAGCACTTTGTAATTCACTGATAGGAAAGCCGCGTGTGTGTAGGGATTTTTTTCGTTTTCATTTTTTTCTGCACTTCGGAGTAATGGGATTTTTGCCTTCTGTATTTGTTTCCCCATTCATAGAAATTGATTGCAAGTTTAAATTGAAATTGCTCCTTGCTCATTCGGTTTTCTTTATTCAAAGAATGTTTTGCCTTCATTTAAAACTGAATGCACCGTTTGATGTTGTACAAATAACGAGGTCGGAGAATGATATACAACTCGAATATAGATGATTTTGTTTAAAATTGTTCCTTTAAGATTGATTCATACTGCCTTTTTTAATTCAAAGCGACTCAACTTTTTCATTTATTTTCTAAGTTTAGATATTCAACAGTACGAATTTTTGCTTGGAATAGAGGAGGAAATGTTGTTTGAGTAAAGCTTATTATATGTTCAGTGAAAAAAATACTAAAGCAGTTTTCATTTAATGCATGTATTTTTATTTCTAAAGCTTATTATATGTTCAGTGAAAAAAATACTAAAGCAGTTTTCATTTAATGCATGTATTTTTATTTCTAAGATAAACTGTACAATAACGAATGAACAAAAATCAAATATCCGAATTTAACCTATACAGAGTATTTTTTCATTAAAAAAAATCTTATTTGGAGATCTTAGTCCGCTACCCATCATGGTTGCTTATAAAATTGTGCAAATGTTTTAATACTTAATGTTCAATTTTTTAGATTACAGTATTGCATGTAAAAAAAAACCCTTAAGCAACTGCAAGATAGTTTTTGTGAAAGTAAAACTTAATTTTCTGCGTCCTCCTAAGTATTAAAAAAAATTAAAAGCTTTGTCTCACTCTCCAAGTGAAGGTAAATGCATGCATGCTAAATAGAGATGGGTATTAAATGATGCATTGACGAGGATCAGCAGATATTAACACAAAGAAGGTTTGAACTTGACTTTAACATAACAAAAGACAAGTACAGTACTTTTTGGCAAACTTTGATTGCAGCCAAAAAAAAAGAGAGAGAGAGAGAGAGTTACAGAACTAGGTGGTATGAACTTCCTAAGCACGGTACCCTTGTGTGGTTTTTTTTTCTAAATTTACTTATGCGAGATGCGTACTCATAACCTCATAATGACATTTGATTCTACAACCGGGTCATGGATAATTAAAATTGTACTTCGAATAACTGATATTTGTGCGAGAACTATTTTTTGAATACTCTTCCTTTACTTTGCTAAACGAGTAAAACCTTTAAAAAAGTCCTTTATTTGGATAATAAATTCAACATTCTAAGCTTTAATACGTAAACTACGAGAATAGAAGTTGCATAACTAGTTTTCAATAATGCTCTGCAATCAAAATACTACAAATATATATATATATATATATATATAATTACAACTGGCTTTAACGATACTGAAAATTGCTAAACTAGGCGACTTATTTGAGAAAGAAGGACTTTAGTTAAGCATGCCATTGGGGCAAAGCATTGAGATTTGGCACATAAACTTAGTTTTACTTGAAATAGTTTAATCATCATCATTAATAAATTTTGTGTTTCATTGTTTTAAAAGACATAGAAAAATCTTTAAAATAGCTTCATAAATAAGAGCATAACGAGCTGAAATAAATTATACCATAAATATGATGCCCCACGAATACAACAGTGGTCATTATATTTGTATCAAGTCCAACCAGTTTAACTATAATATCTGAAAGAAAAAAAAAAAAAACAATTTCAAGACAAATTGAGCACTGCTTCCAGAATTTTCATGCAAACACTAACTCAAAAATTCTGCTTTAAAATCAAGCATAAATTCAAATAAAAACATAATACTATTCACCATTTCCTCCTCGCAACTGTTTTACTGCATTAGAATAAAATATGTCCATTCTCTCAGTTTTTTGTTCTTCTTTTTTATACTTTAGAAGAATGTGAATGAACAAAAAGAATTATTTGCATTTTATTCATTCATTGATTTTCATTCATTCTTCCTCTATTCCCCGGAGTCTTGTCCACAATTCTGCTCTCATTGAATCGGAATAGAGAATGACTCCATTTGCATCAGGAAACTGTCTTTGATCTGCATATCATTTACTCTTTGCTTTCGGTGCACAATTGAAATTTGGAGAAATATCTCGTCTATTATTTGCTTATTTGTTTCAAGTTGCTTACTTTCCGAGTAAGAAATATTTAGAGATTATCTCTCACGTCAACTTTATTGTTTGTTGCTCCAATTTGTGTTTAAAATTCGGACAGTAGGTTGACAGAAACAAGACATCATTTATTTTTGTTCTATCGAAGAAATTGAAATTTGGGCTTTTATTTGGTTATTTGTTTCAAGTTTTTTACTTTCTAAGTAAGAAATATGAACAGATCATTTCTTATGTCAACTTTATAGTTTGCTGCTGTAATTTGTGTTCGGAATTTCGTACATTAGGTTGACAGAAACAAAACTTGATTTACTTTTTTCTCTCTCTAAGCAATGGAAATTTGAAGACATATCTCGTCTATTATTTGTTTATTTGTTTTAAGTTGCTTACTTTCTGAGTAAGAAATATGAAGATTATCTCTCACGTCAACTTTATTGCTTGTTGCTCCAATTTGTGTTTAAAATTTGGAAAGTAGGTTGACAGACACAAGACATCATTTTTTCCCCTTCCGGTGAGCAATTGAAATTTGGGATATTATTTGGCTATTTGTTTCAAGTTGCTTACTTTCTGAGTAAGAAATATGAAGACATTATCACTCACGTCAACTTTATTGCTTGTTGCTCCAATTTGTTTTTAAAATTCGGACAGTAGGTTGACAGAAACAAGGCATCATTTTTTTTTTTTTTTTTTGCTTTCGGTAGGCAATTGAAATTTGGGCTAGTTTTTGGTAATTTGTTTCAAGTTTTTTACTTTAAGAGTAAGAAAGATGAGGAGATTATTTCTCGCGTCAACTTCATTGCTTGTTGCGGTAGTTTGTGTTTGGAACTTTGTACATTAGGAAACAAGGCATTATTTATTTTTTGCTCGAAATTTAGAGAAATATCTCCTCGATTATTTGCTTTAAGTTTCGTACTTTCTGAGGAAGATATATGAAGAGATTATCTCTAAGGTGGTTTCATTGCTTGTTGCTTCAAATTGTGTTCGGAAATTTGTACTGTAGGTTGACAGAAACAAGACATTATTTACTGCTGTTGGAATAACCGAGGAAATAATCGAGTTGGCGGTGTATTGCATGTTTCTGCCTTAGCCCTTGCTTAGAGTCGGTTACTCACTGCCTTAATACATCATTTTTTTGCTCGAAATTTAGATACATATCTCGTCGATTATTTGCCTATTTTTTCAAGTTTCTTACTTTCTAAGGAAGAAATATGAAGAGATTATCTCTCACCGGGGGGGGGGGGGTCAACTTCATTGCTTGTTGGTCTAAATTGTGTTCGGAACTCTGTAGAGTAGGTTGACAGAAATGAGACAGCATTTATTTTTTGTTCTCCGTTAGTAATTGAAATTTGGAAAATATCTCCTCTCTTATTTTTTTATTTGTTTCTAGTTTCCCAATTTTCAAATAATGTATGTAAAATTATAGTTCATCTCTTCCGCCAACTGTAGCAGTAGTTTTTGTTTGAAATTTCGCTAAAAGTATTAAAGGAAGCCACGCATCATTTATTCTTTACCTTTAGTTAAAAATTGAAGTATCAAACAAGACTTTGAGATTGCTTGATAGCTAATCACGTGATAGTTTTTTAATACTTGAAAAAAAATTCATAAGTAGAGCAATAATGATTATTTTCTGTTCTTTCGTATGTAAAAATACAGTAATAGATTTATTTATTTATTTAAAACTTTCTATCTGGTTACGTATACTTCGTACTTACTATATAATGTCTGTTTATAGGGGGTTTTGGAATCTTATTTAATTTTACACTATTAAATGCGTAATTATGAACTAGTTTTTTTCAAATCACATCCAACTTATTCATTTCTTACACCAAAGACAGCTACATGAAAATATTAATTCAAATCTGTGTTTCCCCCTTTTTTTGTTTGTATTAAAATAGTGTTCTTGTTTTCAGATTATATTTTTAGCAGAACATTTTTACTGCGTAATTAATTTCTTTTTGATGATTACTTAACGCATTATGGTAAAACTTTTCAAACCTTACGCTGAATGAAGTCTTTACAAATATTATACACAATATATAGCAAACGAATTGATTGACAACGGCAACGTACTAAGAGATCATAGTTAAATATTAAAATACAAACTCTAACACAGTTTGTGCGATATTTTTTTTAATTTACAGCAATAAGTCAAATTTTGTGTTCAAAAATAAAGTAGTTAAATGAAAAAAAAATATATATATATAAACATCAGCGGACCTCGCTGATTAAAAAAACTGAAATAAACACTTTAAATGATTCAGATTAAACAAAACTTAATACATGAAAATAACTGCAAATATTTATGCATATTAACAGTTCGTGGAGAAAATATAAAAAATATTAATTACCAACGAAAAAAGACACGTTTTTCAGCTACGTAAGCAGGATATATTTTTTTCTCCCATTTTCTCTCCAGCCAACACCCTCTTGTACTAGACTGTGTCATTTTAAGTTACCAGCTAAGAATATTAAGACTTCATTATCTACACCTGTCCCAACTCATTGGACGGGCCAAAAATAAGACCTGGAACTACGTTAGACGTGGCGGTTAATTACCATAACATTTGCGCTCATCGTAAGAAGGATTTGATGGTGTTGTGTCGCTGGATTCGTGATTATGATGTTTTAATGTGGTTCGAGGAAGATGTTAAATATTCAGCTGAAGTTGTTAGCTTTCCTTCTCTAAGACAGAGGCACGCCGCCTTGAATATTTCAAAGCGGTTAATGATAGAAACAGAGTAGGGTTTGTATGAAAATTCAAATGTCGAGCATATTGAAATCTTTCATCAAGAGGATAAAGTAAAAATCTATTAAATCATTAAAATAATTAGAAGATTTTTTTTCTGTTTTTGATTGATTTTTGGGAGAGATTTTTAAAGCTCAATGTGTAGTAATTCTAACAACGATCACGAATTACTAATTGATACTAGGTTTTTTTTATCATACACTTTTATTTTACTTGCTCTCTCATGGGTTGATGGGCTGGTGGTACACATTTTTTATTTGATTTTAAAAACAAAAATGAATAATAACTATAAAACATATTTTAATGAACTTAAGTAATCTTAAGACTTCATTATCTACACCTTTCCTGAGAAGGATTTGATGGTGTTGTGTCGCTGGATTTGTGGTTCTGATGTTTTCATGTGGTTCGAGGAAGATGTTAAATATTCAGCCAAAGTTATTAGCTTTCGTTCTCTGAGGCAGAGGGACATAGCCTTGAATGTTTCAAAGTGGTTAATCATAGAAAGGTTTGTGTGGAAATTTTAGTGTCGAGTATATTGAAATGTAAATAGTTAGAGGATACAGTATAAATGTATTAATCATTTTTTTAATAAATGTATTTTTTCCTGTTTCCACCAAGTTGATTTGTAGCAATGATTTTTAAAGCTTAACGTAATAGTTCTAACGAGGATAGCGAAATTGGTACTGAGTTTTATTTATTAGGGTTGGTTCGGGTAAGTGAGCCACTGGGGTAAGTGGGCCACCCCCCTTAAAACTGAAATACTCATATAGTTTTTATGCTTTTTTGTACTGATCATGTTATATTTTATCACAGTGATTGGTTTGAGTTTCATTAAAAACATTTTTAAATCCTATAATTTACGTCAAAATAATTTCAAAAAGAAAAAAAAATTGCGAGTTCAAGCAACATTTTTTAATGAAGTGTTTTAAGGTTAGTTTTTATAATTTTGTCTATGTTCATTACGTTTTCTTGTAGAATATAACATGAAGTACACATTGCAATAGGAATTTTAACGCAAAGTATTATTTAAAGAGTTAAAAGAGAGGGGGCCCACTTACCCCGTAGTTTTCCCTATTGGGGTAAGTGGGTACCCTTAATATGGGGTAATTGGGTCCCTTATAATAATGATGATTTCAAAATGAAAAGCAGTTCTGATGAAGCATTTTCTAAAATGAAATGAAAGATAATGATGCAGACCTGGAAGGAATTGATGGTTTAGCTACAAAAACTGCAAAAGCTGGTAACCATGTATTTGGGATACTTGCATCAAAGAAAACCATAGTATAATGAAGTTCTAATTTTAGAATATGATACAAATGAAAAAATTACTACAAAATTTGATGGAAAGAATAGAAATAGCTACACTTTTTATTGGTTTGATTAAGTGATGTTAGAATTACATCTGAGGATGAAATGAAAATGCTTCTCCCTCAGCAAACTTCAAATAGACGCTGACGTTAAGTGCTTCCATTTTTTTTTAAATCTGTAATTTTTTTTCTAATTTTATCATAATTGATCTTATTTGATTGTATTAGGTTTACTCAACACTAATTTATATGTAAAAGCAAAAAATATGCCTAACCGCTTTTAATGAATTTCACAGAAGTAATTGTTTTGTACTCCGCTTTATAATTTTCTGTCATACACATTTAAATGTAAGTAGATATCTCGTTAATGGATACATTTACGAAAAAATATTTCCTACTAAAATTTTACATACTTTATCACGTAGGACCCGCAAACCCCTTTTTTAGATATGCTCACTTTAAAAGGTAAGTGTGTCCCCCACATCATTTGTTAAAGAACACGATAGTTTAAAATATTTAAAGCATTTTTTAGGAAATAATGCTAAACTTGTGTTCATTAATAATGTCCAAGAAAAAATAAGTCAACACGTTTAATGTGTTTTGCTTTAAAACTGCTGTATAAGTCTTCAAAAACGAACTCTTCTAAAAAGGGGGCCCATTTACCCTAACCAACCCTATATATAATTTTTTATTTTACTTGTACAACCTCTACTGTCAGTATTACACTGTAAAACAACAGTTCATTTTTTGCAATTATAGCAGCTCAAGAATGTTCTCGTACATAGCTTACACTGATAGATGTTGCTTCAAACAGGTCAGGACGAGTAGTTAGCTTTTTGATGAGTGAGGAGTGGTCCGTTTTCGTGGAGTGCCAGTTCGGCACGAATTATAAAAAAAAAAAAATCGTCCAAATAAATTCTAAGAATTTTTTTAACTGTTACACTTTCATATCTAGTTTTGCGCTACAATGTTCGTTGTAAATGTTTTCATCGCTATTTTATGTCTGAGTAATATGTTATGAACCAGTTATTGGATTTTTTTGTATTTTCTTATACACGGTGTAAGAGGGTAATAAGGACTACCAAATTTAGGCCTTATAATAGTCCTTCGTGTTTTCATCACTGTTTCTCAATTTTTAGATTTTATTTTATATCTTTTCCATTTTGTTATGGATGTGTATAAGAAATTGCGGCTGTTTGCTAGTTGGTTTATAGTTGTTTTAGAATCTATATGATGTCTTTCAAACGAACACGTCATGCTTTCGAATGTCTGGTCCAAATGAATGATCAGTATTAGTATTATAAGCGCGTTAAAGACAATGGTTTATATTCATTTAATCCTCAGGCTTCTCAAAAAACAGCTTTTGCTTCTTATTTATTAGCAGAAATTCTAGCTCCGGCAACTGACACATTTGATGATGAAAATTTGCTACCTCATATATCCCCCTGACAAATATTTCTAAGGCACTCCACATGGACAGCACAAGAAAAAGAATTGATAGAACCCTAAACAAACCTTCTGGATGGTTCAAGGCATAAATCCAGCAAGTGTTATTATGATAAATTTAATAATTTGACAGCCAACCACAAAGATAATTTTGAATAACATTACGGCGGTTAAAGAAATTCGTTATCATTTAAAAGAATTTAAGCATGACTAATGTGATCTCAATTACCACTGTTGGAAGCTTCTTTTGGATTATTTACTATACTGCCGTGCTAAGCGCAAAAGTCGTATCTGCACTTTTTGTCAAAATTGAGTTACGGTCACCACGTGATTCTTTGTCACATATTTCACCTAAATACAAAGTTTTGTGGTCATTTGTCCATGGGAAATATTTTTAAAAATTATTTGAAAAAGTTTCATCCGAATCAAATACATGGAGAAGCAAAACTTTAAACGGCAATTTCTCCTTTTGAAGTCGTCTGCAGATACGACTTTTGCGCTTAGCACGGCAGTATAGTCTTCTATATCTTAAAAAACGCCTTATTTTCCGATCAGAGAATAATAAGGCCTGATTACAAGGATTTTTCAGATGTATAATTTTGTGCTTCGGTAAAAGTGGCATTTTTTAGAAGTTTCTATATGTTTAAATATTGCACTTATTGTTTCAGATACATAGTTTTTTTTTTATTTGAAATCTCCCTTAGGTAGGCTTTATTACCCGCACTAACCTTTTTTTTCATTTAAAACTTTTTGTTTAAATTTATTTATTTACAATCTTTCGTCTAAAAATATAAAAGCTGTGATAAGTCCTTAGCAAATAAAATAACTTATTTCCCGTATCAATAAAACTTCGGTATATATGTACCGCGGATTAAAAGCTTCATTCTTCACATATAACTAGTCTTATGGAAAACCTTGCGGTTTGCAACATCTGCTTGATTTCTTTCTTTAAACGTGTTCGGAGTCAGTAGCTCTTGAAGGCTTTTCAGGTCTTTAACGTGGCAAAAATAAAAAAAATAAAAAATCCTTCTTCTCAAAACACCCCACTGCTCTCATATCCCGCCTTATTATTCATCTAAAAAGAAGTAGTGCGTTTTGAAAACAAGAAAAAAAAAATATTTAGAAGATTAAAACTCCAAAAGACAGACAAAAATGAAATCAAGGATGAAAAAAACCGCTTAATGCCTGAAGTTTCCTTTGTTCTTCGTTTAGCACGTGATTCTGTCATTAAGTTATAAAAGCGCCTGCAGCGACCTCTGGTCTTATTTTTACTTCAAGCGGGAAACCAATACTTTTCAAAACAAGCACAAATTAACAAAAAATGCACTAAGAAAAATAAAAAAAAGGGATCTCCTCTCCTCTAATGATGTAGACATGCTTTTACCTCCCACTCTGGAAGGAAATACGTACCATAAACACAAGCGATCCATAACTTCTCATTTTCTGGCGAATCGGTAAAGAATAGTCATTTGTTTATAAATTCGAGTATGATAGATAAAAAGGAATTGGTAGATGAAAGAGCTGTTTGTTTTTTAAAATTTTGTTTTATCGAAAATCGGAATGAATGCTCTTAATTGGAATGATTAATGGAATGCCGTGCTTAGGCAAAATATATTCCGAATTGAATGTTTTGCAGGTGCATTTTTGAAAGTTTTTTTTTAAGTCAGCATAGCAGTTTATTTTTAACCGTTTTTGAATGGTTTGTTTAAAATACGTTTTCAGATTCACATTGACTTTTTTTTTCCAAAAAAAAAATCAAATCAATACGTTAAAGTTTAATATGATGTGTTTCGATGTCGAACTGTAATTTTCTATCAGCTAATGTTGCAACAGTGTCTTGAATGTAACTGAAATATCGAAATGCTCTGACGTACAGCTCAATATGTATATTTAAAGTAACATTTAAGTACATAAAATCAATTTTAAAATCTGATTTAAGATTGCCATTGATATTTTCCTCGAAGAAATGAAATCAATGTGCTAAAGGTAAATCTGCTGTATCGATTTCAAATTGTAATTTTCTACAGTGATTACAACAGTCAATATTGCAACAGGGTTGAATGAACCTAAAATATTAATATTGTTGAGCATAGCTCAAAAAACTTTTAAGTGTATTAAACAATTAATTGTTTCTAGGTAACGGAAAATAGTCCATTTTCGTAACCAATAAATAAAGCAGCAAGAAACAAGGAAACCTCTGTAAATTAAGGAAAAAATTACCGTGATTTTTTTTTTATTATTTTTACTTTGACGAGCGACCATTTTTGTAATAGTAAAAATTTTTGAAAACTTTTTGCGGTTTGTTTTAGGCATTTAATTTGTCGACAATAGGTAATTTATCATGCAAAAAGTATCATAAATTATTTATCTTACGGTAGCTTTCATTTACTCTTGTTGTTTTGATAAAGAAAGCTAAGTAAAACTTTCAAAAATGAAGGAAATCTTATGATTTGTACAAGAAAAGAGTGTTCCCCATTTTCGTAGTGTAGATTATAATTATAACGCACTACATAACAAACAAGTAAAATCCTCAAGAAAATGAATTGAAATACCACATAATAAACGTAAACCTATGAAAACTGAAACGATGTTTCAAATGCTAAAGCACGAATAACATATAAGACATGCGTTACGAGGATAAAAAGAACAATTTTTCAATGCAAATAAATTAGTTTTAGGCGTCAGCTTATTAACTCGCCCAATTTTTAATTCATTCATACGGTCGATTTGAAAAAAAAAAATGTCCCATGTAACATCACATGTATAAATATTTTTTTAAACTTTTGTACACTTTTCATGTTGTTTTAATGTAATGACCTATCTCACAAAGGATTTTTTCATTTTTTATAGCGGAGGTTACATGGTTTAAATTTTTCTTAAGCAGAGAAAGCATTAACAAATCTTCATCTTTTCCCCCGACTCTAACCGTCAAAATCGTTTAATATTCTTCTATGTCTATAACAATATGTGGTTAAGTCTTTATCAGATAAAGCTCTGCTAGTGATCCATCAAGTTTCTGAAAGAGATCCATCATTTTTTAGTGCTTCTAAACTTAACAGATAACATATCTTTCCCAGCATAGGATGTGTAGGGAGGGGCAAAAGCAAATCTTCCTTCTTCAATCATCGGGTTTCTTATTCTTGTTTAGTATGCTCTTATAAATTCTGACCTGTATCTTTACCAAAATTAGGTTTAAAAATTTCTCTTTAAGAGTTTGAAAACTGGCGTTTGTCAAGAAGTTGTAGACTCATATTGCATAAGAGAATCGATAGACTCTGTCCAGATGTCTTTAACACTGTAAATTAGTTCAGTCATAAGGCATTCATAAGAAAAATGTGTTTAAACTAAATTTATCTATCATTATTAAACTAAATCACTTATCTGAATATAAACTCATGTTTGTGAAAACTGCAACACCATGAAGGAATCGTCATAATTGAATGAAATTTAATACACAGCTGAGTGATAGTGGTACAAATAAATGATTAAACTTAGAAAGCCAACAAACAATAAAAAAATATTGAAATTAGTACTTTGTGTAGCCACTACGCGCTGCAGTAAGTGCTGCTACATGACGTGGCGGTCAAACAACTTTTTAATGTCTGCCTGATCAAGAGCATTCTGTACTGTTTGCATGCGTACCCAAAGCATTACCCACAATTCGTAGCAATTGAGATTATATGGCACCCCAGATCATGACTCCAGTTGTTCGTCCACTATGACGTTCGATAAGGCACTCTGGAAGGTGGCGTTCACCGGCAGGGGCGCCGACTTATAAAAAATATTGGGGAGGCCCGTAACCCCGGGAAATTTTCTAAATTTTAGATGAAAAAAAGTGAGTTTTAAATTTATTTTTTTAAGAAGTGTAGAGTTATATGATTAACATTAGAACCCCAAGAACTCGACTTTCGATACTCGACAAGTCTGACGCATTTTTTAGCTTTTAAAGACGAACCAAAACATAAACCCGCACGGTATTTTCGTGCAAAAAGCTAATTTAATTTATAGTAATTGTTGTGGTTACAGATAATTTGAGAGCAGTGAATGTAGCTATGAAAAGACTGAAATTATATTTAACTAAATCTTAAACTATCATTAAAAAAATAAAACATAATATACAGGGTGTCCACTCCAATCGTGGACCAATAGCTAATTTCTAAACCGTTAGAGATAAGCATATAGTTTATTTAGGAAAAACTCTCCAAATTTCGAAAGGAATTTTGGGTCTATTCAATGTTTTTCAAAAAATCAAATTTTGAAAGAGTTACGAAATTTAAATTTTTATACAGGCCCCCAGTCCTATCAATCATATTTAGTAAAACATTCTTGACACTGAAACGTTTAAAACTAAAAAAAAAAAATCACTCTTCTACCACAAAAATTGACCGAGTTATGACGTTTTGAAAAATCAAGATTTTGAAGGATGTCGCATACGATCCCTTAAGCAATCTCTCGATGACGTCATGAAACAATGCAAAATCTTGATTTTTTCAAAACGTCATAACTCGGTCAATTTTTGTGATAGAAGAGTGATTTTTTTTTAGTTTTAAACGTTACAGTGTCAAGAATGTTTTACTAAATATGATTGATAGGACTGGGGGGCTGTATAAAAATTTAAATTTCGTAACTCTTTCAAAATTTGATTTTTTGAAAAACATTGAATAGACCCAAAATTCCTTTCAAAATTTGGAGATTTTTTCCTAAATAAACTATATGCTTATCTCTAACGGTTTAGAAATTAGCTATTGGTCCACGATTGGAGTGGACACCCTGTATAGCTGTCGCACAATATTAGCACTTAAATTAACAAGTGAAATAGTTATTTTAAGCTTGCTTTGAACAAGGCTCAGAATTTATGAAATAAAAATAATATATCAAAGTTAATGCTTTAATACAGTCAATACAGTAAACTTAATACTTTTAGTCAAAATTTCATTATGTCTTTCACCCAAAAAGTATTCAAGTATTTGAAAGTAATTAATACAGTACTATAGTAACTAATATGTAAAGTATTAAACCACTACTAATATTTCGAAACTGAAAATATATTATTCTGTATGTATTTAATTCTCTATTTTATAAAAATTTTTAATATTGCTTTCAATACCATTATTATTGCTAGAGTGTCTTTAGAAAAGTGCAAATATCGACCGTCTGACTGGATTGCTGGATATGAAGTCGTTGATGATTGGTCGGATATCCAATTCATCCAAAACATCCCGGTGGGCATGAAGAACAGCCAAGTTGTTCAATCGCTTCTGTTCCATTGTTGATCGAAGATAAATGATTTCAGACGTTTTAGGGCACTAAATGACCGCTCTGCTGTTGCTGTTGTGATTGGAACGACTTGGAGTAGCTTAATGCACTTCACTATTTCACACAACATTTCTCCAATTGCAGGCTCTTGTGTAATGTAATTTTTTACATCATGCATGTTTTTCAAGTCCAGTTGTTTTTCATTAGCGATGTCCGCTAACATATTGAAGTGTAAGCGCAGTCTCTCAATGTCTAGATCATTTCTGAAAAACTCAGTTGAATTTCAAAACTTGTTTCACCTCTGTTTACTAAAAGCAAGCACTCTTGTTCAACTGCAATGACCTGTGTGAGTCCAGTTGATGCAAACCGCTCAGTAATGCAGGATTGTACCGTTTCACAAACTTCAATGTAAAGTGCTTTGTAGAATTCCTTTGGGGTTTTGAAAGCGTGTGGTGAGCTGGCTTCGTTGTTTTCATACTTCTTTTGTATACGTCGATTCGGAGGAAGAGAAGGACTATCAACTTGTGAAGGTTTTTCTTTTAAACACAATTCCCAAAAGTGCTCAAAACTATCTCGCCTTCCATTTAATATACAAATTAAGCGTTCGTATATTTTTCCCAGATCAGCTACACTTAGATGAGGACATTGATTGTTTTCATTGACGTCCTCTACTGGGCTCATTGCGTGGCAATAAAGATTTAAAAAGAAATAAGTCTTGAATTGTAACATTGACTCAAGATAGCCAACACATTTGTAACCTGCCTCTGTTTTGTCCTCCGCACAGAAAATGTTTTAAAAAACTCTAGAAGTTCTTCAAAGTTTTTCAATACTCTCAAAATACTAGAAGCTCGCATAGTCCATCAAGTCGGGCAAAGGGGTCGTAGACCAGCTTGGTCGTTGACGTTCTCACAGCGTATGCTTCTGAAAAGTCCCATCCTCTTGGTGGATTCTCTTACGGTGTTCATTAAGTTCTTGGCTAAAGCCATAATATCCCTCATAGACGTAAGATGGCGAAGACTGCCCACAACTGCCAAGTTTAAACTGTGAGCAGTGCAGTGCACATAACGGTCTTTCGGTTGTATATCCAAAACTAACTTTTGTAATCCTTTGAATTTACCTCTCATATTCGCGGCACCATCATAGCACTGTCCTCTTAAGTTATCCATTGACAAATCAATAAGACGAGCAAAAATGTCTTTTAAAATACTAAACAGAGTTTGTGATTCAGTGTTGGGGGTCTCGTATAAGCCAATAAAGTCTTCGTTGATGATTACGGAATCATCGACTGTACGAATACAAAATGACACTTGTTCGTGAATCGAAGAATCACTTGTTTCGTTAACCATAATCGAAAAATGTTCTTCTTGATTGAAGCCAATACCTTTCTCAACACAGACTTTCCCAGTAGATCAATGATCTCATTTTGAATATCATGGGACGTCCACTTATACCCTGAACGCCCTAACCAATCTTTTAAGTCAGATACGTCATTCTTTCGGAGTTTCAGCAATTGAAAAAAAATTAAGTTTACATCTTCGTGCCCTCTAGTTGCTAGTCCTTGTCGGCATAGAAATTGAACGGTAGTAAAAATTGTCTCAAGAACTAAACGGCCTTTCTTCATATTACTATTTAACTGTTCATTCAATTAGGAGGCCACACTTTGGTTAGAAATAGAATTTAGTTTCAAAACACCTTCTTTATGCGTAAGCGGAATTTCATGACGACGGAATTTATCCAAAGCCTTTTTCCAGTTAGAAAATCCTACAGAAATAAATGAATCTTCTTTTTTTGAAGAAAATTGTAATAGATTTTTAGCATCGGCCTCTTTGCAGGTTTTGCAGAAAACTTTTTCGAAAGATGCTTCATATTCTATCCAAGAATATTTGATCAACCAGGACTTCTGAAATGATCTTCCCGTCCCGGATTGCTCAGGTTCAGGTTATGAAAAGTTCTCGCCTGAAGACGACGAAGCAGTTGACGACACAATAGTTGCCGGATGTTCATTCGCAGTATCATCAACTTCCAAACGTGGCTTTTTGATAACAAATTTATCCATTGCAACGATTAAGTCCGTGTCCGAATACTAAATACGTCTGCTGCATGGACTGAACGAAACATTGTACTTAGAATGACTGCGCCAGCGCCGTGGACTTTAGACATGGCGTCGTATAATGTCTCGAAGCCTCAAAGCGACGCGACACGAGGATTCCAGGGGCTCCTGCCTCAGCCGTTTTGATATCACCACAATCCTAGTCTGCCTGCCGGCGCCAGACTTTACTCGACAATTTGCGCAAACACTATCATGATTCACACCACTCGTTTTCAGTTATTCTGCTTTCTACAGTGTTAGTTATTTGTTTTAGTTCATTACGGAATGTATTTTACGAAGTAACTATCGTCAAACAAGGAAAACATAGTTTTGTGATTTTACCAAGCATAATACATTTCAAAATTCTCTTAAATTATTGCCCCCCCCCCGCAAATTTTTATTGAGGGGGCTCGAGCCCCCCCAAGCCCCATGGAGTCGGCGCCACTCGTTGAACGTGAATGCGGCCATCATGGTGCCCCAAATTAAAGCGGGATTCGTCAGAAAACACAACATACTGCCAATCAGCACGCCAGTCCTGATGCTAATTGGCCCATTGTAGCCGCAGGCAGCGATGGTTTAGCATCAGCGGGATCCTGTATAAAGGAGTTCTTGCGCGCAGTTCATGTTGCAGCAGACGTCTACGAATTGATGAAGCACACATTTAAATACCTGTAGCTGTTGACCACTGTGCTGCCAGTTGTCTGGAAGAAGCTGTGCGGTCCGTCAGCACCATGCGGATTAGGTGTCTAGCATCGCGCGCTGATGCCCCATTTAGGGGTCCACTCCAAGATTTCCGAGTTGTACGACACTCGTCCGTCCATTGCTTCCAAACACGCATCACTGTGCTGCTGTTACGCTGCACACTAGCGGCTACTTCACGATAAGACAATCCAGCTTCACGAAGGCCGATGATCCTCCCCCGTTAAAACTTCGTAAGTTGTTGAAACCTCGCTCTTTTTCGTCAAAGAGGCATAAGCAACGTCTGAGCTAACGTTTATCACAAGCAGATAACCACCTATAATCAGACACGCCATGCTGCAACCGTCTATTTATTCGGATAAATCCGGCGTTCAGACGGCGCTGATCAGCGTACGCATGCTCTACGAGTCTAAAATTCTAATCATTTGCATATCATACCCTACTTTGCATGAACTGAAAATTTCAGCCCATTCGCGTAAGTCCTTCATGGTGTTGCAGTTTTTACAAACATGAGTTTATAAGTGGATAAAGCAGAGAGTAACAGCCCCTGCATATCAGTGAAGTTACAAAACTGACAAACTCAATTCTGTCATCCAAAAAACTGCAGTTATTCATTTATTTTGTGCTCATCACTATGAAAATGAACTCATATAAATTTCAGTGCAACTTCCAACTGGTTTCCAAAACATTTTAGTACACCAACGAGAGGGAAAGTGAAGATAAAAGCTAGTGCAAAAATGTAAGGAATACAAAGATACTTGATACTTTTTACCAAAGCTTTTATCTTAACGTTTTTTAGATGAAATTGGCAAGTTCGCGGAACTTGTTCGGGTGTGATAAAATAGTTTTTGCTGTCAATGTTAAGATGTAATCAGAGCTTGTATGTAGTTTTGCCTGAAAATCAGTTACGGCTATTCGAGACTGATGAAGCTTAAAAAGGGCTAAACTTCATCCCCTGGATTTTTCATCTCAGCTGTTCTACATTTTTTGAAAGCATGTCTTATACGAAATAATATTTTGTTGAAAATTTTTGGTCTATATTAATTTATAGAAAAACAGCACAGAAATAAATTGTAATGTTGTTTTACCTTCATTGGTATTGATTTTGTTCTTTGCATTCGTTTTCACTTCTGAGCTTTGATTCTGATATATTCTTTATTCTTTCTTTTACTCAAAAAAAAAAAAAATAATAATAATAATAATAAAAAATTAAGTTCCTTCTTATTTTCTAAACGATCG
Organism: Uloborus plumipes; assembly: GCA_038373865.1. Classification (NCBI taxonomy): domain Eukaryota; kingdom Metazoa; phylum Arthropoda; class Arachnida; order Araneae; family Uloboridae; genus Uloborus; species Uloborus plumipes. The sequence continues at coordinate 49,722 of JAXGGA010000104.1, forward strand.
TTAAACTATATGTTTTGATAAGAACTTTTTTTTCATAGAGAAAAAAAAATCCAATTAAAATTTTTCGAATTTGCGTCTTTATGTTGAAATATTTGTAAATACAAATGCTGATAATGCTATGTCATAATCATAAAATTCCGTACAAATGTCGGATACTTGAAACGAGTTTGAAAAAAAAATAAATGAATAAATAAATATTATCAACATACCATCAGTCTAATTTAACAACATTAGCGATTTTTAATGATTTAGGTAAGTTTTATTCTACGTTAAAGCGCGATAATTGTATTTTTCTTTAATGTAAGAACTCGAAAGTAAACCATCAAATCTAGATACATAATTTTTAGGATTATGTTGGTTTTTTCCTTCTTTTTAGGGAAATATAAACCACTGGGTTACTACAAATGTTTCATTTATTTTGAAAAACGCTATATATTAAAAAGTTTTGCATGTGTACTACTGTAAAAAGTGTGTGAAAATAGACACAAGCATATCAAGATTGGGATGTGTGTTAGCCGGAGGGGGGAGGGGAGACGAGTGAAGTATTTTTTAAATATTGACAAAACAAGGAAAACATTTTTTGTGTGCGTTACAATATGCGATATGTTCATCTGTTTTTATAGTATTTTAAGGGTGCAATAATAACTCTTTCTAAATGTACCCTCACAGTGGAAATCGAAGAACTCAAAGATACCCATTGAGCAGTAATGATATTACCGCGATTTTATTATTATTATTACTGTGCTACAATATAAATAATACCTGTCTGCGCTTGCAGTGCTTTAGGGACAGATTAATGACCTTGTTTTTTCCCCCTCTACCAAAGGTGTTAAACTGGACAAGATCCATGTGGCAGTGATGACGGACTAGGATATTAAAAGGACTCTCACGTAATACAAACCCCCCCCCCCCCAAAAAAAAATAAATAAAATAAAACGGATTTCTCGTTCTGTTGCCATTTTAAAAATACTACACTTACATAATCACCTGATTAACATAATGCCAAATCATGATGAGATTGTAGTTATTTTCATTTATTGTCCTTCGTTATACACTGCGATTCAAAAGTTTAGACAAAATGCGAATATGTGAATAAAAAGAAAACTATTCAACGAAATGCTTTCAAATTTCTACTGCGGGTACACAATATGGTCCCAAATACGTGTCTGGAGTTCTTATAACTATAACTGGAATCAAATTTTGGATATTACAGAAGATAGTTTTTTACATTGTTGCAAAAGTTTAGACAATAGTCAGATTTTATGCAAATATCCCTTGAAATGTGATTGGTGGAGGAAATGCGGGACTGTATTATTCATTTACAAAGTGCAGAGATTGCTGAACAAATAATCAAAATCTCAAAAGCTCTTTAGTTCTCGTGTAAAGAAGATGAGAAAGTTTGGAAGTCGAAATTTGAAAATGAACCTACTTTATTAATTTTTTGTCTCTTAAATCGGCTCTAGTATGGTAGTACATTGTTTTTTACTTTGCGGAGAGCAAATTCAGACATGCGTATCGATCAAAAAGTCCAAGAAAAATGATATTTCTTAAGGATGAAGGAATTGAAAAAACGGCTCAGACTGACGATTCGCCCCTTAATCCTACAAAACTTCAACTTGGGTCAAAAACAGCACGTGACAGCATAAGTAGATGAACATCTGAATCGGAATGCATAAAAAAAATAAAGAATTGTGCCTGAGCCTTTTAGGACAGAGTGTCCCAAATAAGCCAGATTTTAATGTGAAAAGCAGCATATGTATCATCGTGACTAAAAAATGAATGGTACTTTCTTTGATAAAAATTATTAAAATTGGGATGGCCTAGATGGATTATAATTCTTTTCTCGGGACTTGAGAAATATCCAATGATCATATGCTGTGCTGCTTTTACCAATAAAATCTGGCTCTTTTGGGACACTCTGTCCTAAAAGGCTCAGGCACAATTCTTTGTTTTTTTTATGCATTCCGATTCAGATGTTCATCTACTTATGCTGTCACGTGCTGTTTTTGACCCAAGTTGAAGTTTTGTAGGATTAAGGGGCGAATCGTCAGTCTGAGCCGTTTTTTCAATTCCTTCATACTTAAGAAATATCATTTTTCTTGGACTTTTTGATCGATACGCATGTCTGAATTTGCTCTCCACAAAGTAAAAAACAATGTACTACCATACTAGAGCCGATTTAAAAGACAAAAAATTAATAAAGTAGGCTCATTTTCAAATTTCGGCTTCCAAACTTTCTCATCTTCTTTACACGAGAACTAAAGAGCTTTTGAGATTTTGATTATTTGTTCACCAATCTCTGCACTTTATAAATGAATAATACAGTCCCGCATTTCCTCCACCAATCACATTTCAAGGGATATTTGCATAAAATCTGACTATTGTCTAAACTTTTGCAACAATGTAAAAAACTATCTTCTGTAATATCCAAAATTTGATTCCAGTTATAGTTATAAGAACTCCAGACACGTATTTGGGACCATATTGTGTACCTGCAGTAGAAATTTGAAAGCATTTCGTTGAATAGTTTTCTTTTTATTCACATATTCGCATTTTGTCTAAACTTTTGAATCGCAGTGTACATGCAATGCTTTTGGACGTAGAGCCTTTCGAAAACGGTAAAATCATTTGTAGTATATTTATGTTAGTGCAGAAACTGCAACTGCTTTAATCTAATTAATTCAACATTTTTGAACTCAAACCTTTCGTTATAGAATAGTTTATATGACACACCAGGGAAATTAAAAAAAAAAAAAAAAACTACAAAAATATAATCAGAAAGTATTTTTTTTTTTTTTACCTAAGAAATCTTAAATTAGTTACTTTCTTATTTTCCATATTGTTTCATTATTTTTAAGATTGCTGTCCCCTTTTTGCATATAACCTGCTACTTCTTCCTACCAATTTTCCAAGTAAGCGTAGATGAATCTATGAAATACTGGTTTAAAAATGTACAAAATCAAATTTTATTTTTACCTCAAAAATAAAATTACATTTCATTTATTTCCGAGAATCACCACACAAAACTGCTCCAATAAATTATCCTCTCTTTGAAATATCCTAAATATTTGTCAAAATGATTTAATAAATCCTGCTTAAGATGAATTTGCTCCTGAATGTTAATTGGTTCAGAATTTTAAGCAATCGCGTCCCGTCCTTCGGTAATCCCGAGAACTCGATTATTTTCTCCAGGATCTGCTCACAACAAGCCTTTATTAATCAACGCTACATGATTATCTCCCAAAATACTCTCATCAATGGGATATAAATTATTCCGCCGTATTTAATATTGAATCGGCCCCCCGCGATCTCGCCTACCAATGTCTCCTATCGGAAAACTCATCTCAGGGTTGCCATGGATACCGGGAGAAGCGGTGATTAACCCAAATCCTGTTCCAGTGCACAGTCGGTTTTGTTCCGAATTAGGTATGCTGATTTGTAGCCCAAAATGGATTTCGGATTAGCCTCCCTTCTCAGCCTCCCTCTGCTTTTACGCGTTTGAAATTCCGAAATATTTCTGGAAAGCTCCTAATCTAATCACTTGTTACGGCTAGCTTAACTTTCGTCCTTCGTTGTCATTCTCCTGTCGTGCATTTTTCTTTTTTTTTTCTTTTCTTTCAGCGGTTTCCCTTTTTACAGATTTATTTTAACAGAACGTATCTTTTACTGATGAAAAGTATTACTAATATGTGTTAGGGTTTGGTGAAATTTTTAGTTAGTTATAGGTAATGCATGTCATCTGTGTGTTCTTCAAATAGCTCAATAAAACGGATGAATTCTAACTAATAAGTATTGATTATTTTTACCATTAAAAAAATCCTCATTTAGAACAGTTTAACAATTTGCAAAAACAGTCGGTTTTGTTCCAAATTAGGTATGCTGATTTGTAGCCCAAAATGGATTTCAGATTAGCCTCCCTCTCTGCTTTTACGCGTTTGAAATTCCGAAATATTTCTGCAAAGCTCCTAATCTAATCACTTGTTACGGCTCGCTTAACTTTCGTCCTTCATTGTCATTCTTCTGTCGTGCATTTTTCTTTTTTTTTCTTTTCTTTCAGCGGTTTCCCTTCTTACAGATTTATTTCTAACGGAACGTATCTTTTACTGGTGAAAAGGATAACTAATAAACTGTAAAAATGAATGTTGTTTTTAAAGTATAATACAGCTAATTTTATAGTAGTAAACTGTAAACATTTATGACTTTACAATAATGAACTGTAATATGTTTACTTTTACAGTACTAAAGTGAAAAATTACTAATTTTACTGTTTATTACAGTGCATTTTGCAGTTTTAAACTGAAACCTCTGCAGCCAGTACTGCACTGTTGTTTTTACAGTATAATACAGCAAAATTTTGAGGCAAATAGACTCTAAAACTTCTAACATTACAGTAAGAAACTTCAGTGTTAGAAATTTTACAGTTTATTGCTGTGCATTTTACTGTTTTAAAATGGCGCCTCGGCTGCCAGTATTATACTGTAAAAACAAGTTCTTTTATTGCAGTGTATGAGTTAGAGGTTGGTGAAAATTTTAGTTAGCCATAGGCAATGCATGTCATCTGTGCGTGTTCTTCAAATAGGTCAATAAAACGGATGAATTCTAATTAATAAGTATTGATAATTTTTACCATTTAAAAAATCCTCATTCATAACATTTAAACAATTTGCAAAAAACGTGTCTTACATTACTTTTTCTGGCGTGCAGGATATTTTCTTCCCCCCCCCCCTTTCTCAAAAATTATCGGTTTATAGAAGAAAATTTTGCTAATCAAAATGATTGTTAATGAGATCCAGTTGATATTTAAAATTTTATACCATACAGTTAAGATAAAGCGTTATGGGGCACCTAAAGTTAACTCATCAAAATTAATAGGAAAAAAAACATTAATCGATCCAATGATTTCTTCTAAATATTTAACAGCTTCTTTTAACAACTGTAAGTGTTTTCTAATGCTGTGTTTTCCATTATCTTTGCATGTCATAGACTTTTTTTTTCGCAATAGTTTTTGTATTAGAAATTTATCTTAAAGGTATTCTTTTCAATTGAAAATTAGTAGTCATTTGAATTAGTGTTGGGCTACATTTTTTACTAGTTAATCACTCACCGGTATTACGTATCACCTTTCTTTTATCCAATTAAATATTTCGACCAAAGAAATAAAATTTTAGTTCACAAATACATAATATAGTGCAATACTTTTAGACACAGAACTTTTCGCAAACGGTCGAATCATTTGTAGTATCTTTGCGTTAGTACAAAAACTGCAACTGCTCGAAGTTAATTAAACATTTTTGAACTCAAACCTTTCGTTATAGAATAGTTTATATCATACACTGGGGAAATTATTTAAAAAAAAAACCTTTTTGAATATACTGAAAAATATTTTTTTTTTACTCAAGCAATCTTAAATTAGTTGTTTCGGTATTTTCTAGTTTGTTTCATAGTTTCCACGATTGCTGTAACTTTTTGTGCATATAACCAAATACTTCCTCCTATTAATTTTCCGAGTAAGCGTCGATGAATATATGAAGTACTGATTAAAAAATCAACAAAATCATGTTTTATTTTTACCCAAAAAATAAAATAAAATTTCATTTATTTCCGAAAATCAAAGTTATTTGAATGTAATTATAGTTTGAAAGGTTTGCATGCATGCCTGATTTTATTATATGCATCAAAACCAATTATTTTAAGTTGGATATATTATGTTTGGAATTTCAAGAAGAATAAATCTTCAACTAGAAAATCTATAAAATTATAAACTTTAATTTATTTTTCTCGTTCATACCTTAAGAGTAATAACGTCTATTGACTGTATTTACAGCTACATTAGAACATTTGTAATTTTCAATCATATCTTTACCACTGTAAATGCCTGTCATGGTAGAAAATATAATAAACAAAATCAGCAGAAGTTGAAAGTAATAATTTTTTGTGAGTATTCACTGCTCAGCGCCTTTGTGGTTATTTTATTTGTAAATGTACCTCTCACCTCTTTTTTTCTCGAAAGAAAATTATTGTCTCCTGTTGTTGTTACATTGAACTCATTAAATTATGTATGAATGCGGCTGATTCAAAAAATGAACTGATGGCATTAAACACAGTTACCCAGGTAGCACAAATAACCTTTAAACGTTTTACAAACGTTTTTAAGCGGTTGTTACAACCTTAATAACCATTTCACAACCTTTAAATAACGAAGCGTGCTGCTTGGGTCATTTTGCATATACAAAAGCATGCAACAAGAAAAGTTCATGATTAATCAGACTATAAGAATTATTTTACTCTAATTTTAAGAGAACAACACAAAATGTTTTATGATTGCGAATGCGGTACTTGACAAAATTTCAGACGTTTGGAAGTTATCCGTAATCTTAATGCTCTCAGATAAAAACTTAGCATACTTTGTTTCAATTGAAAATCTTTTTTTCTTTAACTCCTATTGTAATTCATGAAAAAAAAAATCAAAAAGAGGGTGCTAATATTTTTCGGCTAGAATGCAATCTAGAAAATAGAGAGCTACTTTCATTAATTTCTCTATATAATTTACTGAAGCTACTTTCATTAGTTTTTCATTAATCATTCACTGAACTTCCTTTTTTTTATTAATTATTTATTGAAGCTACGCGTTCATTACTTTTACATTAATAGCTTGATGAAGCAACTTTCATTAATTACTGTGTTTGAAAATCTTTTGAATTTATCTCCAAAGAGGAACTTAATTATCAATAACTTGTTTAAATATCTTTTTTTTTTGCTTGAAATACTTGTTAAATTCAATAATCTTTCAATTAGAAGTAATTTTCTTGTATTGAGGACACATTTATTTTACTGCAACTTTAATAGATTGTTATGCATTATACCAGAAAAATATGTACAAGAGGAGTTTTATCTTCATAAAATGTAATGCAGTTGAATCGAAAAACCGAAAGTATTTTCATTAATGATTGTGTAATAAAACATCTTGAATTGTTATTGCCAGCTAACTGTTTTACTCTAAATACACTGCTTAAATGTATTGTATATTGATGCAGAAAACCCCTTGAAAGAAGTCTTATCAGGTATGCGTTTTCGCACAAATCTTTTCTATTGCAAATTTTCACATGTATTGCAAATTATCACAGCTAGTGTCGATAGCATGAATTTTTCTTTCCATGAAAATGACAAATGGCTCACAGAAAATTATTAATATATTATTATTACTATTACTATACTAGACAGCAACTTAAGTTGACACTGAACGTCACTACGGGCGGAGCCAATAAGAGCTCACAAGCAGTCAGCGATCTCCCCTAATTCGCCAAGTAGGCTGTGACGTTTTATCTAGCTCGTTTTTCATAGGCTAACGTCAAGAAAATTTTTACAGTGAATTGTACCAATAAAAAAATTTTCGATTGCAGCGCCAATTGATCCTCACGTGATTTACTGTGAGATGCAGAAGATAACCCTATTTCCGCTCTCTAGATGTGTTTCATCTGGTACCGTGGATAGTAAAGCAGTGTGAAAAAAATGGGTCCCGGGTTCGATTCTTGTCGTTCGTATCTCACGCTTTTAAACGCTTTCTGGTCTACGCCCGAGCTCAGCTCTGGGTGCGTTTTTGTTGAAGATGACTAAGCCCGACCTCAGCTCGGGCTCAAGTTTGAGCTACTGTAGCTATGAAAATACGGGTTTTTTTTTCGTTTCAATCATTTTTAGATATTATCTATGGACCTTTTACTTTCTTTAAAAAAATATAGATAGCACTACCAATCAGAATAAACTGCAGGAGACGATATAGAATCGAGGCTTATACGAACTTATTGCGAACCATGTGGTATTGCTCTTTGTGCAAATCCGTGTTTTGAAATGTACCACACCAAAGCAAATTTTGCAAAATAATGTGTATTTGAAAATTAAATCTTTTTAAAACTATTTGTTCAAGATTTGGGTAAGTTTTTAATTAAATTTGTGCAAATTTTCATGGTTAAAAATGATATTTTCCTATGCGGAACTTTTTTTTCACGTTCCATGCATTTTTTGACAATTTCTTACTAAATATTAATTGCTGTTTCACTTAAATAGGTCTTTCATCATGAAAAAAAAAAAAAAAACATTTTGAAGTATTCATTAAAATTAAAATTACCAACATTAACTTTTTCCAAGCATTTTTTAAAAAATCACGAAAAGCGACAAAATCCCCCAGTCTAGAGGGAGATACGCGGTCGAAAAGGCTCAGATCTGAAAGTGTTAATTTTCGTTTTCTTTGCTGTCAAATTTTGCAGAAAAAAAAGCGGTAAAAGATCAGGCAAGTTTTTAACAGTGCTTAGATTATCCTTTACTGAGTAGTTAAAGGTTTAAAAGGATAATGTTCAAATCATCAGTGGTCCAAAGAAATTTGACCTTATCAGATAAAATATAGGACATTTTATAATATTTTTAAAGTGTTAGTGAAAGGGGGAGGGGGGATTCCTAAAGGTATTATATTCATTCAGTGTTGCATTGATTAAATAATTTTAAATACAGTACAAACTATATTAAGGTTCAGTCCACTGTCGTCGTTTAAAGACCACTGTTAATTTTTGAATATTAATAAAGTAGAGTACAATAAGGAAAAAATAAATTACAGGAAAAAGATTTTTAAAGTATTTTGAAGTCCTAACTTACAAGATTTTCAATAAAACCTGGTGTAATGAAAAGTGAAAAAAACATTCACAGTTTCAGCGTTAAAAAACACAAAATAAACAATTATTAAAAGTTAGAAGTCAGAACCATCGATTATTTTTTTTAATCGACAGTTAGCTTCCCAAGTGTCAATGCACTATTTTAATGCATTTTTTGTCTTTTGAAACAACCGTTAAAACTAATAAAAAGACTAACAGAAATGCTTTTATCTTTAAGCTCTCTGTTCAAAACTAAAGAAGCATTTGGCAGTTCCGAGAAACGGACTGGCTTAAACTGCCAAAGAAATGAAAATAGATGAACGAAAAATGGAACATTGATTTCTTCTTTTTGTCTAAAGGAAATCAACGCAAGAAAGATTTATCTACTACACCTTTCAATTTTTATACTTTATTTCAATTAATCAAAAATTTAACAAACTGAGAAATTTCGCTTTTAGCTATTTTGCACATTGGAAATATTTAAATGATATTTTATTTTGGGTTATGTACGTTTACTAGAAGGTAAGATAACATTTAAAACCCAAAAGTAGATTATACAACACATTTTTATCCTAATTTTTAGTGCCTATTCCTTTGATTCAATGTTTTCCGTGAAAACTTAGTACTAACGAAAAATAAATTCTTATGTTGAATACACAGTCCGATCAGTGCGTATAAATTTAGTAGCAGTGAGTGGAGAAAATGTTTGAAAAATTAACTATATGATTAAATTTCAAAAATGTTTTATGATTTCACAAGGACTTACTTAACAAGTTTAATATAATATTAATACACTCTATTTTGTGTTGTTGTTACATGTCCCTCTGGTCGAGATCATCGACACTGAAAAAATTAACTGTTGTTTTTACAGTAAAAAACTGGCAGCCGAGTTTCTAATTTAAAACTAAAATTCACAGTAAAAAACTGAAACTAGCAATTTTAGTTTCTTACTGTAAAGTTCAAAATTTTAGTTTATTGCTCATTAATTTAGCTGTATTATACTGTAAAAACAACAGTACAATACTGGCAGTAGAGGTTTCAGTTTAAAACTGTAAAATGCACGGTAATAAACTGTTAAATTATCAACTGTAAAATTGGCAATTTTAGTTTAGTACTGTAAAAGTAGAATATTTACAGTTTATTACTGTACAACTACACTGTTAAAATTTTTCCTGAAATTTTAAGGTAAAAGTTACTAGCATCCATGTTGCCAGTAACTTTTACCGTAAAATATTTTTTTACTGTAAAATTTTACGGAAGAGAAAACGAGAATTAAAAAGAACGAGATACGAATGAAAAGGATCGAACCCGGGACACAATTTTTTCACACTGCTTTACTATCCACGATACCAGATGAGACACATCAGGAGAGCGGAAATAGGGTATCATCTGCATCGCCCTATTTAGACACGTGGTGATCAATTGGCACTGCAATCGCGATTTTTTTATCGGAACAGTTTACTGTAAAAAAAATTCAGTAAGGTAAACACTACATTTTACAGTAACATTTACCATAAAAGCTTCCTGAATTTTTAACAGTGTAGCAATTTTTACAGAGCATTAATATAAAATTAGATGTATCATACTGTAAAAAAAAAACATTCATTTTTTACAATGCAGGCGAAGCAGGACGAGAATAGGGGCAAGGTGAAAAAGTCTTGACTTTGTCAACGAATGTCGCAGATTTGATATAGCAGCTGCGTAGTCTGAACCAAAAACGTTCGCAGATTTTCTGGCATAGTTGGGAAGAGACATACCACGGTGTTAACCAGTTGTGTGCGGAAGGAACTCTCCGTGTAGATTAGGGTGGTTCAAAAAATTTTTTTTTTTGCTATGGACCAAGGCGGAGCCTACTTTTTTTACATTTATGTATGAGATCACTATCCTAAAATTTCAGCTCCCTACTCTTAATGGAAGATGGTGCTCAAACATCCTTCATTTTTCGGCTTTTTCGTAATTTTCACAATTTTTGAGTTTTTCAGACTAAAGAGACCATTTTCTTGGAACAGATTTTTTTTTCAATTATTCTCATTTTCCAACGCATAAAAATTAGTTCAAACAATTGGAAAGTTTCTTAATCGTTTGAATCTATATAGCAACACCTTTGATACAATTGATTAATAGTGGATCGCAGCATACAAAGTAGATTGCAGTACTACTTGTCAATATGTTGTGCTATGATTTTCAAAACTTACGCTTGCCAAAATAGAGTTGTGGAAGAACTGTGCAAAATGTTTTTTTTTTATGTTTTTAAAGTAGTGGGATGCAGAGAAAAAAATTGCAAGATTTAAAGTTTTAAACTAATAGTGCTAACAGTATCACAAGAAGAATGAATTAAATTATAAAAACTAATTGCACAAAATAAACAATTGTAGCTAGTCTGGCATAGAACTAATCTGAAATTTAGGCAAAGATATTTACTTCATGCTTACTTTGGCCATCATATTCCTCACAAGTTCTATTCTTTTTAATAACTTTAAAGCGAAAAAATGTTTGGCAAAGAATTAAACAAAAAAAAAAAAAAAGAATGTTGCACATAGAACTTAAAAAATACTTTAACAAGTTTGAAGCTTCAACTGTGAGCTTTTTATAAATCTATAGATAAATCTATGATCACTCTTGCTGATTATAAAGAGATAATTGAGTTATTATTAGTCAAATAGGGAGCCTATCTGAGAAAATCCAGTCTCTTATATGCCTCAAAATATTTATGTTCCTATATAAGAAAGAGATTTTTCATTTAATCATGAGAGAAATAACCTAGGTACAACACTTTCTACAGTTTCAGCGCCTTTCTGTACAGTACAACAAATAGATTGAACACTAATAGATGCTCCATTTGCTATTAAAACTTCTGGGAATATCTGAACTTGGAAAAAAACCTTATAAGATATGAACGACCTGGAAATTGAAATAACAACTAGGACAGTTTTATTAAAGTACTTGTGACACCTTTCTGGTGAATTAATTAGTTTGACTTAGTTTTTCGTATCAAATTCTAGTTGAAAGAAAAGCAAGTTATTATAAGAATAAAGATGTGAAATATAACAAGTGTAGTACAGGACAATTGGATTTTTTTCAAACATGAATATTAGAGATTATTTTCTAACATTCTTCGTCCTACGCCCCACCGAATGCAAATATAATATCAATCACATAATTAAAAGAAAAAAATTTAAATAAATAATGGTAAATAACGTTACTGAGGAAAATAATAAAAGAATTTAAATAATTCAAATTTTTCAAATAATTCAAGAATTTAACAGAATTTTTTTCAATAATGAGGACAATAAGCAGTTTCATTTACCTGCTGTTGAAGAAAATTGAGTACTTATTCTTGCTGAGACAATAAAATATTCAATACTAAAAGTCTCTCTATCTCAAAAAAATCTATAGATACATAGAGAGTTGAATTGCATAGCAATAAGTTTAACTATTTTGGCTTTATTTAAAAACTTCTAGCAAATGTCAGTATAACAACACTGCTTGGCACAAAACGAACTTCAAATATATCTGACACTATTTTTGCTGTTTCTTATGTAACATGTCCCACTAAATCCAAACATGATCTTCGTTTCCCCCTTCACGGTAATCACTCGAACATAACTGGAATGAATATAAATAATACTGAAAGGTTATTTACTGAGTTAAATCTGCGGTGCGACTCATATGTAACATGCGATGTTTCAAAGATTTTAGAAAAAATTTACAGCTTGAAAATTTTTTTGGACGTGGGAGTCATAGAAGCAGTCTAATATTATTTCGTTGCACCAAAAAATAAGTGTAAAATTTTGAAGCTGGAAAAAATGAGTTGTTGATGATTGTTAAATATTTTACGGAGGGGGGGGGGGGAATAGCTCCATGAGTCTCCTAACTTGCGAAAAGGTTTATGATTTTGAACTTTTCACCTCTCTAGCCCTATAGAAGAATGTTATGGTAAATATACTGCTTCCTTCCCCTCCAAATAATATCTATGAAATTGTCGAAATCTGATGAAAATAGGAGGGGAGGGGGGCGCTATTTTCGAAAAGTGGGAGGCAATGGGGGGAAAGGGTGGCCATATTAGGATTCAGGGAATCATTGAACATAATAATCAGCAAAAATGGTAGCAAACACCCGGGATTTTTTTTTTTTTTTGCCGCTCAACCGAAAAACGTTTGAAATTGACAAACACTGGAGTACTATTTAAGCTTTGAGCACCGTCTTTTTTATTTAAGTAGGAGGTTGAAATTTTGGCAGTATATTAGGGTGGATAAAGGTAAAAAAATGAGCCACCGCCGTGACCTCTGGGACAAAATTTTTTTTTACCATAGGTTTGTGAACCACCCTAGTGTAGATGGTAATAAGTTACTGCCGCTAAGCTAGGACAAAGGCAGAAAGACATGCAATACACCGCCAACTCGGTAATTAAATCCAAGGATTGCAGTTTCCTGCTTGATATCCCTTATCAGCATGGGGTAGGAAGAACCCGGGCTGGAGGCATATATTTTCATATAGTCTCCTCTAAGAGTCCAAGTAGAATTCATTCTAGCCTTATGGATAGAGAAAATCTCCAGTGTATAGAGTATATCAAAGACGGCAGGAGGAAGGTCACTTCTCCTTTTACAAACAATTCCGCAAGCATTGTCTAAAACTCCTGCATGGGAAGGGACCCATTGTATGCAAACGGTGCTTTTCTGTGATAGAGGAAAAAAATCAATAACTACGTGACCAGTTTTTTCTGAAATATTTGGCTAAATTTTTAGATATTAGATTGACTATATTTTGTAAAACATTAGATATACACTGTCAAAAATGAATGTTGTTTTATAGTATAATACAGCTAATTTTATAGTAATAAAAAATAAAATGTCTAATTTTGCAGTACTAAATTTTAAAATTGCTAACTTAACAGCAGTTTATTACCGTGCATTTTACAGTTTTAAACTGGAACCTCTGCTGCCAGTATTATACTATTGTTTTTACAGTATAATACAGCTAGATTTTACGGCAATGAACTGTAAAATTGTTAGCTTTGCAGTAAAAACTGTAAAATTGCTAATTTTATAGTGTATTGCTGTGCATTTTATTGTTTTAAATTGGAACTTCAGCTGCCAGTATTATACTGTACAAAGAACAGTTCATTTTTTGCGGTGTCCATTTATAATAAGTACCGATCAAATGAGAAACTGCCCTCTACTACCAACCATTTTTGGTGCAGAATCTTTATAACAATGTATGTTTTTTTTTTGAAAAATCATACAATAAAGCACAATTAATCTCTCCCAGTATTAAAGGGAGAAATAGAAGTTTCCTGATTACACTTTGAGGAAATCTGGTGCAGACAAAGAAGTATGAAATTACGAGAAAAAACTCTTTTGAAAATTCTTGGATTGAGCTGATTTTGATACTAAAAGATTCAAATTCGCCTGTTATTTCTTCGGCTACATGAAAAATGACACCCGAAACATGCACGCTATAAATTAAGCGCGGAAATAATTTCAAAATATACATTAGCAAAGGAAATGTATTCACACATCCATTGTTTATTCATACCCAATTAATAAATTAATGCTGATCAGAGCATAATTCCTGAGCAAGGATCCTTCATTTCTGCTTCAGTGAGCATCTACAGTTAATCCGCAACTAAATAATCTGCTTTATTTCTTGCCGGAAAATAATTGGCTAAGTAAACGACTTTCATGAAGAGAAAATGAGTTGAGTTAGAAGTGCTTTTACATCCTTTTGTTGACTTAAATTTATTTTAAGAAGAGAAGGTTTTAATTTTGAATTTTTTAGTTGTAAAGCTGTGGCACCTTTGTAAAGAAATAAAAATAATTCTTGTATATATTTAGTAAGTATTTTGATGACACGAAAAGAATTGTTACTTATTAATGTAAATTATTAATTATTCTGTAATCCATACGTCAGTAAAAATGAGTTCCATTTTTATTATTTTGTACTACGATTTTTGATTTATTCTATTTTGGAGTTAACACACATAATGAAACAAAATGTTATTTGACAGACACGTTAAAAAATACATTAATTTCATTCTGGAAAATTTTGAGTAGGAGCAATGGGACTGTATCCCTTAAAGAATAAACACTTGTTTACTGTCAAAGAACCTTGGTTCTGGCTGGTAAAGAAACAGTTTTACTAGTTATTTAAAAATATACAATGCAAGTCATTTAATTCTCTAATTAAACATCGCACTGTTATTGCACATGGATGCTCTAATTTTCCTCTTTTCTATGTGAGGTCTCTAGTTTTTAGCTCTCGTCCTGGTGTTTGGAGGAGGAGAGCACTTCAGCTTATGCATTTAAGATATTTTTTATATACTTTCGATTATATATCATCAAATATGCTTCTTGTTCATTGTTACTCATTGTTAATCTGCGAGACTATTCATCCAATGCAAATTCGTAGAAATAAAATTCGTAGAAATAAAAAATGAAAAAAAAAAAAAAAAAAATGAACTTCACGATTTCTGTTTAAGAGAAGCAGCAAATAATAAACTAGCTTTTGGAGCGCGAAATCAATGCTGTCTGCGTCAACTAAAATTCAAATAACATCTACTTGCTATTGCAAATTTTAAAATGTGAATGATTCTTTAGATGGTATTAATTGAATGTAAGATAAGTATGCTATAAGCTTCCTTCTATGAGATGTTCGCAATGATATAATCTAATAAACCATTAGTTTTGATGAACATAATGGAATTAATCAACTAAAGTTTTTCTTACAAAAAAAGATTAGAGTTTTTAATGTGACAAAAATTTGTTGCGAAATGATTGAATTAAAAATTTGTTTGTGAAATGTTCACTATAATTATAAATGGAATAAACTAGTGGTGCCCAACTGACAACCAACGGATTGTATCCAGCCCGCAAAGCTGATCCGTATGGCTCGTTGTTTTGTTCAATATTTAAAAGTTAAAAAGCACGAGAACTGACTATGTTACAAATTTTTATAACAGACAAATATTCAGAAATATGTTTCTAAAAAAAATATGCATTTAATAGAAAAGGTGCCAATGAATGATAACAATAATTATTGATAGGTAATTTTCTTTCTTGTTCCATATTTTCCCATGGTATTTAGAAAAGAAAAAAGCATGTTGAAATTTAATGTGTTATAGCCCGAGATAATAATTTTAATACGAAACACGACCTAAGGGCGGACCAAGGTTTGGTATCACTTTAATAAACCATTAATGCTGACATTACATATTAAAATCAACAGACTGAAATTCCTCATCAGATAGCGCTAACAGTAGCTTACATGCGTTTATTATTCAATGCTAAGCATTGCTGAAAAGATACTTCACTTTATTTTAACTGCAACACAAGCGTCTACTTTCCTTTGATTAGCTTTACAAAACAGTCAAAGCTTCACGGAAGACATGCCTAACTCTGACTTCAGAAGAATGGATATTCTTTGATTTCAGAACAAGAGTTCCTTAAAATCTACATCCTAAGAGCTAATCCTGCTTGGTTGAGTTCAATCAATAAATTAGAGTGTGTCTTAGAGGTAACGAAAAATACTGCAATCGCAATTTCCGCTTCGCAGATATCTTTGGGCGAAGATTAGTTCGGGACAATGAAATTTATCTTTTTAATTTTCTTTTTATGATTAGCTGCGAAAGCAATATTCCTGCAGAATGCATTCTCGGAATTAGCTATTATTGTGACTCAGAAACGACATCGAAAATTAATTGATTGAAGATAAGAATTTTGTTAAAGGACAGTTAAAATTTTCACACACGCTGGCTCTAGTTTAAGAAATGATAAATGTATCATTTAAAGAAATAAGTAGTTTTTTTTAAAAGTTTTTTTTAATGTTATTAAAAGATTTTAATAAAAAAAGGCACTAAGAATATTTGCACCGAAACTTAAAAATATTCTTCAAGTATTCTTGGCATTGTGAACGAATACAAATTTTCACTATGTAAATAAACTTAAAATTTTAATGTCATAATTTGATATTTTTCGAAAGCTATTTAGTTTTCGAATAATGTCGATCTTTGTGTATCTAAACATGTGACTTGAAGGAAATTCGTATTGTTCAAGTTCAGAAGAAAACAACAATGCACCAATGCGACTGGGCATAAGAATTCTTTTCTAAACAACGTCATGTGTTTTTTTACAGATAAACTTTTAAAAGGTAGACGAAAGCATACCAAAGCCCTGTCTGGAGATAAAGAGAGAAACTACCGATCAATCAATGCATCGATGTTACAATCTCAAAGTCATTACAACCAATAGCCAACTAAGTCTCTTTTCTTCTCCTTTCATGAATAGAGGGGATAATTCGTTCTTTTAGGGACTAAGACCAGAGTGATGGGTATTCGAACAATGACGTTCTGGGTTTATTTAGCATCGACTTTTTTCTTCGTAGATGCATTCACTAATGTGGAACCTATATGCAATTATTTCAATAAAACTTAATTTATGTTTAAAACGAATATTGTGTAACAATTGACTAATAAAGTTTTTGAAAAATGACATTTTTTAACAACCAAACAATTTCGTAAAAAAAAAAAAAAAAAAACTTTTTACTACCTTGGATTTTTCGATCTAACGCAACCTAATTACAAATATTTATGCAGACACACTTATATCTCTCCTCTCTTTCAAATTTACATATTGACTGAATTTACGGAGTTTCTGATTTGCAAAAGAAACTACACATTCGATTGCTCATTAAAAAAAAAAAATGTTGTAGTGTATCGGTTATTCTTGAATTAAATATGAAATATTCGCCACATTTGTTAATAAAAGAAGAGCAACTTTAAAATCAATGCAATTCAAAAATAGATGACATTATTAATTTCATAAATACAATGTGTTTAACAATGAAAGAAAATTCGTGATTGAAGTAAAGAAAATAAACCAGTTTCGATTAATTTTTGGTAAAAGAGGAAATACTTGTTGATTCAAATCTAAGTAAAAAGTTATGGTTTTAATTCACTATCGAGGAATTGAACCGAGAAATGACTTCAAAATGAAATGCAAATTCGACATGATTTAGCTTGCAAAATCCCCTGAGCTCCATTTAAAGTGATATAGTTACGCATTATTTGGAGATGAAATTTCAAAATTTGAAATTTAAATTACTCGTACTTTGTTCAGTGGAAAGGCTTGATTTAATGAACCAGCAGCCTATCAGATATTAAGATCATTTTTATCAGCTGCCACATTTTTCTTATGGTTGGATTATATTTTCCTTATACAGTCGGGCCTCAATAACTAGAGGTCTCTATGGGCCCACTAAAAGCTTCGAGTTATTATGTTTAAGTAATGGGAAGTTCACAACACACTCTTCTCAAAAGTTTGTCCCCTAGCAAATTTCTTTTCCAGTAATTTCTAGTAATTAATGTATTACCAAGAAATGAGGCTGATTTTCAACTGATTTCTGGTCAGTTCCAGTTCAATAAAAACATCAATTGCCGCAGAATACAGCTTGCAAAGGTTCCAAATACGCGAAAGTCTGGCTTTGACGCGATGGCACTTGACTCCTCCTTTTTTCAGAACTGTCGATTTTCATGAAGGGGTGATACGCAGATAAATTGAAGAATGGGATTCGCAATTCTGGTATTGGTTGTAGAACTTAAAGTTGTCACTTTACTTCAATGCGTGATCCAATTTAAGAAATTAGCCAAAGAGATATAACATTTTAATTTCGCACTGTCAAGGCAGATGTCTTATTGGACAGCTCGTATTCTACGTAAGTGGGTGGGTTTTGTTTCAACTCTTTATGCACCAGAGGTCAAGAAGTACAACAAATCCGATAATTAATTTGAATTGAAAATTTGCGAAATTAGGGTTACATTAAAGAATTTACTGCTTGTCATTTTTACTTTTTCACCAACTAAAGAGATTACTGCTGAAAATTATACATTCCTACAATAAATAATCACATTGCAAAAATATATTTGGAGCACTTTTTCTTTCAAACTCAACTGATCCGAAAAAGTTTAAGTATTAGTCATTGAAATTTCGTACGTAATTTTTCACAATGATAATAAAAACAATGAACATCGACAAACTTCAGCCAGCAAACGATAAATTAAGAGCTAAATTTGTTCACTCAAGCCATTTCTGCGATTTATATTGAAATAAAATAATAATAAAGTAAAATATATTTTGCAGGCGATGTATTTAGAATGGTTTACAACAATGTTGTCTCTTTTTTGACCTCAAATAAAATGGTTAAAGAATTATTCCCTCTTCTATAAATACAGCTTGGCAGATTGCCAAAATGTCGCTAAATTCATAAATATGGTACGCGTCAATTTCTTCCTTCTCCACCTATTTTAAGGAAAGGACTCGATTTCTCATTTGATTGACAGGTGCCATCTCATCACGGTTTTATTATAGACTCGTAAGTCGTTACATAAATTTTATGAAGAGAGAGAACATGGACTCTATTTCTATGAAACACAGTAAAATTTGGATGATTGTCAGAAACAGTATTTATGTGATGATTTTTGTCTCCGTAACAGACGTGTCTTACGAGATACGTTCGTTACGGAGAAAAAATCTATTTAATTGTTTTTGTTTAATTTTTCTAAAAATTCAACCGCATTACATAGCGTTAAAGATCATAATTTTTGCATAAAGTTTGAGAATAAAAACAATGATTTTTGAAAGCTGCTTTGCGAACCATTCATACGTCTGTTACCGTGGAATTACAAACCCACAACGTAGTTAAAAGGTAACAATTATTAACAGGTGCAATCTTTCAGAACAAATCGATAGCATTTCTTTCCATTCATGCTTCCAAGAATCAGAGGTATTTCTTCGCTCTTATCAGAAAGAGAGAGAAGGACATACATGGTACATATCTCCTCTTGCATCCTCCTTTCTCCTCTAAGTCGGTCCTGAAAACTTGATCTGATTTGATCTGCTGACTACAGTCGAAAAGCATTGTGCTTCTTCACAGCATATTATCGGATTTTCTCGATGCTTATGGAGATTTGCTCTATTATGGGGAAAGATTCGAATTCGATTGCGATTCATTCTCTTGTATCCATTGGAGCTACAGACAATAAATCAGACAGAATTTACTTCAGTTTCAGATATAGATAAATATCTGTGAATTTAATTACATTATGAGCAATTGTAATGACTATATGCTTTCACTATAGGCATTACAATTTAGTCAATACTTCAATAAAATATAAATATAAAACCTATCATACTTTTGGATTATTTTAATAGTTATGACACTTTAAATGTTGTTTTATATCAAAAAAAGATCCAAATAAATTCGTATGTTTTTTATCCATCAATTTATTGTTAATAAACCAGAAGAATTATCGGTATTTTAAAAAATGAATACATGTGCATGACCTTAATTTCACGACCAGTACAATATATTTCTACTTTGAAATGCATATTACTATTTTTTTGATGTTGAAATTAAAAGTAAATAAAAAGTTATCATATTTTTTCAGGGACTTAGTTGTATATTAGTGGAAGGTTTAAATTAATTCGGATGTGTGACATATCAATGCATTTCCTATTTCCACTGGTTGTCGGCACTTAATAAAAAATTTAAATCAGATTTTTAGCATTATAGGAGGTTCAAAGTGTTAACTATATTAGAAAATATACAGTTCCATTCGGTTTTTTATTATATGATAAATTCTTTTGTTGTTTATCCTGTAATGCAAGGAAAATTGTTTTCCCTCTAGCACGTTATGATGCAAATTAAGAATTAATAGAAACTTATGACGGCTAGAATCATACGTAGTACATGAACTGAAAAATATGCTTTACAAACTTTTTTAGCTTCTTAGATCTAGTGCCATTTTTTTGTAAGACAGGATAGTATTTAGTTTAGATTCCAGATATAACGCTAGTACTGGTCGGAATTACAAAGTTAAGTTGAATTTTAACTACAGTAGTACTGTAGGAGCATATTGAACTGATGATTTAGTTTTGAACCTTAAAATAGATCAAATTTGTGACGCATCTGAAACAAAGCGTCACGAAATATATATATTTTAAGGTAACAAACAAAGCAACTTTCAGAATAATAACCAGTAACTATTATTGTAAATCTTGTCAACTAATTTTAACTGCAATCAAAGTAGTTAAATGGTCCGTTTTTTCCAGCAATTTCATGAGAAAAAAAAATTAAAATCTATAATTCGAATTGTTAAAATTAGATCTAAAAACAAAACTAACATTAACATTAAAATAACATATTATATAATTTTTGCAACCATGTCATATTTAATTAACACCACATATAATGCTAACAAATGAAAGCGACTTGGATATTTCAAAAACATGTATCACAAAATAAGTTACACGTTTTAAATAATACACATAAAACAATCATATCTTGTGCAGTAATGAAAACCAAATATGCGTCTTACACTTCTTCTTTTGTTTTTTTACCCTTTAGCTCATGTATCTAAGTCTGTATATCATTTATCATCAAAAAAAAAAAAAAATTCAAAATTATTTTTTAAAAAAATGCAATAGCCATATTCAAACACAAACTTCATACACGGTGTTTAAAAAAATAGTGTTATAAGTGCATATTTCTTTCTTGCGGAAAACTGAACGCAAAATACATTGCGATTTGTTTTTCGCAACAAATCACTTTGTCTTTGTCCAAACATATTGACAAGTCCTTACGACACAATCACATGGTTAATGCCACCATTGACTCGCTAATCTTCTCATTATTCTTATCCATGAAAGAGATAATGCCATCCCTTTGGGATTTCTCTCTGCGATGTTACATTTGTTTGACCTCTTAGTCAATGGTTGCTCTGTGATGTGTAAAGAAAAAAGCACACCCCGTACTGACGAATGAAACGTTACATAAAAGCTTATAAATGTCTTAACAATAATTGTTTTATTAGCTAACTGCAACTGTTGTTTTTACATTATGATACTGGCAGCAGAAGTTTCAGTATAAAACTGTAGAAGCACAGTAATAAACTGTAAAACTAGCTATTTTACAGTTTATCACTGTAAAACTGCCAATTTTATAGTTTATTACTGTAAAATTAGCAATATTACCATAAAATTAGCTTTATTACGCTGTAAAAACAACAGTAATACTTTCAGCAGAGGTTACAGTTTAAAACTGGAAAATACAGTAATAAACTGTGAAACTAGCAATTTTGCAGTTTATAACTGTTTTAACAGTATAAAACTGGTAGCAGAGGTTTCAGTTTGAAGCTGTAAAATGCGCAGTAGTAAATGGTAAATCAGCAGTAATATATACAATGCAATTTATCATAATAAAAATAAATGCAGCAATAAAAATACCCTGCAATATTTTTGAGTACAGTTAAAGGAACGAATTTGGAAATATGACTGAGAAAGGAAAAATATTGTACCTTTATGAATTACAAAAACCTTATTAAATATAAATCAATATAGTATTTTCATCTCTTCTCCCTATCTCTCTCTCTCTCTATCTCTCGGCAGTTTTTTCTTTTTTTAATCATATGTGTGTAAATTTCCCCGTATCTGAAAACAGAAAATAGTTTTCCTTTCGCAAATATGTATATCAACGAAAAAGGATAAATCTAAAACTGTATGGCAAAATATTAAATTTTACCACCTCATTGGGTCTATCGCTCGCACCCGTTATTGGTAAGAAATCACTTCTGTCCGAAACTTTAAATCGAATGTAATACCTATTCCTATTCGAGAAAAAGAAAGAGGTCATAATCGATTCCTCTAACAATTTTCTTATTCACTTAATCTTGCTGAGGGGGTTGTAAAAAGTCACAGACTAAAGAAAGAATGAGAAACTTTTACGACTTCCGGCAAAATTTCCAAGCAATAGAAGGAAATATGAAATATCAGCCATCGGGGCTAAGACCGTCTAACAAAATGTCTTGCCATTCCCCAAATCCCTCTTCGTGCTACAATTTCCCCTAAAACCTATCAGTGTTAGAGGGGAAAAAATCCATGGTTCGTCATCAAGTAAAAGAACAAAAGGACGAATAAAAATAATACCTACACCCTTTGTAAAGATGGGGGGATGGGGGTGGAGAAAATAAGAGATAAAAAGAGCTAAATTCGCTTACAGGTGATGAAACGAAGGGATCCGTTGTACGGAAAAAGAACGAATTTTCTTCTCTTTACTCGTTCGGAATACGAAGTTAATTTCGTGGGTGTTTTTAGCAACAAAAAAGGGGAAAAAAATCTTAAAGCGTCACGGCTTTTGGGATGTGAGGGTTTTATTATAGGATGGATGTAAGGGCTTTATTTGGGCAATATAGAATAGGAAGTGGTTTGCTAATGACGTTAGGTGAGGTTCCCTTTTGATACGGGAAAGGAAACGTTCTTATGGTGAAACCTCGAGCTTACAAGGATGATTTGTCTCGACAATGTATACGTTGCAAGAACGAATGCATCCTTCAAATGTAAAAGCAAGAAATAATACGGTAATCAACATCTCTAAGTTATTTTCAAAAATGTACTGGGTTATATTTTTTCTTTAACTAGATATGTATTTCAAAAATATGTATCGGCTCCTTAAATGATACTCAACAAAATATTAGAGAAATTGATATGGTTGACTGTGATGTTTTTTAACCTTTAAGTATGCTTTTCTTTCCCCTATTTACACCATTTTCTAAATATTACTTTCCTTAAAAAGCTTTTCTAAAAATAGATTGCATTCTGTTAATGATATGTATTTGTTTTTATAGATTGTTTTAGCAAAACTTACTTTTTTTTAGATTTAAAAAAATGTATTCTGCCGCGTTAAGCACAAAAGTCGTATCTGCACGTTTTAACAAAATTCAGTTATTGCCACCAGGTGTCTTTGTGACGTATTTTACATCAATACAAAATTATATGGTCATTTGAGAATGGGAAATATTTTTTTAAAAAACTTGAAAAAATTTCATCTGAATCAAGTACAAGGTGGCGCAAAACTTTAAAGAGTTATATCTCAGTTTGGGCTCGATTGCAGATACCACTTTTGCGCTTAGCACGGCAGTATTCCTTTCAACGGAAACAAATATGTATGTTCCAAATTTCATTGACTTACTATGGAACAAGAAAAGCAAAATCTTTTCTTGCAAAATTTTAAGGCAAAACATATATTAATACTAGTTGACCCGGCGAACTCTGTTCCGCCTTAAAGGCAATAAATAAGCAAATTTTTGAATTTATTAATTTTTTTTATTAGAAAATACAAAAAAATAAAAAAAATAAAAAAAATTAAGTACCTACATTAATGATTAGGGTGAGTCGAAAAAATCGATTTTTTTATTTCGAAATAGCATTACCTCTCAAAAGTTGTGGTTTAGTATCCACAACTTGGGAAAAATAAGAAAAAAATTCTAAGTTGACGTCTTCGGTTCGCGCATGAGGCTCAAAGTTGGAAAAAATATGTTAAAAATGGAAATTTTCAAAAGGAAAAAAGAAAAAAAAATTGTAACTTTTTATAATGCAACTGCCATAAGCTGTAAATATTTTGTGCATTTTTAATCTAAAAAAATATTTTATAGCTTTTACATACGATCTTTAGTTTGCACATCAGCCTTAAATTAGGCTAAAATCGACTACAATGTCAAATTTCGAAAATATCGATTTTTTCAATTTCGAAATCGCATTACCTCTCAAAAATTGTGGTTTGGTATCCAAAATTTGGGAAAAATAATTTAAAAAAGTCTAAGTTGACTCCTTCGGTTCGCGCATGAGGCTCAAAGTTGGAAAATATATGCTAAAAATGGAAATTTTCAAAAAATAATTTGGAAAAAAAAGTAATTGTTTTCTATCGAATCTGATTTAAACTGTTAGTAGATAACATAATTTGAACCGAAAAATATACATATAACTTTTAGAAGGTACATTCTGTTTGTGCATAAGGCTCAAAGTAGGGAAAAAAAAAGTCAAAAACTGAACCAGAACGCACTACGTCGGCACTGTGCCGGTATATTTTTATTCTACAGCCGACTTGTCTAGACATTACACATATTCTAGGAGACAGTTCGAAGTCCCTGCAGTCTGCACTCCCTTTGGTTGTCACTTAGTCAGCTAGACCCGCCAAACAAACAGTATCTTTAATTAGCAACTGAAAGTGGATCAAAAAGTACAGCGTGTTTAGCTTTGGGTGAGTTTTTTTTTTTGTAACTTTATAGCATATTTTTATGCTCAAGTTTTGTTATACTGTTCTCCGTTCTCCGAGTAAAAAATAATGGAACCCCGGAAAACTTCTAAACGTTTAATTGTTTGTCCGTTTTTTGGTGCACCGAAAGGGTTATGTCAAAGTGTTTTACCCACATGTAAAGATGTGTTGTTAACTTGTTTTGAAGAAAAATCGCAATCTGTAAAAGGCGAACCTTTTTCAAGGATTTCAGATTGCATATCTGCTTAAATAGAAGAAATTTACTGCAAAGCTTCTATACCAATGTACAGATGTATAGTGTACATCTACAAGAGATTGGCTTTTTAGCACAAGAACACGAAAAATTCATTGCACACTTGAAAGAAGCAACGTCAAAAAGTTTAGACTTCGCTTAATCAACAAAATGATTGAGTTTTGTCTTGAAGTTCAATTTATCTTTATCACGACTGAATGACTTTCTCAAAGTGTAGTATTATGGTAATCCTTTATCAATTTTACAATTCGTACATGACTGACCGTTGGTATAGAAGCTTTGCAGTAAATTTCTTTAAAGAGCTATGCAATCTGAAATCCTTGAAAAAGGTTCGCCTTTTACAGATTGCGATTTTTCTTCAAAGCAAGCTAACAACACATCTGCACATGTGGTTAAAACATTTTGACTTAACCCTTTCGGTACACCAAAAAACGGACAAATAATTAAACGTTTAGAAGTTTTCCGGGGTTCCATTATTTATTATTCGGAGAAAGGAGAACAGTATAACAAAACTTGAGCATAAAAATATGCTATAAAGTTACAAAAAAAAACTCACCCAAAGCTAAACAAGCTGCACTTTTTGATTCACTTTCAGTTGCTAATTAAAGATGCTGTTTGTTTGGCGGGTCCAGCTGACTAAGTGACAACCAAAGGGAGTGCAGACTGCAGGGACTTTGAACTGTCTCCTAGAATATGTGTAATGTCTAGAAAAGTCGGCTGTAGAACAAAAATATACCGGCACAGCTCCGACATAGTGCGTTCTGGTTCAGTTTTTGACATTTTTTTTCATATCTTGAGCCTTATGCACAAACAGAATGTATCTTCTAAAAGTTATATATAATTTTTTGGGTTCAACTTATGTTATCTACTAACAATTTAAAGCAGTTTCGATAGAAAAAAAATTACTTTTTTTCAAATTATTTTTTGAAAATTTCCATTTTTAGCATATATTTTCCAACTTTGAGCCTCATGCGCGAACCGAAGACGTTAACTTAGAATTTTTTTCTTATTTTTCCCAAGTTGTGGATACTAAACCACAACTTTTGAGAGGTAGTACGAATTCGAAATAAAAAAAGTCGATATTTTCGAAATTTGACATTGTAGGCGATTTTAGCCCAATTTAAGGCTGATGTGCAAACTAAAGATCGTATGTGAAAGCTATAAAATATTTTTTTAGATTAAAAATGCACAAAATATTTACAGCTTATGGTATTTGCATTATAAAAAGTTACAGTTTTTTTTTCTTTTTTCTTTTTGAAAATTTCCATTTTTAACATATTTTTTCCAACTTTGAACCTCATGCGCGAACCGAAGACGTCAATTTAGAATTTTTTTCTTATTTTTCCCAAGTTATGGATACTAAACCACAACTTTTGAGAGGTAATGCTATTTCGAAATAAAAAAATCGATTTTTTCGACTCACCCTATTAATGATCCATTATTGTTTCTGTATTTACAACCTATTTTACTGCGCTCCAGAAGCTGTCAGAACATGTGCTTTATGTCGCCCGGCGACAGAGGCTCAAAAAAGGCTTAGTTAAAAAGATAATTTTTTCGGACTGCTTATCAACTGACTGCTCCATCCATAAATCCATCCAAACAAACTTTTGTACATATAATAGTAGTAAGAAGAACAGCCACTTAATTGCAGTCCAGGAGCTATCCCACTAAGTGCTTTCCACCTCACAGCCTCAGAGGCGTAAAAACTCTTAAGTGACAGCTTATCACATATAATCTTCAAGGGAAGTAACGCGTTTGTTTTTAACTTACTTCACAAAAAAGTCAAATAACACTCAACGCAAGGCTAACTTACAACCTATTTACTGCGCTCCGGAAGCTGCCAGAACGCGTGCTTTAGGTCGCTCAGCCATGGAGGTGTCAAAAAAGGCTTAGCAAAAAGGCTTAGTCAATAAGACATTTTATCTAAATAGATAATTTGCAATAAAAATATATTGCGGTAATAAACTGAGATAAGAACTATCCTATCATTTAAGTTGGACCAAACTGAAACTGCGTGCAAAATTTGGTTAAAATCGGTTCAGTAGCTGAGGAGTCCATTGGCCACAAACATAGGGACACGTAATTTTTATATATTAAGATTGATGTAACATGCTTGTGAAAATGGTTGTGTATCAGTTATGTTAATAATTACCTTATTAAGGCCAATCAATGTTACATTTTTGATAATCGATACTGTTCTCTGTGACGTATTTATAATAGTACTTAAAAAAAGTATCAATGCTTAGTCATTTTTGTGTAACGTAAAACTAAAACCATAAAACATAATATAAATTTTGCTTTATGGAAAAATTGGTAATAATTGAAATATATTAAGTGGGCGCGTGCTCAAATATTTAAATTACTAAAGAGTAAAAAGTATTGAACTTAAACAAAACTTCAAATGGAAATTTTTAGTGATGGCAACGTAGCTTTAACATCAACATACTCAAAGTATAATGCTATTATTTCAACGAAGAATGATACTTCTTTCGATACATATTAGAAAAAAATAGCACACTCATATTTAGAGTAAAAAGAGGATCAATGCGAAAACATAACATAACGTTATTTTCAACAAAAACTGCTGTATGAGTTTTTCGTTTTTTAGCCTACTTTCCTGTTAAAAATAAAAGAAAGACGAAAAAAGTATTACAAGTAGCTAAATGCATTTAAAAAATATCGCCAAGTTAAAAAAATAAAAAGGTAAAATGAATATCGAAAAATTAAAAATTTGAAAGTAGGGTATTGAGATGGGGAATTTGTGTATCGGTCGGTCGGTCGGTCTGTCTGTTCCCCCCCAATAACTTTTGAATGAACATTCCGATTTGGACAAACTTTTTTTTGTTGGAAAGATCTCGGCGAGTACAGCTCATTCCCATATTTGATTTTTCGATTTGAACGATTTTTGGTTCAACTTTGAACCGTTCAAACAACCGGTCCCGCGATGCTAACTTTTGAGTGAACAGTCCGATTTGAACAAACTTTTTTTTGTTAGAAAGATCTTTTCAAGGATACTTCATTCCCGTATCTACATTTTCGATTTGAATAATTTTTCGTTCAACATTGAACCGTTCAAACAAGCTGTCACCCCTAATAACTTTTGAATGAACAGTCCGATTTAAACAAACTTTTTTTTGTTCGAAACATCTCGGCAAGGATACTTTATTACCGTAATTAAATTTTCAATTTGAACATTTTTGGTTCAACATTGAACCGTTTAAGCAACCTTTCCCCACCTAATAACTTTTGAGTGAACCTTCCGAATGGAATAAACTTTTTTTTTGTTCGAAAGATCTCGGCGAGTACAGCTCATTCCCATATTTGATTTTTCGATTTGAACAATTTTTGATTCAACTTTGAACCGTTCAAACAACCTGTCCCGCGATGCTAACTTTTGAGTGAACAGTCCGATTTGAACAATTTTTTTTTGTTCGAAAGATCTTATCAAGGATATTTCATTCCCTTATTTACATTTCCGTGTTTACATTTTTCGTTCAACATTGAACCGCTCAATCAAGCTGTCACCCCTAATAACTTTTGAGTGAACAGTCCGATTTAAATAATTTTTTTTTTGTTCGAAGGATCTCAGTAAGGGTACTTCTATACCGTATTTAAATTTTCCATTTGAGTATTTTTTCGTTCAACATTGAACCGTTCAAGCAACCTTTCCCCACCTAATAACTTTTGAGTGAACCGTCCGAATTGAATAAACTTTTTTTTGTTTGAAAGATCTCGGAGAGGCTTTCCCATACAGTCCCATATTTCGCTTTTTGATTTGAACCATTATTCGTTCAATGTTGAACCGTTCAGAAAAATAAATTAACATTAGCGTCTACGGGGAATTTAAGTTGAATGTTGATCCTGAACTTAAGGGGTTACAGTACCTTTCTAACAAATTTCTTTAATTAAAGTGAAAAAGTAAATTCTTTGAAATAATTGTTTCTGCACTTGTCTAAAAATCAATAATTTATTTTCAAACATCAAAAATTTTGAAAACTTTTTTTGAAAATTTGAAAAATGTAAGAAAATTTCAGTTTTTTTAAAACCCTAAGGCTTTTTTGTTTCTGCACTAATTTTAAAATTTCTTTTTGCGAAATGATCACAAGGAAAACCTCAACAAATCTGTGCATTCATTTTCTTATATTTTGATTAGAAAATATTTTGTGACCTTTTATGTAAAAAATTCTTAGAAAATTTTGTTCTTCGAGGTTTAACAAACTCTAAAAATTTTTGTAATTTATAAAACGCTTATTCAATGCACAGTTTTGTTAAATATATTATCTTGAGTGCAAAAAATATTGCTTTAAAGTTATATCTTTAATAGAAAAAATTCCTTAGCATTTCTAGTAACATAGAAACACTAAAAACTGATCACCGAGAAAAAGCACTTTAAAGTTTGGCTTTTCCGTTACAACACATAGCATGTATGCCCTAAAGTCACTCATAACTTTTTAAATAATTTAGCTAGAACAATGCTGTTTTTTTCTGAGTGCTTTAAATAACTTTTACTTTTGAAATAAGCAATAAAAATTTTTTTGGTCTTTTGGTCATTTTTGAGGTACTGTAACCCCTTAAAGTCGGATTTCCTTAAAACTCACTTTGTAAGAAAATGGTTTTGATAAATAATGTTTGTAAAGTACTTTTCTGAATAATCTTCTGTGAGGACTCTGATTCCGACTCCGACTTTGCAAGCATGGCGAAAATGCAGTCTCAGAAAAAAAAAAGACTGACTGTGCAGACGATTTTTTGTTTATTTATTCATTTGTTTTACTTTATTTATTATTATTATTATTTTTTTGGCAGACGATTTTTTTTGTAACAAACATTTTTCATTCACGAGAACATTTTATTCTTTATTTATATTTAACAACTGGCAACGGGTTAAAAGTAAAATTCGAGACATTTTATTGACGGACGAGTTTTTTTTCTGTTTTTTCTTTCTTTGATAAAATGTGTTTTGATGCTCTTTGTACTTTTATTTATTTATTTATTTATTTTATTATTATTATTCTTTTTTTTTGAAAACGATGGAGGTTTTTTTTCTGCGAAGGAATTATAACAGTTACACTCTTTAAAAGGTGCGGCAAAACTTTATTTATTCGTTAATTACTTTTTACGTGTCTATTTCATGTGACGAGAGGGGTATATTTTGCTTTTCGAAATCAGCTCTAAGTGCTAAAAAGGTATGTTTGATTTAATTTTCAGTCTCAGATAGTCAAAAGAATAATGATCAGATGCGAGAATGCCGATGTCGATGTACGGGAAAGTAGGCTCGTTTAGTTCTTGACAGAACTTCTTGTTATATTCGGACTTAAGCTAGATTTTTTCTCGGGCTGTACATCTTGAAAGCAACCATTGCAAGGTAGTTTTTTTTTTTTTATTATTTATTTATTTATTTATTTTTTAATGCAGAATACTACTATCTGAAATATAAATTTGAAGCCATTTTATTTTTAAAAAGATGAGCGAATGAATAATATAAAGATGATTGTGTCAAAGTATGAGTATGCAACTGCTTCATCACACTTATTTAGTTCAGATAATTACACATATAAGATGTTTTTGAAAGAAAAAAACAATAGAAAAACTTGACATTTCATCTTTTTCTTTATTCTTGACTCGGATGAGTTCAATTGACAGTTTCCTAAAAGTTTTCAAAGCTTTAACAAAAACTCCATATCACAACATATTCGTAAATCAAAATATGATAAAAAAGCTGAATAGCTTTTCTTAGTAGCAGCGATCGTTTTATAGAGGCCTTAATGATTTGAACACGAAGAAAACTGCCGTCACTTTTAACGACAAAATAAACTGAATTACATCTAATCGTAACATCTAAACATCATTCGAAATAAATTGACCGTGGTTACGTTAAGAGAGAAACATTCTTCTCATTTGTTCTTTCAAGACCCTTGCCTGAATGAGCCTAGAATGTTTTCCTCCCTCGCTAAGAGGAAAGAACATTCAAATC
Source organism: Uloborus plumipes (assembly GCA_038373865.1). Classification (NCBI taxonomy): domain Eukaryota; kingdom Metazoa; phylum Arthropoda; class Arachnida; order Araneae; family Uloboridae; genus Uloborus; species Uloborus plumipes. The sequence goes on from JAXGGA010000104.1 coordinate 80,686, forward strand.
AGGCAGAAGCACTTGAATGTACGAAATTGAAAAATGGTCTTCTCGAATAGATGCATAACCCAAGTAAGGAAAAGCGAAAAAAATGAGACATGCTGTAAAAAGGAGGATTCTTCGAGATTTTTTCCTGATACGTTTAGAGATGCATAAAAAAATCGGAAAGATTTTCCACGGCAGACTATATTCATTCAACAAAAAGTACTCCAATGCGGTTCAGAAGAGATCGCTGTCGAGAGCACGTGATCAATTCTTCTTACATTTGTATGTTGCCACTGCAAGAGAGAAAATAAATACGCAGACGATAAAAGTATAAGGAGGAGAGAGAAGGGGAAGCGTTGACAACCGTGGAATATCGCCTAAAAATGCATATTTGATAGCGAAAAAATGCTCGCCTGTTTTGATTTTTTTGGGGCCCTTACTGCGATTTTTTTTATTAAACTTCTTTTCAGGTTTGTTCCAAATGGGCGAGTGACGTAGATACTTGTAAAGTTCTTTTCGAGCGGATATAAGGAAATGGTTTTTTATTCGAAAAGGAAAATCAGAGTTGTAAAGACATGAGAAATCGTTCGATAGATTCTTTTATTCTTTTTCAAAGAACTTCTAATCTTGTTTTTGCTTTAGTTTTTTATTTACTTTTTGTGATTTTATTCGGATATTGACTTTAAATGGAGAGTACTAGAAACGTGTAATATTGGTAACAACATAAAATTAATAATGTAGGTGTAAAGAACTAAATAAAACTGGAATTTTTTAAGAAAAAACAAAATACTCCTTGGCAACTAATTACTGTTTTCATCATTCACCATTAAGTTTTCTAATCATGCTAATATGCTTTTGAATCATCATCAAGGATTAAGGATTTTTAAATGCAAAAATGAAACAAACTACATTGTTCAAAATATATTACTTAAAAAGAGCAAACATTTAGATTTAAAATTATAAATGCTGTACATGTTAACAAAACAAAACAAACTATTTTAAACGTTATTAGCTCGTTTCTGCAATATTCGTTATGTAAATTGATTAATTTAGAGAACATTATTTCATAACCAAAATTGGAATGTTTAAATACAAATAAACGCGCAACATAGGCAGGGATAAGTAGCTAAATAAACACGTGTGCCTCTGTACATTGTTTTCTTGAATATTAGAACACGAACAGAAACTCGCAAAATAATAAGGTGAACGAGGCCTATTTGAATAGTAAATCGAAGACGTTCTATACGACTTTAACATAAGACCCTTAAATCAGCTTATGGTATTTTCGAGCTTGAAAAACTTTTAATTTCCAGCAAATAAAACCTTTTACATTGTCTAGAAAATGAGGTGAATCAAAAATTGATATTTTAGATATTTAACCTTTGATGCCACATCAGGTTGTGCATGGGCCTCAAAAATTGAAGAAAAGATAAAAAACGGTCAAATATCAGTTTTTTAAATTAAATTAAGAATATTTTTAACGATTGTTCTGATACCAATGAACACCTTTTCTAACTTTTACTATAAACATATTTTTAAGCCATTGGCGTTTTTCTAGTTTTCATTTCGCACGTAAGCCGTAAAGTTAAGTATAAATAAATGTAAAGCTTTTTATGTCTATTGTAGTTTTCCCTTTTTTACAGTACTGTTTTAAATTTTTCGCATGAAATGTAAAAAGGAGTTATATGAATTTATAAGAAAATATTTTATTCGCGATCGTCAGCGACAAAACTGTGTCACAAATCCATTTTAAAATTTTGATTCAAAAGTTATTTTTTTGATTATGTGTTAGCTGTAATGTAAATACAGTCGAACCCACTTTTTATAATATCGGTTAAAAGAATATCCCGCTTAATAGAGTACATTTTAAATGTAGTAAACCGTTGTGAAGTATTATTTTGATAATGAAATATCCCATTTATTAAAATATTTTTTGTGGCAAAATGGCTATTCCATTAAGCGGGCTCGACTGTATGTAAGCAACTTTCCTTTTCGGCTGGGTCACTAAGAAGGGAGGGGTCATGAAGTGCAACCATCTTCGTACGGTGGGTTCCGCGGTCTATAGCGCTAAAAAATATTAGTGCTTTACATGTGAAGAGATCCACAGCATGCATTTTTTGTGAAAAATGTAAAAGGGGACTACTACGAAATAAATGCTGAACGGTGTTAGAGAAAAGTTTTTTTTTTTTTTCAAGTCAACGTTGAGTTCATTTTACAAAACGTTTTGTCCGAACTAAAAACTGTAAAGGAACCTTAATACTTTTACACATTTTTTAAACGAATGTTGAAAAAAATCATTTGAATAGCGTGAGAAAAAAAATTTAAATATTAGCAGTTCACAAGACATTTGAAATTAGACCAGTTTTTATGGGGATCTTTTTCGAACTTCGAAGCGCATGTTCGATCTAAAGATAAAATTATTTAGGTTTACTTAAATAAGATTTCAAGTATTTAGGATGCTATTGCACAATTTTTTTTCTATTAGAAGTTGCATAGCTAATCTTCAATTTTCTACCTACGTTACAAGGCAGTTAAAAAAATTGTAATGAGATCTAGCCTTTTTTGACGTTGGGGGGTTGAGACTCAGTAAAAAGATGACATGACTGGCAAAAGATATCCTGGTTTACTTCTGACAGTGAAATTTCCATTCAAAAGGATACTTCAAACAAAACGGGAAAACCTATCATTAGGAATTAATTTAATTGATTAGTATCCATTTATTCCAGTATCCTATTTCAAAATTTTACTTCAGAAAATTACCTACAAAGATGATATACTTCCAGAAATGTAAAACACCGAAGAAAACGGAAAAATAACTTCCTGTGGTATTCATCATTTTCTATACATCACCAGAGCTGGACAAAAAAAAAAAAAAAAAAAAAAAAAAAAAAAAAAAAAAAACCTTTTTCATTTCCTGGATGCTTTGACACTGTGACCAAGAGATTAATGAGCGGATTTAGAGAACACGGGTGGCATATAAATTTGCGTGCGCTTTACTCATTCATCTAATGAAACATTTTTACTCATTGAATCATTGAGGCAGCATAAGTCGGTTTAAAGTACACGACCGACTTGAGCATAAAATTAATTCCTCTATTCACTTTTGCTATCATGATTTTGATACAACATGCCAACACTTTCGTGTTCGCTTTGTGAAACTGCATTAACAAAGAAAATATCATCAATTTATCACTTCTGCGAAAGCTGGAAACCACAAATCATACTAGTTTCACGGCAATGTATCTTCGCGTTGGCTAGTGTCCTAGTTTTAGGTTTTTTTTCTCTTCCGAAAACTACTTTTTGATTGTCTTGTCACGTTAGGAACAAAGCGGTGTGGAATTGGCAGATTTATGATTCTAAGTTTTCATTCTCTGTAATAAAAAGTATTCTCAAGTAAATTATTGCAACAGGTTGACGTATGCCGTGATCAATGTTCGACACTGAAACGGCTCCTAAGCGCAATGAATAGTTTTGATAGTTAGAGGAGGATTGCACTTTTGAAGATAAATGAATTAATATGAAGTATGGATCCTTAATTAATCATAAAGTTCAATACTACCTCTATTCGTAAGGTTTTTTTTTTTTCTAGATTTACTTTTTTTAGATGAAAGTGTGCATGATTACTTAAAAATGGAAATAAATAAGGATTGCGCAGGTAAAATATGGCTAAACAAATGAAAACGTCATTTTATTTTTTAAAATTAATGTTAAATATATTGTTATGATAACTGTTATTAGCAGTAGTAATATTATTTATTAACGAGAATCTTCTATTAGGGTCATTCCATTTTAAATCAACAAATTTTCAAAAAAGTTGTTGCATCACCATTTTTGATTTTGATAAAAATTTGCATGTGTATTCCTTTTACTTCCCAGAGCTCAAAATGGTGGTCATTTTATTTTTAAAAAATTTACCCTTTGATATATAGGCCATTTTTGTTGTTGGCAACAGCGAAAATCGGGCGTTTTGATGCTTTGTCTTATGAACTATAACTTTTTTTCTATCAAAGATTTTGAGCTCAAATATAGCTCATTGGAAAGCTAAGAAAAAGATCTTTTTATATATACTATCAATAAATTTCAGATATTTGAAAAATTTTTATTTTTTCAAGATTAAAGTTCACGACGAAAATGACATTTTTTACTACTTTCGAACATTAAAAAACCCATGAAGGGTTCAAAGTAACAAGCCGATTTTTTCATCATATATTCATAGTCATGGTTACTTACTGTATAAAAAAAATTGGCTTGTTACTCCACCCCCTTTATGAGATATGCCCCCCCAAAGTTGTAAATTTTTTAAAAAATCCAATTTTCAACGCTAAAAAAATGCATGTGGGGGGCAAGATAAAAATTTTTTCATTTGTGGTATTTTAAGTACTTTTTACCAGCTTTCTAATAAAACAAAAGTTGCTTTGTTATTCAAAGGCGTTTGGCAGATATAAGGGACTGAACTTTCAAAAAATTGCACAAAAACAACACGATTATTTTCATTTTTTAAAATCTTTTTCTTTATTTAAATGTAATTATATACCTTATTCTTTGCCTTAAATGCTAAAAAAAGACTAAGAAGAGCAATAAAGAAACATATTTAAAGTTTAATAAGATAATTTAATATTTTTACCACCTGGGAATATAGAATACCACTAAACTTGTCTAATTTTTAAACATCTGATTGCTACCTACAACAGGACTGAGCATTTCTCAACTTGTACAGGTTTGTTCATACCATGTGGTCATCCTTGTTCTGGCTTGCTCTCACATGTGTATCTTAGTTGTCTTTTAAATTCTGAAAGAAGTAGGTTGTTGAGCTAGTGTTTGCTGTAAATCTGTGTGAAGCTGATGTGATTTCTTTTCATTTCAAGTTCATTCATATTCACAGAATGTTTTGTTAAAGGTAAAAGAAGAAATTCTTTAGAATCCTTAAAAATAAATTTAAATTTGTCTTTCTACATGTAAACTGTGAATAAGTTATGGATAACCCTAAATGCTCCATAGGAGTTTTTGAGAATGATGATTGTGATATTTTAAGTTACAGTAGGCAGTCTACTGTAAATAGTATTTCTGAGTACAATGATGATGATAAAACTTTACTGCACCTGAGTACTGGGTGTAAAACTATTGAAACTGTTTGTACCTACCATGCAAAAAAATTTCTTGCCAAGTTTTGCCACCTTTATGGAACTTCTAGCTGGTAGGTACAAACAGTTTCAATAGTTTTACACCTAGTTCTCAGGTGCAGTAAAGTTTTATCATCATCACTGTACTCAGAAATACTATTTACAGTAGACTGCCTACTGTAATTTAAAATATTACAATCATCTTTCTCAAAAACTCCTATGGAGCATTTATGGTTATCCATAACTTATTCAGTTTATATGTAGAAAGACAAATTTAAATTTATATTTAAGGATTCTAAAGAATTTCTTCTTTTACCTTTAACAAAACATTCTGTGAATATGAATGAACTTGAAATGAAAAGAAATCACATCAGCTTCACAAGATTTTACAGCAGAAACACTAGCTCAACAACCTACTTCTTTCAGAATTTGAGAGACAGCTAAGATGCACATGTGAGAGCAAGCCAGAACAAGGATGACCACATGGTATGAACAAACCTGGACAAGTTGAGAAATGCTCAGTCCTGTTGTGGGTAGCAATCAGATGTTTAAAAATCAGACAAGTTTAGTGGTATTCTATATTCCCAGGTGCTAAAAATAATAAATTATCTTATTAAACTTTAAATATGTTTCTTCATTGCTCTTCTTAGTCTTTTTTTAGCATTTAAGGCAAAGAATAAGGTATATAATTACATGAATAAAAAAAAAAAAGATTTTAAAAAATGAAAATAATCGTGTTGTTTTTGTGCAATTTTTTGAAAGTTCAGTCCCTTATATCTGCCAAACGCCTTTGAATAACACAGCAACTTTTGTTTTGTTAGAAAGCTGGTAAAAAGTACTTAAAATACCATATATAAAAATTTTTTTATCTTGCCCTCCACATGCATTTTTTTAGCGTTGAAAATGGGATTTTTAAAAAAAATTACAACTTTGGGGGGGGGGGGGCATATCTCATAAAGGGGGTGGAGTAACAAGCCAATTTTTTTTATACAGTAAGTAACCATGACTATAAATATATGATGAAAAAATCGGCTTGTTACTTTTATTCCTTCATGGGTTTTTTAATGTTCGAAAGTAGTAAAAAATATCATTTTCGTCGTGAATTTTGACCTTGAAAAAATACATATTTTTGTAAAATCTGAAATTTATTGATAGTATATATAAAAACATCTTTTTCTTAGCTTTCCAATGAGCTATGTTTGAGCTCAAAATCTTTGACAGAAAAAAAGTTATAGTTCATAAGACAAAGCATCAAAACGCCCGATTTTCGCTGTTGCCAACAACAAAAATGGCCTATATATCAAAGGGTAAATTTTTTAAAAATAAAACGGACACTATTTTGAGCTCTGGGAAGTAAAAGGAATACACATTGAAATTTTCATCAAAATCAAAAATGGTGATGTGCACCCCATTTGTTGATTTAAAATGGAATGACCCATTAATTAAACTATTCAAGAACAGTCCAAAAAAGAAAATAACCCTTAGTATTTTCATCAGTAAGGTTTTAAAGGTTTTTTTTTTTATTTTGAAAAAATTGTTAGCAACAGTTACTTCTTTTAGTATGTGTCAGAAAAGAAAAAGAATTAAAACCTGGTTTTTCCAATTGTAAGATGTTCTCAAGTATTGGGTGGCTGCAATAGTTTTCATTTCAACTTCAAAAATGACCTGAAGCAGAACCAAAAATGCTGTACCAGTTTTTTTTCCAATAAAATGTTTTTGAATTTCATTAAAACCTGTCACGAAATTAAGCGATGCTTAAGTTCTGAAAATTTATCCGTGTTACAGTGCTCATTTTTGGTCAGACTATCCTATAATTACTTTCACTTAAAAAAATTACATTATTCGTACTTCTTATGAAACGTTCAAATAAATTTGAAGGGAAAGGGAAGTTTTAGATGAGAAGGTCTTTTGAATAAAAAATTTGTCATTTAGGCATTGTAGTTAACTTTTGATTTACGAGAAGGTATCCAAATTTAAATGTTTAATTTATAAATTTCGTCGCTTTAAATAATGGCTCAAAGTAGGGTTGGGGAGCGCCAGTACTAAATTTCTATTACCATTTTCTTTTCTTCTTTCAACTACTGTATTAATGACTTGCATACGATCGTGAAATCTCTTTATTCAGTAAATATCTATTTTTAGGCAACTGTTCCTCCTAGCTTTGAGAAACTAATGCATTTAGATATATGAGCCAATATTTAGAAAATTGCCAATTTGAAGTTGGAGTTTTCTGCTAAAAAATTTTTTTTGCAGAAAAAAATTAACATTGGATTCTAAGTCTAAATTGGGTCTAAATACAAGAAAATAAAAGGAGGGAGGTCAAGAAAGTTAATTACCCCCTCCTTAGATTACTCACTTTTAAGCCGTTACAGATCTGATGTGAGTTTATGCTTTCAGTCTTCGTTAACATCTCTAAATATGATATCATTTCCTTGCATTTTTAACATAGAATTAAGATAATTATATTAAAATATATATATTAGCTAAAAAATCAAATTTCATTATAAAAAAGCATTTCTTGGAAATAAAAATGAGCGATAAGGTTTTTAGATAAAATAAATTATGAGATTACCAAATCCAAGCTAATAAAACATTTGTTTTGTTTTGAAACAACACACAACTTCAACTTTTTCAACACACAACTCTGCTGCTTGCTTTTCTTTAATTAGTTGCAGGAAATTTAATTTCTTGATCAGAAATTCAAATTTAGCATGCTAGTTATTATCTAGTTATTTAGCGAAGTTATGAGAAATTGAAGCACCAAAAAAATAAATAAATAAATAAATAAAATAATAATAATTAATTAACTTAATTTCTGCAGTGTCAATTTTTCTTATTTTACTAACTTCTATTGTCAGGTCATACAAACCACAAATGAAGCAATTGTACTAAAACTCATTGCTTTTCATTTTTTAAGAACAAAAATATTCAATATATATGGCTAAAACCTATGATTTTTGCTTTTTAATAATTCTGAAACGTGTGAGTTAGTTCGGTAACATATTCGCTGTTTTTCAATGTTACCGCTCTGACTGTTACCGATCTGACAAACTGACAAAGTTTTTTTTTTTATTTCCGAGTCGATCGCACTAAACCAAAATCAAACACGTGGTTTTTTCACTTGTAATAAAGGACTATACTTATATATAAAATAATTTTTAAAATAATAAAAACTGCGCATTTTAGAGCGTGTTACCGATCTGATGACTTAAATGACACACATTTTATAAAATCACTTTAAAAAATCTTACCTACAATTTTAGATGCAGAAATGCAAATTTTTAATTACGATTCGATAAAACATCCCACCAGGTACTCAGTATCACGTGGTATAGGTGCAGGAAATGATTTTGGGAGCCTAAACATAGATCGGAAGTTATTGTTACCGCTCTGACGGCGGAACTTGGGACACGCTTATTTCGCATCGGCTAGAAAATCAGAAATCGATTAAAACAAAAATGAAGTAAAATATTAACAAAGGGGTAAAAATAGAATCGTTTTTTGTGCAAGTGCGTTTTTTTGGGAAGTTAGAAAGTGCGCATGACCTGTTTGCATGCTAAGCTTTGCTACTTGGGACACGTTACCGATCTGATTTTTGATGTATAAAAACAATATTTTCTGAAGAAAAAATTTTTTTTCTGATGTTATTAGATGAAATGAAAGCAAAACCTTATCTTCTTTCTGGGGAAAATTATTTTTTTAACTAGTTATTGAAATACTAGTGAAAATTCACTTGGGACTCAAATTGGCACTTTTCTAAATATTAGCGCATATGTGACAATGATTTTTGTGGTTTTCCGACATTAAATGCATTGAGTGAATACTCTATAACCCCCCCCCCCCCGAAAAGTTTTTCATTAACGGACATGAAATTAGCATATGATTATTGACTATAACATGTTCTTTAATGATATTTTATATTTACTAAAATGACATTAGACAGTGATGAAAACGACATGGGTAAAAGAGTTGCGAATGTTTGTTTATTGAAGAAATCCAGTGATGCGTTACGTAAGATTCTTCCTTCCATTTATTTTTATGCAGTGAAATAAATATTGTTGCTTCCTAAAATATTTTAAAGTTTCCTTCACGTAAGACAAACCACATTTTTAGACTATTTTGGATTTTATTAAAAAACTTGAAATTTCTGTAATTATATCATCACAAAAGACCAAACAAACACCAAGTGACCAGTATTTCAAAAAAAAAAAAAGCACCAGAAATAATCTCCAGTTATCTCATGAACGAAATACAACTTGGTAAAAATGACACTTATAAATTCAGCAATATTCCTCGTCTCAAGTAAAAAGCAGAAAAAATATTAAACAACAATAGAATCTTCTACAAGAGCCTATAAAGGCGTTAATGGAGATGAATCCATTGCTAGCCAGCTTCACGTAAGACGAACCACATTTTTAGACTATTTTGGATTTTATTAAAAAATTTAAAATTTCTGTAACTTTATCATCACAGAAGACCTTCCCGTTTGAAAACAAACACCAAGTGACCAGTATTAAAAAAAAAAAAAAAAGAAGCACCGGAAATAATCTCCACTTATTTCATGAACGTAATACAACTTGATAAAAATGACACTTATAAATTGAGCAATATTCCTCGTCTCAAATAAAAAGCAGAAAAAAAGATTAAACAACAATAGAAATCTCCTACAAGAGCCTATAAAGGCATTAATGGAGATGAATCCATCTCTAGCCAGTTATCTTTCTCTATATAGACGACAATTAGGACCTAAGGGCCAAAGGAAACGTCTGCCATTGTGAAGAAAATGGAAGCTACTTTTGGGAATGGCTTACAAAAATGACGTTTCTGGAGATGATGTTGTCAAGCCTCCGCAATGTGATAAATGTCCGCACTTTTCCCCAGATACCCCTTTTCCTCTAATGCTTTGTTTCCGATGGTGTATGGTGAGAGTATTCTGCTGTACTGCAAAAATACAGCAATTCTGTAGAAATGCTTATCTGTTTCTTTGTACATTAATAACCATTGAACCTCAACAATTTTGGCAAAAATCAAACAGTTATCGAATGCGTATTTTTAAAAGTGTAACAGTTAAAATGTAAAAAAAAAAAAATGAATGTGAAGGTCTGTAAAAACTAGTATGATAGGAAACTGAGGAAAAATTATAATAGTAAGTAAAAATAAATTTGCATAGTATATGCAAATGAGATATCTCCGACAGCTAAACCGGTATTCATTTCTATATAAAATTCCGGTTATGTTCCTTTTAGTTGTGATTAGAGCAGTGTCTTAAGGTTTTTTAAACTAATGTATGGTTTTTGAACATTGATGAAACTAGGAACTTCAAAAAAATTTTAGGATATTATAGAATCAACTTTACACCGCCAGTAGCGTTTTACTCGCCAATGACACAAAAAATATCGCAATGGAATAATCGGAACATAAACTATTGTTATTTCGATGGAAATGGAACGGAAAACAAAAATTTCGAAGCTAGAACCATTCTTTTAAAATATTATTTAGCATAAAAATAAATTTAGCCCGTCAAAACTAATAAATTAGAATCAAAACTGCGCTACTCCCTAAATTATTTCTAGTAATCTTTGATGTACTAATTAAGTTCCCTAGATCTTATTTAGGATTGCAGATTAAATTTTCTTTAAAAAAATACAGAAGATAAAATATGAGAAATCATATATTGCCCTAGCAACTACTGCGTAGAAAGCAATTCATGGACTCAACTAAGTTAAACAAAAACTAAAAAACTAATTATGAAGTCTAACATATCTTCATAATACAGAATAAAAAATAGAGTTGAAAGAAAACAAAATGAAATAAAACATTTCTGTGCTTAAAAAAAAAGAAGAAGAAATGTCAACCCTAAGCGTTACTGTGTATAGGTCAATTGTTTACAACTTAACATTATTTAACACACATAGGCAAAAATTATGTGTTTTTTTTATTAGCTTTGGTTACAATTGCTGCACCGTCAGTGGATAGGGGAAGCTTTTAAAACTTTGCCCAAAACAAAAATGAGTAGAAGTTATTATGAAGTTAATTTTGTTAATAAACAGAACAAATTCATTTAAAAGGATAAAAATTAAGTTGTGGATGTTGGAAATTTGAAACTTTTCAAATCGCAAAGGATTTTGAGGCAATGAATTCAATTCATCCGTTTAAAAGTATTTAAATGCCGCTTAAAGACGACCAAGAAAAGAAACTCCTTTAAATGAAATGTATACAAATTTCATTTTTCTATACTTTATTTCCAAACGACTGTATTTTAATCTGAACTAAATGAAATAGAGCTTTCTGAAATCAAGACCAGCTGATTGTTCCTGTTTATATACATATAGGTTGTTCACTAAGAAATAATACATTCATATTCCTATCCGTAATTTTTTGTGTATTAAATTCGGGATGTATGAGTAAAAGTTAAGTTTTTAATTTAAAATACCTTTACAATTTTCAAAATTAATATATCTATAAATATTTATATCTTGCCACTTTTTTAAATAAATATTTTTCTGAAAATAATCACTTTCTGAAGTTTAATTAAATTTCAGTTTTTTTTTCTGTTCTACCTTCATGAAAGAAAATTATTTTTCACTTCATTTTCTCAAGAAAACTAATTATAATTCTTTCATAAGCTATTATTCTCTTTCTCAACTCGACACTTTAAAAATATTAATTATCTATTTTGTTCAGTACTTTTCCCGACTTAAGAAAAAGCACTATAAATGGCAAAAAAATGAAAGAAGGAGTAATGGTTGAAACTTTAATTTCAGTATATATGGTACGGTGTTATGTAAAAGTGAATTTGTAAGGTAAACGTAAATTTTCACTCTAATTAAACAAACCTTGTTCGATGAAATTTCGCTTACTTAATTTTAAATTAACCTAATTTACCAACGAATAAAATACTTAAAATTCTGAGATTTAATTTGACTTCAATACGTTATCGAATCTTTTTTAAGAAGTATGCTAGTTATAAAAAAAAAAAAAAAATCTTTTTTCATTCTTTTTTTTATGTATTTTTATTAACTATAATTTTTAAAATTGTCTTACTGCTTCTTTAAACCCACTAGATCACAGATTAAGCTTATTTTTGACAATAAAAAGTACATTGTGCATTAGGTAAAATGTATCCTCTTTATTGGAATAACCTGTTTAGTGCTTATCTTCAAGATAAAATGCTTGTTTTTCATTTTGAAATACGAAACGCTAGTCAAATTAGAACTTAGTCATGGGAAAAAATAAAAGTATGTATTGCAATGAAACACAATTAGCCTTTCACAAGGCATCAGTATGAAACGTCAAAATAACATAATAGCAATAAATCAGATCTTCTAGATAAAATAACTATCTAAATAAAAATATGTTGTTTATAAAATGTTTAGTAACATTTGCCAAGTGCCACGCATACTCTCGAACGTTAGCTATTACCGAAAATTGTGTGCACACAGATTATGCAAAAAAGCGAAAAAGTGCGAACTGAAGTAGTTATAAACTTTTATTTAAAGTATTAGTTTTAATATTAAAAAGAGTGGAGGTATTTTTATTGCTATGAAATATGTTTATGAAAAGTAATAAGTACTCCTTTGCTGCATAAAATGTATTCAATTTTATATATAAAATAAAATAGTAATTACAAAAATGCCAATAATTTACAAACCTAACTTTCTCTACGAGTTCTTTTATTAACACAGAATTGAAACACCAGAATGCAAGAGAAAAGTGGCTATGAATTATGTTTATTTCTCAATTTCAGCAACAGGATTTATGGTTGCCACTTGAAAAACATCAATTTATTATCACACGAAAAGTAGCAACGTTATTAAATGTTTTACTTTGCCAGAAAAGTTGCAAACACATCTTCCATACAAATATGGTGTATCTATCAAAGCTTAGTGGAATATTTTAATGAAATATTGGCCAAAAGCTAATACATTTCTAGTATTCATTCAAATTTAATTAAGTTCAGTACTCTCGGTAAATTTAAATTCAGAGATTTGATTTGGAATAAATTTTGTTCTAGGTTCAACACTATTTCTGCTGCATTTCGCTTCAATCTAGATGGTCATGCCGGTTTCAATCATTCATTGATTGCAAACAACCGCGCAGTCCCTCGCAATGAATTTAATTATTCAACTGATACTTGGAGGAAGTGTTTATTTAGTTTATTAAATCTGAAAACGATGAAATTCTGAGCAAACGTCATAGACAAACTTTACCTTTTATATCTTCAAAATCGAACAAATGCTACACTATGAAGAATATTCATAATGAAAATTAAATTAAAAAAAATCAAATTTCATATTATTATTTTCCGATAAACATCCTATTTATGGATGAAAAAAAAATTTTAGGAACTTCAAAATTTTGTACTTGCAGTTTACTATGTTTTATTTAGAAAATAATATCTTGTGTGCATAAAGAACTTCTAATAAAAAGTTGCGTACAAAAAATATTTCGGTTATTAATTTCAACGAGTAAGGCAATTTTTACTAAGAAATTACTGTTAAATGAACGATCAGGTAAGTACAAAATATAATAAGGTTATGTTCCGAGATTTAGTGCATAATGTGCCAATCATTTACGATTCAATTGGCTCTTGATTTTGTATACTCATCAGATGACCATAACAAATTAAAACAACAAATACAAGGAAAAATTAAAGTTTAAATTGTGCCGTTTAGCATGTTTAGGAAATAAAGCCCATGGTGTTTATCAGGAACATGGGTCTTCAATAAGACCAACTCTGGGCAAGAATTGCCTCACATAGCGTAAAACACCAGAAAGTATTATCAAATAAATAAATAAATAAAAAGTTATTAACATTAGTATTTTTAAACACATTACGCACATTTGATAAACTGTAAGACATTATTAAAAACTCCATGTATTCTTCATTAAAAAAAAAAAAAAAAAAAACCAAGCGCTACATTTGAGGACTGATAACACGTTACTTTCTACTTTCTGTGCATTCTTGCTCAATGTTCGTCCACATAAGTGCTACATATATCTTATCCGCTACCAAATAACCATTTTTGAAACGTGCAAGAATTTTTTGCTATTCATTTTTATGTTTATTAAACATTTTAAGATGGATTTTCATTTATAGGAGTAAAATTCTAAGAAAAAGAAACCATTCTCATACTTATAAATATATTTGTGAAAGTACTACATATACTCTTAAAATGATTTTCTTCCTCGATGATTAAAAAACGTTTCTTAAATTTAGTTCTTGAATAATAAAAGTAAATTTTCTAAACATAAAAAATAAATACAAAGTATATTGCATTTTTGACGTAATAAAAGGAATGCTTCGGATCATTTTATTAATCATTTGAAGAACTTCTAATCAAACAAAGCGGCTGACATCGGACGAAAAGTAATGAAGAAAGTCCCGAGGTTCGTCTAACCGCGGCCAAATAAAACTCCCGCAATTCCTACTAGGAGTCTAAATGTATGCAAAACCGTCCAAAAGGCAGGCAAATATATTCCAACTAATTCCATAAAAGAAACTTTTGTAGCATATTCTCCAACGCCGAGAGCCGGCTCATTCATTTAAACTGCCGTCTGTCCGAAAGGCGCTAAAAATAGTTCAACCCATTCGCCACCCCTGCGATTCTACTCTATCTCTCCAGTAGCTTACGGGCGCACACACACTCCATCGACTTCCGAATGGAAGGGCGTTCGCATGGAGAATCCGGCATTTTGCCAAATCTTTGCCCTATTTCGAATCCTAATTCCTCCTCCCTATTTGTCTTCCGAGTAGGGTTTACCATTCCTGAGCAAATTCGAGAGACAAACGGAAGAAGGGAAATTTCTTCTGGTAATTCTTTGAAAGAAACTAAGTGTGAATTTCATTTTGTTTTGAAGAACCGAGCTAAAAAGAAGTGGCTTCACCATTATTTACTTGTATTCAAATATCTTTCTCCGCAAAATTACTCTATAATTGAAGGGGCAAGTGGATAAAGGTGATATGTGACAATTTTGTTAAATTTCTAGACAAAGCTCAAAACAAAAGTTGTGTTATATTAACGGATTTTTCTCAACGGGTAAAACAGGGTCATATTCTTAGTTACCAACCATTTCTGTGACTATAAGACGTATCTTAATTTTATAAAAATTACTCAGATTTTCGCATTCTTCTGTACATATCAATTGTCACACATCACCTTTATCCACTTACCCTTCAATTGTCTACTGCTCTGTACCTTTCCGTAGATTAATACTTCATGTAGGGTACGAAATAAGTTTCATAGGTTAAATGACGGGGCTTTTTTTCTTACGTTACATGAGGGAGTGACCGATAAAATCCCCTTTGTAAAATTTATTTGCATTCGAAATATCTTTTTCAGCAAAATCATCTTATGATTAACTACTTCTTGGTATCTTTTCAATAGGTTGCTATTTTATGTAAGGTACCAAATAAGTTTAGTAGCTTATATGACGGGGCTAATTTCTAACTTTACATAAGAGAGTGACCAATGAATAAACCATTTGCATTTTACGGTTTAAAATATGAAACAACATATCATTTGTCAAACTAAATTCTCTAAGTGCAAAACTATTTTTTTGGATTTGTATTAAAACTTACTGAAAGGCATTCAAACTTATTTTACGTCTAGTAACTCCTCCTTGCATGTTCTGTACCTCAGAGGCAAACTAATGTAAGTCCTCGTTAGTTTTTAGGCAAGCGCGAAAACGTTTGTCTGATGACACAGAATAGGACTTCCGCTCTTAATTCTGCTAAATAATTGTGAAGGAGTCTCTTTTGTAGAGTAACGTTCTCATGGATCGATACGGAATAAGATTCTATTTAAAATGCATTAATAAAGAGAAAGTCCTCATTTTTGGACAGCCCCAAAGTTAATCTGGCTCTAAGATGCAGTGCTTACTTATGCAACTGAACATTAAGCATTGATTTATGTTTAATCTGATACGTTTAATGTGAGTTTTAGTAATGAACAAAAAATTCAAGTATTACAAGTTTGACTTCAAACATTTGTCGGATATATTTTGTGCACATTTGATAGAAGATTGACGCTATTATATATGGTTTGTTGCTCATTATATTTTGTCAGTAATTAGGACCCATTTCAGTAAATGAACCAATTACTTTCTCAGTAATGTAGAATTTGTAACGAGAGGTTTAACTTGTAACGATTTTTACTTATTTAGTTCTAACTTTAGTAAGTTTCCCAAGCAGATTTTACAGCAGACATACATAAGACATTTTAATCTATAAATGTTTCTTACCTTTAGATACGGTTTTCTGGTTTTTCTGATTTCACCCTGTAAACAAACCGCATAGCTATTACAATAGTATTTTGGAAATAGAAATATTTTTTCTTTCTACATTACATTAATCTGTCTTCGATAATAGAGTATTCATTTGATTATTTCTGCGTAGAAGCATTCGATCAACTTAATAATTTTCACTCATTAAATCATTTTAAGTAGAAGAACAAGGATCCTACCTGAATCTCGTTTTCTTTCTTTTTTATTATTGATATGTCTGTACTTCTGAAAAAACCTACTTTGCTTGTCCAATAAATTCAAAAGCAAAGTAATGTCATGGCAATATGTACCGAATTCTTGCAAGCATGTACTCGTTTTAAATTTTTACAACTTCATTTTAAGATATGAAGATTTATTTATCTACCATGAAGTAGAAATATTAACTAGATTGGACTATTTTGAAATTTAACTTTTTCTTTTTTTTTTTCAATTTTTATAAGTGCTAGTGATATACATATCTTAGAGCCTATTTTTTATTTTCTTCTTTTAGTGATTGAGCAGTTAGAGTCAATTCTTCAATAATGTTTTAAAAAGTTATTAATTTTTAAAAACTGAACTTCTTTGACAAATTTCTTTAATTGCAGTTTTTTGAATTTTCCAATGAAATATTGTTATTAATATTATTAGTTATTTGAAATATAAAATATTTCCTTTTTTTTCCGGTGGGTTTCTTCATTTCTATCAGTTAATTTTCTGAATTAAAAAAAAAAAAGAAATCACATTCAGTAACTTAGCAGCTAGAGTGGTTTTCCCGATTCTTCGGAGAATTGAGCAAAATGGAGTGTATCATTAAAATACTTTATCATAATTTAAAAAAATCTATTAAATAATTTATTCTATCTCCATCTATTAAAAAAATCCTTTGTTCATTCATAGTAAAACATCATTTTTCCCCGAAAGGATTTTTAAACCTTCCAAATATTTTTCGTTTTCTAGTTATTGTAGGAATTATGAAACTTGATGACGCATAGCAGTTTTCTTTTTTTCCAACTGAACAGTTGAAGATAGAAAATTTCAATCGGAAGTTAAGACTTCCAATTGTAATTTTATATCTCCGAAAAAACAGTGGCGTCTTAGGTCAACTTAACTACAATCTGCAGCTCCAAAAACCAATATTGTTCATCCGTCTAACTCGGCACCTCTGCCTTTTATCTCATTAGAGTTAGAGCCACTATGTCACAAATCCTATTCTTCCATCTCAGCGAAAATGCTTGATAGAATTGCTCTCACTTTTTCTTTTATTTCTCGCTCACATTTATTTCTTCCCTCGCAGTTTTTCTTTCTTCTTCTTCCCTGTCCTTTCGCTTCCTACCCCACGTCCGGAGGATCACTCCTTGTCCGTGTCCTCCTTTCTCGCCTCATTGTACTGGATGGGATGTGAGGAAGAATTAAGCGAAAAAGACAGCGAAAAAATACCACGAAACTTTGAACGTTCGGGAAAGGGTTTTCTAATATAGTGGACAAGAGACACCCTAAGCCTTTTACATAAAGCCCATTTCAGAAGTTTTCAGAAGTTAAAGAATCCGAAGCTAAAGTGAAAAAATGAGTCGAAAATACTTACCAATTTAGTTTTGAACTTCCAATCCGTAGTTAGTTTTGGAGAAGATATGAAAACAAATTGCTTACATAGGCTATTAAAAGTGTAATAATTAACGGTATCTTAGTTTAATTGACTATTTGTGCGGATTACTTTTATTATCTACCAATACTTCAAATACTAACTTTTAATATAGGGTAAGTGCTCCAGTAGTCGGCCAGTCTCCAGTAGTCGACCACAATGACATAAAACTCCTCATAAATAGTACATTTTTAATTCAAAATCAGATATGGCGCATTCACACATTCATGTACCTATCCTCAATCATCAACCAGTGGCAGTTAAGTTTTGGGTACTTTTTTTGAATTAGTAATGAGCCTTTTTTCTGCCGCTAGAGGGCGCCAGTGTTGCAGGGAAGATTTTTGCTGCTCTGAGCTAAGTGATATTTTTAATGTAAATTGTTTGTTTTTAATGTATCAGTTTTGGTATTTTTATTGTATTTCAGCATACAATTTAGTATTTCTGTGCATTGAGACTTATTTTTGCTTTACTTGCATTCTTAAAATGTTTTTCAATTTTTTGAGCTAAGCCTAAAATGTGGTGATTCCTTTGTTGTTAGGATGTTAGGCCTGTGTTCTTTGTTGGGTGTAGCAATTTAGTTTATTTTTATTTACTACTGGCTTAGTTATCTGCATTCTTTGTATCTTTAACTCAAATGATTTCTTATTTTAATTATTAGTAGTTACTCTTAAAATTTTGCACTTTTGTCTTTTTGTATTGCTTTTGTATAAGTGGATCATTTGAGTTATTATGGGTGTTATATGCATTTTGAAAGAGGTTAAGAATGGGAAGGGGAGCAGGTGGATTTCTTGCGACATTTGTCAGATGTTCTGCCAGTATGAGGGAAAAGAGGAATCCATTTCTGAGGATGATTTCACTTGCACTAAGTGTGCTGAGCTCCTGGACTTAAAAAATAGGATGACCATTTTGCAGGCCCAAATAGCCTCAGGTTGTGGGACAGAGGAGGTAAACAATTCAGATGGAAAGGGGGAAGTTATTAAAAAGAATGTGGGCATTAGCTGTGAGTTAGTTAGTGGGATTATTCCAGAGGTGAAGGGGGAAGTTAGCAGTAAGGAGACAGACTGGGAGACGAAGGGGGTAATATTGGGGGATTCTATGGTGCGTGAGGTGGGAAATTCAATCGGGAGGGTAAAACGTAAGGTGGCTAAGTGTTGTTTACCAGGGGCTCGGGTGAAGGATGTAAATAAGGTTGCAGAGAAGAGGGGGACATTTGATAAGGAGGATATGGTCACTTTATGGGTGGGAACGAACGATGTAGGCCGTAGTAATAATGAGGAATTTAGGAACGAGTGGAATTCCCTGTTGGATAAAGCAACCAACAGTTCGACCAGTGTCCATGTGGTTGGGTTGCTGCCCAGGTACGGAGTCAATAGGAGCTGGTTAAACCAGCGGGCTAGGTGCATGAACCTGATACTCAAAGAAATTTGCCATATGCGCAGTATCAGATTTATCGACGTGTGGAGTTATTGTAAGCGAGATTAGATTGCTAGGGATGGCCTGCATCTGAGTTCTACAGGGGTTAAAATGGTTAGTGGTTTGGTTTTGGAGTATTCTGAGTCAAAAAACTAAGTTTGAAAGGGGGGCAGGGTTCACGGAGAAGGTTGCAAAAACATGCAAACTATTTGGGTTTAATTAGGAATGGTAATAAGGAGGAAAATAAGAGTAGTCATTTCAACAATTTTGATTCAAGAAATCGTAAGGGGTTGAATAAAAACAAGTTGAGCATGCTTAAGGTTTTTTATACCAATGCTCGCAGTATTAGGAACAAGATGGAAGAATTAAAAAGCATAATCACAAATGAGAATTTGGATGTAATTGGAGTTACCGAGACATGGGCTACCAAAAATGATGATGATTTATTGTGTATTCCTGGGTATAATTTGTTTAGACAAGATAGAGTAGGTAAAAGAAGTGGTGGGGTTTTATTTTATGTTAGAGATACTTTAACTTGCAATGAATTGGCAATAAATGACAAACCTATGATATTGACATGGTTTGGCTAGAATTGATGAGCGGTAAGGGTAAAAAATTACGTTTGGGTAACATTTATAGGCCACCTAATCTAAGCCAGGGTCAAGATGAACAGATGTATCGTATTATTAGAGACATGTCGAGTAAGGGACCGGTAATTATAATGGGGGATTTCAATTTTCCGGGCATTGATTGGGATAATTCTTACCCCAATAATAGTAGAGAAGAGTAATTTCTAAAGGTAATTGGTGACTGTTTTCTAGATCAAGTTGTTTCTGAGGGAACACGGCAGGATACTGTTTTGGATCTTGTTTTCTGCAATGTTGAAGGTTCTGTACAGGCATTATGTGTAGGGGAGCATATTGGGGATAGTGACCACAACAGCATTAGGTTTGGGATTAAGTTTGATATGCACAAAGACAAAAATTTTAGGTTTGTACCTAATTTCAGAAATACTGATTTTGTCGCACTCAGGCAGAGTTTGAAAGCGGTTTTTTCATCAGGTTTGGACAATAAGGATGTAAATTTGCAGTGGACAGAGTTTAAGGAAAAACTAGCAAAAACAGTTGGAGATTTTGTTCATTTTAGGAGAAAAGGGGTAAACACAAAAATTTGGCCCATGTGGTTCACTAGGGAAACTAAGGATACTCTAAACCGTAAGCAAGCTGCTTTTCGTCGATTAAAAGAAACTGGTCACAGCGCAGACAGGCTACAGTATTGTGAGGCTAGGCGTAGTTTTAAGTATTTGGTACGGTTTCAGAAAAGAGAATTGGAACAAAAGCTGGCAGATAATATTGACAGGAATCCAAAGGAGTTTTTTGCATACGCAAATTCTGGGAAAGTTCGAAATAGTCAAATTGGGCCACTAGTGGATGAGCATGGAAATTTAATTCAGAATGATGGTGATATAGCAAATGTTCTAAATGACTTTTTTTCCAGTGTTTTTAACGATAACTGTATCTCAACAGTTGACACAAGCAAGACGCAAGCTACTACACAGCTTGAGGACTTTGTATTTTCCAGGGAGAACGTTTTACTTAATTTGAAAAAAATTAAAACCACAAAAGCTCCGGGACCAGATAATATTTATCCAAAAATTCTAGTAGAATGTGCAGAGGAATTAGTTGACGCTACAGTTAATATATTCAATGCTTCGTATAACTCAGGGATAGTGCCAGAGGACTGGAAACTAGCTAACATTACACCACTCTTCAAGAAAGGGTCTAGAGGTAATGCAGGAAATTATAGGCCTGTGAATCTGACTTCAGTGGTATGTAAAATTTTTGAAACATTGATCAAAATTAAGATTATGAATTTCTTAGAAAATAATGGGCTGTTGAGTAGTTTGCAGTATGGTTTCAGAAAAGGTAAATCGTGTGCTACTAATTTATTACATTTCTACGACAAGGTTACCTTGGCTTTAGATAGCAAAAAATGCGTAGATGTTGTTTACATAGATTTTCAAAAAGCTTTCGATAAGGTACCGCATGTAGCACTACTCAGTAAATTAGCTGGTATAGGGGTAGGAGGTAAAATTCTGGTTTGGGTTAGGAATTGGCTGACAGGAAGGAAACAAAGAGTAGTTGTTAGGGGTAACTATTCTAAATGGAGTGAGGTTTTAGGTGGGGTTCCCCAAGGATCAGTTTTAAGTCCCCTTTTGTTTATTATTTTTATGAATGACATTCATGAAAATGTTTCTGGAAACATGAATTGTTTTGCCGATGATGTCAAACTTATGGGTGTTGTAGAAAATGACGAACAAATAAATCAGCTGCAACAGGACCTGGATCATATTACTAAATGGGCAGACAAGTGGGGTATGGCAGTTAATGTTGGGAAATGTCAAGTGCTGCATTTCGGTCATGGAAATAAGCATACAAGCTATTATTTACAGGGTTCAGTCATTAGTAGGGCAGATAATGTTATGGATCTAGGTGTCTTAATAAATCAGGATTTCAAGTCTAGTCAACAGTGCAGCATAGCTAGTAACAAAGCCAATAGGATGCTTGGGTTTATTAATACACTGGCGGAAAAAAAATCCCAACACCAAGAAAAAATTGCCGTAGAATAATGAAATTTGGGTAATGCAATTGTCTAGTTAACATGTTTAATTGATTAAATGTACAAGATCACTGGCTAATTTAAGCTCAAGAAAATGCTGTGCAAATGTGAAATTATGTTAATTTAATAGAGGGTGTAACCTCCAGAATTTTGAAGGCAAGCCTACAAGCATGCATGCATTATGTCATACAGGTGCCGAGTGTTACTTTCTGGTATGGAGTTCCATGCTTGTTGCACTTGCTGTGTCAACACTAGGACCGTCATTGCTGACTGTGGATGATGCTCGAGGTGCCATTCCATGATATCCCATACGTTATCAATTGGAGACAGACCTGGTGATTTTGCAGGTCATGGTAACATGTCAGCACTCTGTAGAGCACATTGCGTTACAGCAGCGATGTGAGGGCTTGCATTATCCGGTTGGAAAACGCCCTCTTGAATGCTACTCATGAAGGGCTGTACTACTGGTTACATTAACAGACTGACGACAAATTTTCAGTCAGTGAGTTTGGGATAACCAGAAGAATGCCCCAGCTGACGTAGGAAATTGCTCCAGAGACCATAACTCTAGGTGTGAGTCTCGTGTGTCTAGGCCGTAGACCGCTTGGATGCAGGCGGTCCCCTGGCGTCCTTCTGACCAATATACAGCCACCATTGGCACTAATTCAGAATCTGTTTTCATCAAAAATGACAACAGATCTCCACTCCGACCTCCAGTTAGCTCTGTCGTGGCACCACTGCCGTCGGAAAAGGCAATGGTTTGCAGTAAATGGAATATCGGCTACAGGCTGCCTGGCTCGGAGCTGTCCTTGAAGTAAACAGTTTCTTACCATTCCTTGGGTCACGACGGTGCCAACTGCAGCTCGAATGTCAGCCGCAGATGCAGGACGATGCGCCACAGCCGTACGCAAGATTCAGCGATCTTCCTTCTCAGTCGTGCCACGTGGCAGCTCGGAACTCGATCTTCTTGAGGTAGTACCATCCCTTGCCCATAGCTTAAAATAATCATGCATGGTGGAAACATTCCCACCCAAGTCTTTCTGCAATATCGCGAAATGAAAATCCACCTTTTCGTAGCCAATTTGTACGACCTCGTTTAAACTCGGTGAGCTGTTGATAATGGCTTCTTCGTCTTCTTAAAAGTTATTCCTGGCTAAAATAAACGCAATTCGTCCAATTTCACGGAAAAATAATACGCATGAGCTTCACAACACGCTTTTAAAACAAGCCTTATTTGCATGTTTTGAGTGACGCCAGCTGCGCCACATTTATGAGCGGAACACGAAATTTCAATCGATGTCATCTTTCAGTTGTATAAACACGCCTACCAAATTTCGTTTATCTAACACAAGTCTTTCTTGGTGTTGGGATTTTTTTTCCGCCAGTGTAGATCTATTTCAAACAAATCTAAGAAGGTTCTTCTGCCTCTATATAGAAGTTTTTTAAGACCTCATTTGGAGTATGCTGTTCAGTTTTGGTCTCCTTATCTGAAGAAAGACATTAATTTATTGGAAAGGGTACAAAGAAAGGCTACAAGGTTAGTAAATGGGTTTTCTAATTTAGACTATGATTCCAGACTTAGAATGCTTAATATGTATAGTCTTGAGCGAAGGAGAGCCAGAGGGGACATGATTCAGTTGTTTAAATTTATTAAAATGAATGATGTTACGGGGTTAGATTTTAGAACGGAAAGCAGGACAAGGGGTCATTGTTTTAAGCTGTTTAAATCTCAGGCTAATCTTGAAATTCGAAAAAAATACTATTTTAGCAGGGTAGTGGGAACTTGGAACAGCTTACCGGAAGAGGTGGTAAAGAGCAATGGAGTAGATGGCTTTAAGAGGGCCATTGATCTTCATTGGGGTCTTTAATTTGACTAGGACCAGCCAAGTTGGGCCCAGAGCCTGCTGCTGGTCGCCACATTTGTATTTGTATTTGTATTTCATTTCGAATGGTGTGCCCGTCAGCCAAGATTGCGATTCTGCTTATTTTTCAGCTAAGCGGATATGACTTCCTAAAATGGCCAATTACACTTATTAATTTAATTCTACTGTAAATTTGAGTGATTTTTATCTTAATGGAATGTATAACATAATGTTTCCATGAAAGAACGAATTCCTGGTTAGACTCGATTGTTTTTTATAGGGGTGGCCGACTAATGGGTACAGAATTCTTCTGTATTTCCAATAGTCGGCCATGGTAGGCCGACTACTGGTTCTAAGCAGTTTGGATGATTTATCTAGTAGTCGGCCACATACTTAATGTAGCTTTTCATTCTTTATGTGGGTTCATCAAATTAAAACTAAATTAACTTATCAAAATACAGCGACAATTTAACTTTTGAGTAAAAATACCTTTTCCAAAGTTTATTTTTCTTGAAAAATAGTAATTAAATTGAGTGTCTTAACTTCTTTTGACCACCATTTCGACATTTTATTACTCCTAGTGTTGAAAATTTAATTGAAAATTCTAAAAAAGAGATTTTTAAATGCGCATTTGTTGAGTAAAGATTATAAGTTTTAATACTCATCTAGTTATTATCAAATGGTGTTTTAATAGTTTTTCTTATCAAATTTTATCTTAAACTCATGAAATTGGCGAAACGAGTGATTTGACTTCCATTGATACTTTTTCGGCAGTTAATAAACATTCCCCAATTATAGGAGATAAGATGCAAAACTTCAATAGTCACATAGTCACATAGGCTCAAGTTATTTAATGAGTGCGAAGCATGTAGTTATTCTTTCTTTTGCTATTATGAAAAACTTTTTGCTTTGCCAAAGGTTCAAGACCCCTGTGCTCTATTTAGGAAAATTGTTTCAAATGGTGGTATATTTTCACTAATGATTCTCCCCAAATGTTTGATTTCTTGAGTTTTCTTCGCTACAGGATTAGGATTGTGCTGAGTTAATTTCAAAACTACATGGTTACATTGTTGCAAACTAAATTTTGGTTTGTTTTCAAGGTTATTCCTCGTTTACTAATATTCTTGTCGAAAGCTGTAAGATTACTTTCATGACATCTCGAGTTCCATTTACTTCCTTATTTCATCTTACTTCAATTAGTTTAAAACAAATAACCTTGCTTCGGTGGAACATTCTGTGTTAGATGAAGCCTTGATAGAGATTCCTTTCAGCGCATTTTTGAATGTATTTTTATTTGCACAGTTTTGGAAGCAATCATTTCTGAAACTACAGTTTTAGTTTTATGTTCCGTATGTTGAAATTACGTTCTAATGAATGTGAACCAGTTAAGCGCCGACGTGATTATTGGCCATGAATTGTGTCGACTCTATTATTACGTCTTTATGTTTGCATAAACAGTAAAGCAGTTTTTCATTTCTTGATTCTTTGGTCATTATCACTAAAAACTGCTGTTCACTACAAAACTATTCCTGTTTTTTTACTTCCTATAAGCAAGAACATTTTGTACATTTAAAAAACTTCGTTTATTTTGTCCCTTCTTGCATCTTTAGTAAGTGATGCTGAAATTCTTTTCTTCAGAAGCTTTTTTTTTAAACTTTCTTTTTGATATAGACATATTTTTAGACGTTATTCAGAAAAAAAAAAAAAAACTTTTTTAGTGCGAGTTTTTAAAATAAAACTGTTTTTAGGCAGCTAAAGTGTAAAAACATTAATGTCCCGAGAATTCTGTGCTAAGTGTACTGTCTAAAATTAATAATGGTAGATTGATAGTTAGAGAAATAAGTAAAGCACACAGTGTATCAAGAAGTACACTAACATGATCATCTACATAGTTGAGTATCAGAGGAATCACGAAAAATATGACCAGACTAAGCATAATGCATCGCTGCAGATCCGTAATTTCACGTTTTTAGAGGGGGGGGGGGGAAAGGGTACAAACACAATGCAATGCAAAAAAGCAAACACCACGCTCATTTATATATTGATTAACTGATTTCTCAAAACCGGGGGGAGCAATTGAGCCCCCCCCCTCCTGACCCCCCAAATGACGGGTTTGTTTCTTTGTAAGTTTCCCTTTGTTTTTTTTTTTTTTTAATTCAGCCTCCTATATTAGATAAGATCAATGAAAATGAAGTGGAAGACTACTGGATTCAACGTGGCCGAGCACTGGATTTCTGTGGCCGACTACTGGAGCATTTACTAGTGTTGACAACAGCTTAGATTTTAACATTTTTTTTTTTTTTAATTTCTGAAACAAGTATTTGATTCACTATCAGAAAGGTTCATTCTAAAGTTTTACCTTGTTTTTTGTTGCTGGATTGGTAGCTGAAAGTTCTTGGTTAGCCAAGATCCACAAAAGATCTCTTAAATGGCCGACTACTGGAGCACTTACCCTATTTCTCTTTATCTACGCAAATTGGAAGGTACGGGGTTCTATGGTGAAAATCTTTTTTTTTTTTGTTACTTGATTAAAACCCATTTATGCCCAGTGTCCTGAAAACGGGACGCTTGTTAGTTACTGCATACAAAAACCTGTAATGGGTATATCCTTTTACTAAAGCTGTTTTCGCAAGTTAAATAGTCCTTCTTCTTGAGAAAACCAGATGGAGCCAATATTTGCACAGCAGAGTTTATTTATTGACAGCTATTTTCAGACAAATCAGTCAAGCAATGATCCAGCATGGGTAGCCATAAAAACTTTTTTTTTCCGCGAACTTATTTTTCATAAAATTAAACTATTTTAAAATGAGTTGCTTAAAATAGATCACAGATGCCTTCTGTAATGTTATTTTGCAAAAATAAAGTCAAATAAGGTCGTATTTTTCTTACATATCTGCAAAATAGTCCATAAACAGGAGTTAAATAATTTAATACATATGGCAACGGCGAACTATTTTAAGCCTAAAATGTATGTAAACCATTCCAAGTAAAAGTTTTAAGCAGATAAAAGTTGAAAAAAATTGTCAGAAAAAAACTTGGGCATAAATGGTTTAATTTGATTGAAGTTAAAAAAAATAAGTCCCTGCCACCTTGTCTAGTGGTCAGAGAAGTCTGACTGGAATGAGGAGGTTCCTGGTTCGAATTTCGGCATGGGCTTGAATGTATTTTTTCGCTCTTGTAATTTCATTGTGTGAATGCATTATTAAGATGCGAATGGTTGCCTATTCTATAAACTGGTACTTATGTCATGAGTGTACTGTGAAAATCGGACTTTACACCAAATGACGGTACAGTTGGTAAAGTGAAGCAGCGCACCCCTCATTACCAGCCTAGCTGTCACAAGACAACAAAAACAACAACTTCAAATGTCTACTTTAAATATATTTCTCTAGTTTTTGGTGAAAAAAACTTTTTTTTTTTAACTTGGTAAATTCGATTAGTAATATATTACGTTTGGTAGCAAAAGTAATATAAAAAGAAATTTGTTTCGGATTTGTAATGTGTGAGTGATTTCACCGTAAATATTATATGTGTGGACTAAAAATTTTTTTCTCTACACCTCAGAAAGTACTCTCTATACTATAAGGAGCAAATTTGTTGAGCATTTGAATTAATATCATGTCCAACGTTATGTATTCAGACTTTATTCAATATTTTGTTTCACCAAATTATGAGGATCATGCTTATAATCGTCCGCTCAGCAATTTGCTGTAGTTATGACGACAAATTCACTCAAAAACTCATACATGCTTCATTTAACGAGAACTGAGTACAAAGTTTTCAAATATAGAAGTTTTGCAGAAGGTAAGGAGGCTAGTCGTAAATTAGATAAACTAATTAGCTTGTTAATGATTTATGTTTTGCACATACGTATGTGGTTAATTTTACGAGGAAGGCCATCCGAAAGCTGAAGTGAAGTTAACTGTTGAAATGTATTAATTAAACTAATTCATGAAATAAAAATATCGCTGATGTATAAAACTTAAAATATAGAATTTCATGAAAGCATACTTCAAATCATTTCTGATCTTTTAAAAGGAGCTTAAAGTTGTCAGATTCTGTTGCGTACTGCCTAATTTATTTTTAGAATTTGGTTAAACATTTCGTGTTTCTTTTAAATAAGTACTATTTCAAGGAACTATAGTATTGAAAAACATAATGAATGTTAAACTCTAAACAATTCAAATATTTAACTGCACAACTCCAGTGGTTTAAATTTATAGTTCAGATTAATAACAAAAGTAAACTCCCGTTTATCCACTGTCGGATTATTCGCGCGTCGCCTAGTGAATACAGAAAAATCCGAAAGCGTTATTGGTTGTTTTTAACTTTTAAAGACATTTTTTTCATGCTTAATGTTATTATATTTAGCTTTGTGTTAAATTTATGTGTGAGTCTTATTGATTTATTTAGCAATAGTATACACTGGTGTTGTATTTTTACCCATTATCGATTAGCTGCGGTATGTGCTAATCCACGGTTACCGTGTCACCCTACTCCGCGGACAATCGGAGTTAACAACGATTTTATTTTTTCATTAATGCTGATCTTAAGAAGCGCTTATTAATTAAACTTCAGTACAGTAAGACAAATGTGTCACGAAATCGGATGGAATTAAATCGCTAATTATTTAAGAGAGTTATATATTGCACCAATATGCGATAGTAATGTTTATGTAACTACTTAAGGTTTCAGAAAAGTAGTTTAAAAGTGTAAAAGGGGGGTGGGGGTATAATACAAGTAATTTGTATCTTCAACCGACCGAGATTGCTCTCGAGACCCTAAAATTACGAGTCTGATGCATTATCGATCAGGCCAGCATGGCTTTTGTGTGTTGATGCAGCATGTTTTTTTTTTTTTTTTCTTTTAAGCATTAATTCCAAATTTTCTCTTCAAAAGGTAAATAAATATTTTTTTTTGTGTCCACGTGTAAAAAAAAAACATGAGCGATAAATAAAAGCCACCAATAAAATCCCTGTTCAGCAATGCGTTTCAGTGCGAAAGAATACATTTTGTAAGAGAAGTCTCATGACCTCTAAATGCTAGTAATCTAGCAAAGCTCAAGACTCTGCGTTTACCAGGCCAGTCATTTAGGGGGGTCAGGGGATCAATTGCCTCCCCCCTGCTTTGAGAAATCAATGTATTTACATGTAAGTGGGCGTGGTTTTTATGTTTTCCGATGAAATTGCATTACGTTTGGACCCTTTGCCCCCCCCCCCCTCCCCCGGAAAACCTTGAAATGACGGCCCTGGTGTTTGCATAACATAAAGAAACCTCTGTCCGTTTTAAGTGATGATGCGAAATAGTTCTAACATTCAACAACTTTTGTGATTTCTCTTTAAAGTCCCCGTATTATTTATTGTTATACCAACATATGAAAAAAATAACCAAAAGTGACAAATAAAAGTCACGTCCTACAATCTATCTCTGTTGAAACCAAGAGAGGTTGTTACATATAGAGCCCACCCATAACCTCCAGCAGCTATTAATCTAGTAAAATCTGCGACTCGCTGTTTCCTGCATCGACATTAGCAAACTGCGGTCGCTGCTTTATCGGAAAGACACCCTCCTCCCCCCGCTTACCCCTTCAAGCATCGTTGAGGTTGTTGTTAGGAATTATCGAGGCCCTTGTTGTATGAAATATGCATGGCGTTGTCGCCGATTAGGAGGCTGCAGAAATTGCCATTCGCCGGTCGCTCGCTGGCTTTCCGCTCTGTTCGGGTGGCGGATTCAGGAATTCAAGCCATATGCCACTCCGCAATGATCAGTTTGCATGTGAATTACATTGGCCTATGGTGAAGTTGCAATTTTGACGAATTGCTGTTTATAGACGATAGCTGGAGCACCTGTTCACTCTGAGTACTATGTCGTTATAAACAGGAGATTAGCTCGGATTACGATATTAATAACCCAACAAATTTGAGTGAAATGTGTAGGTCCAATGAATTATTTTTTTTGTTTTCATTCGTAGAAAATTTGAGATATCCAGGAATTAAAACCAGATGCCACTCCGCAATGATCAGTTTGCATGAGCATTACATTGGCTGATGGTGAAGTTGCAATTTTGACGGGTTGCTGTTTATAGACGATAGCTGGAGCACCTGTTCACTCTGAGTACTATGTTGTTATAAACAGGAGATTAGCTCGGATTACGATATTTACAACCCAACAAAGTTGAATGAAATGTGTATGTTCAATGAATTGCACTTTTTTTATTTTCATGCATAGAAAATTTAAGATGTAAATAGGGTGGTTAGATCGTTTATTTATTACTAAATTCACTGCTCCGTCAAAATAGGGAATTTAATGTTCCTGAACAAATAACTTCATAGGCTTATACTTCCATCAAGCAAAAAGTAATTTTAGAAAGATAAAACGCAATTTCAAGACATTTATTAATAGTGAGATTTTCTATAAATTTCCAGCATATGATGGATAGCAGTTATGCAGTTTCAAAATATCTAAAATAAAATTTTTTGTCCCTTGTTTTTTCAAAAGCTTATTTAATTTGTAATAAGCTACAGATGTTTTTCAATTGAGCACGCTTCTTTTAAGTGTCTATTCATATTTTTCATGAATAAAATTTTGTTCTTGTTAAAAGAAAGTTCGATTCTAAATTTTTGATTTCTTTTGAAAGCCATTTAAATTAAAATACAAATTTCCTTTTCTTAAAAAGATAGAAATAGGTATATAAAGATGCTTCTTATGTGGGTTCAGGTAAAAATCAGGTCCGATCTTTAGGACGATAAAACCATCCGAAATTAATTTTAAATGTACTCACAGTCTCTTACATGCATAAAATTTATTCGACGATTAAGTCAGTTATTAAAAATAAGAGAGTAACTCCTATTTTTCATAAATGATTTCATCGTTACCTTAGTAACCGTTGAACTTCAAGAGAGGTGTGGTTTCGGTTGGAATTTCGTGTATAACAGTAAACAAATTAATATTTTTGTAGTTGCTACTGCAATTTGGGATAATCATGTTCTTTTTGTTTGTCAAAGCAGGAATTAAGGAAGAAGGAAGTGGTTTTTCAGACATTGAAGCACTCATTTGGAGAAAAGTCAATTAAAAAAAAGAAAGAAATATAAGAAATTTAATTGTAATTAGCAATACGAAAAACAAAGTGGAAAAATTAAAACTATAGTACTTGACTGACAATTCTCAGAGCACCTTTAACCATTGTTTTCCAAAACCATAGAACACGTTTACATAGTTTGCTTATATCTGAAGATGTACTAAGGCTTTATTGAACAAGTTTCCATTAAATTCTTAGAATGTTTGACAGGAAATAATGGTATTTAGTGACATAAAAGGCATAACCCTGTAATTGTACTCTTTTAAAAACAAGTTAAAAACATCTTAATAAAAGAAATAATAGCACAAATACTCATGCTTTTTGCGGTATAAATTTAAGGTATTAACTGCTTTTTTTTTTCTTGTTTCATAACAGCAAAGAAGACTCATTTGCCCGTATTGGTATAGTTTTTAATTTTCGTAATACTATGGAAAAATATTTTTATTTACTCGTAAAAATTATCTTTTTAACTATTGCTAACTATAGGTAATAGTTTAGAAAATGAAATTAAATTGCACCGTTTCATACCTGTATTTTATTTTCACTCGTGACTAACATGATAAATGAAATCACATCTGAACACCCGGAAAGTAGGAATAAATTCGTTTCCCTGCCTTTATTCCCACAAAAGCAAATAAAACACCTTTACGTCGTCTTCACTTTAAAAGAATCCACATAAAACGACCCACACAACCTACGCGGACAAAGAAAGAAAAATACATCCAACAGAAACACACAATGGCCAGCAAGAAAAGAAACAAAGACAAAACGGCAGTAAAGGGAAAAGAAATGGCTGAAAACCTCGAGCTTTCGGAAATAAGAAAGGAAAAATATCCAAAGAGCTATCGAACCAGTTGCTACCAGATGGAACCAGATCACAGCAGGTACAAAATATCTACCAAATCGACCTAACCAGCTGGCGGTCTACGAGAATTGTGGCATCAGCTCAACATGATGGTTTTACCTCTTTTTTGTACAAAAATATTTTGAATGATGGCTGAAAATAAAACATTATCAGAATGAAAGAAGGCTGCTGAATGTAGGAATAAGAAACGAAATGGGATTTATGCTTTAACTTTTGCTTGTGTGCTACTTGGCTTGCTTTGTATTCCTGAGTGCGTATGGGAGTCAGTTTTGGGGATCAGCTTTATATATAAAAAGAAAGATCAGCGATAAAATATTACTTAAAATGCAGTAACATAGAAAGATACAATATAATCATAAATTTAATGCCCCGTTCCAAATATTTCAACAATGAAATAACTCTGCTAGCCCCACTTTTCTCTTGTTTATTCGATCACTGAACGTTCTATTATATCACAAACATAGTTTGTTGAACATTTGCACTGTAATTCATAGCATAGCTTAACACATATAAGGAAATAGTAAGTTTGTACAATGCATCATACTTACGTTTGTGTATTCAATTCTTGTGAGAGAAGTTTTACGACTTGTGTTCCAGAACATCTGATGAATATTATTCGCTATAAAAATGATAATATTGCTCAAAACGTTATAAAAATAAGTATTTTGTGAGTTTAGATTTGAAATGTAACTATTAAACTGTTTCACTTTCATCATGCCTTAAAATGCCACCAGATATCTGAATATGAGTATCAGGCCTCGCAGAGCAAACTATCCTGGGTTATTCAGACAGATTTAGAAAAACCTCACCATCGCAATTACGTGTTTCTTTCTTTTTCATTCTTTCCTTTTTTAGTCTACTTTCCCGTTAAAAATAAAAGAAAGTTGAAAAAAGTATTAAAAGTAGCTTAATGCATCTAAAAAATATCGCCAAGTCCAAAAAATATCGCCAAGTTAAAAAAATAAAAAGGTAAAATGAATATCGAAAAATTAAAAATTTGAAAGTAGGGTATTGAGATGGGGAATTTGTGTGTCGGTCGGTCGGTCGGTCGGTCTGTCGGTCTGTCTGTATGTCCCACCCTAATAACTTTTGAATGAACATTCCGATTTGGACAAACTTTTTTTTGTTGGAAAGATCTCAGCGAGTACAGCTCATTCCCATATTTGATTTTTCGATTTGAACAATTTTTGGTTCAACTTTGAACCGTTCAAACAACCTGTCCCGCGATGCTAACTTTTGAATGAACAGTCCGATTTGAACAAACTTTTTTTCTGTTCGAAAGATCTTTTCAAGGATACTTCATTCCCGTATCTACATTTTCGATTTGAACAATGTTTCGTTCAACATTGAACCGTTCAAACAAACTGTCACCCCTAATAACTTTTGAATGAACAGTCCGATTTAAACAAACTTTTTTTTGTTCCAAGCATCTCGGCAAGGATACTTTATTACCGTATTTAAATTTCCAATTTGAACATTTTTGGTTCAACATTGAACCGTTCAAGCAACCTTTCCCCACCTAATAACTTTTGAGTGAACCGTCCGAATGGAATAAACTTTTTTTTGTTCGAAAAATCTCGGCGAGTACAGCTCATTCCCATATTTGATTTTTCGATTTGAACAATTTTTGGTTCATTTTTGAACAGTTCAAACAACCTGTCTCGCGATGCTAACTTTTGAGTGAACAATCCGATTTGAACAAACTTTTTTTGTTCGAAATATCTTATCAAGGATACTTTATTCCCGTATCTACATTTCCGATTTGATCAATTTTTCGTTCAAAATTGAACCGCTCAATCAAGCTGTCACCCCTAATAACTTTTGAGTGAACAGTCCGATTTAAATAAACTTTTTTTTTTTGTTCGAAGGATCTCAGCAAGGATACTTCATTACCGTATTTAAATTTTCCTTTTGAGCATTTTTTCGTTCAACATTGAACCGTTCAAGCAACCTTCCCCCACCTAATAACTTTTGAGTGAACCGTCCGAATGGAATAAACTTTTTTATGTTTGAAAGATCTCGGAGAGGCTTTCCCATACATTCCCATATATCCCTTTTTGATTTGAACCATTTTTCGTTCAATATTGAACCGTTCAGAAAAAAAATTAACATTAGTTTCTACGGGGAATTTAAGTTGAATGTTGATCCTGAACTTAAAGTCGGATTTCCTTCAAACTAACTTTGTAAGAAAATGGTTTTGATAAATAATGTTTGTAAAGTACTTTTCTGAGTAATCTTCTGCGAGGACTCTGATTCCGACTCCGACTCCGCGAACATGGCGGAAATGCAGGCTCAGAAAGAAAATGACTGAACGTGCAGACGATTTTTTGTTTATTTATGTTGTTTTATTTTATTTATTATTGTTTTTTTTTTTTTTTTTTTTTTTTTTGCAGACGATTTTTTTTTTTTGTAACAAAATTTTTTCATTCACGAGAACATTTTATTCTTCATTTATATTTAACAACTGGCAACGGATTAAAAGTGAAATTCGAAACATTTTATTAACGGACGAGCGTTTTTTTTTTCTTTTTTTTTTCTTTCTTTGATAAAATGTGTTTTAATGCTCTTTGTACTTTTATTTATATATTTATGTATTTTATTATTATTATTATTATTTTTATTTATTTTTTTTTTTTTTGAAAACGATGGAGGATTTTTTCTACGGAGGAACTGCAACGGTTACGCTCTTTAAAAGGTGCGACAAAACTTTATTTATTCGTTAGTTACTTTTTATGTGTCTATTTCATCTGATGAGAGGGGTATATTTTGCTTTTCGAAATCAGCTCTAAGTGCTAAAAAGGTATGTTTGACATAATTTTCAGTCTCAGATAATCAAGAGAATAATGATCAGATGCGAGAATGCCGATGTCGATGTACGGGAAAGTAGGCTCGGTTAGTTCTTGACAGAACTTCTTGTTTAATACAGCATAGTAAAAACCTTTGCTCCATAAACAAGATACGTATTATAAATATAATACCTGTCATTAAAAAAACGTAAAATTGACGTCAACCTTTTTTGAACAATTTAGCTATTTGACGTAGACATAATTTTGAAGCTATTTGTGGGTAAACTTTGAATGCACTTACATAGTTTTTTTCATTTTACTTTCCTTTATGAACAATTAAAATTGCATGAGAACTTATCATTCATTGTGTTAGATACATAAGAAACCAAGACAGGAAATAATTATTTTAATTATTATTATTTTGATTTATTTTAATGTTATTATTATTTTTTAAATTGCTCTGAAAAACATACTTCGACAAATCAACAGAGGAGCTCTGTTTTAGTAGCAGCCAAGATTCAAGGTTAAAGAAAAAGCATTTATATTAACGTATTTTATATGCTCTATTAATTTGACATTTTAGTATTTATTTGAAAGTTGGCTGGAGATGAAGGATGAAGGCTCTGATTATAAGGGCTGAACAACGTCATTAGACACGCTTTCTTTTAAACTACGAATTGATGCAAAGTGTAAAATACTCTAATCCCATTATGTAGAAATAAAAAATAACTATGTTGATTATTACCAAAGGAAGAAAAAAAGCAAAATAAATAAGTAAAGTAAATAAATAAGGAAAAATACAGATAAAAGTTTGAACCTAGTAGATATATGGGAGTTATCTGAACTCTTCTAAAGGACTTCTATCATTGAATCAATGCGGGGGGGGGGGGGTTCCTCGGTAAACATTGTCTTTACGCAAGAAAGGATGCACCTACATATAATCACCCGTAATATAAAGCTGAATGTGTTTTTTTTAACAAAAAGCATATATTTGACATTAGCGGGGTTTATAATTCATGTCGGCGAACTTGTGCAAAACATTGATCTATTCGTTCTGTTTATTGCGTTTTAATAGTAGCGAATGAGAACAATTCTATTTTATTAGAGTCAAAACTTGTTACTCAAAACACCATACAAAGACTCCTAAATGCTTCAAAATCAAATTGCATTATGAAGAAGTCGAGTCCATGTTCTTCATAAAAATCATGTAGTGAAACAACGATTTAACATCACTGCAGTCTTTAGGCTGTTTTGCACTTCAATTGAAAAGTTTCCGTGAATTTGCCCCTAAGTGAATAAATCTAAAGTGTAATTTTAAAGCTACTTCATAAGTTCTACAACTCCAACAGGCTTTGGAAATTTAAGTGCTCTATTAGTTAACAGATTCCCTCCAACAAACAAATGTATCAGGATTGAATTATTAATAAGGAATCTCAGTTATTTGTAGCCAGACGAAAATTTTAAGTTACATCTTGTAAGTTACATTTTAGACACTTGTTTTTTTTTTTTTTTTTTTTCGTTAGTTCCGATGGGAAAAAATGCATTTTTAACTTGATATTTAAGACAATAATGAGAAAAATTATAAAAATGTGAAATAAATTATGAATTCGTGATCACTAGAAAAGTAATATAGTGCTTACAATACGACTTAAACTAAACACATTGCGCTTTAAATAAGATCTTGAAATAATTTAATAGTTTCGATATTAGAGGTATTTTCCAAATAACTACTTACGTTATTTTTATTTCGGATGAAGAACTAAAATATTTAGAGCATAGATTGATGAAAGCACTTTGGTGGTGTCTGGTTAAAGGCATGCCTCTCTGAATGCCCTTCAGAAACACGTTTTTTTAGATATTTCAACATCGACAGGAATAAATAAATCAACGATATTTTAACAACAGATTAGAAGCTGCTCTGACTGAAATAGTTCTTGTATAACAACTGAATCTAATCGCACTGGTGAAACAAAACGTTCGACAAATCGAGTGAATGCTCAATAAGCTTTGAAAGTAAACAATGGAAATTGAAGTAGTAGTAACGTTTTGTATTAAAAGCGTTTTTCTTTACTTAACTATTTTTCAATACTGATGCCCGGAGGCCACGTGGGCCTAGAGGTAGAGTACTCTCCTCATAAGCAAGTGGTCGTGGGTTCGAATCCCGCCATGCCCATGAACGTTATTTCATCCTCTCTGTGCCGTAAAGCTGTCCTTTGTTTGTCATTAGGCAAAGCACATAGTACACGGGAGGCATAGCCACGTGGGTCTAGAGGTAGAGTATTCTCCTCGTAAGCAAATTTTCGGGGGTCTCAGTTGCCGAACAGTGTAAGGGCGCTTTTCCACTTACCGACACGACAACGATAAATCGTAAACGATTGTCGTCATTCGACTTTGGCGCATGCAAAATGCATTAAAATATGCTATGCGCTTTTCCATCACCCGATTCCAGGACGATTGTGTCGTCTCTGACCGAAAGATATCGTTTGTCGTCCCATTCGTGTCGGATGGCATCCATCTCGCCTTTAAAATCGGGACGACATTCATTCATCTGTTTACTTTCTTCGAAATATAGTAATGGCGTTCAAATTCGGCATCTCTGCATTAATAAATATAAGCTTCAATTTGCAGACGATTGATAAAAGATGAAGCAATAAAAGATTTAGGCAGGGATTCAAGTGAAATAGCACTGCGATCGCTTCGAATTGCAATCGCTACTGGAAGTGAATTACATTATCATTAACTTAAATTGGCATGACGTCACTACGGGTGGAGCCAATAAGAGCTCACAAGCACTCAGCGATCTCCTCTTATTCGCCAAGTAGGCTGTGACGTTTTATCCCCTGCTTGAATCCCTGCCTAAGGCAGAGATTCAAGTGAAACAGGCAATCGCAAATTACAATCGCGACTGGAAATGAATTACATTAGAGCGTTTCTTGATAAAAACATCGTGACGTCAGCGTGACGTTGCCTATGAAAAACGAGCTAGATAAAACGTCACAGCCTACTTGGCGAATAAGAGGAGATCGCTGAGTGCTTGTGAGCTCTTATTGGCTCCACCCGTAGTGACGTCATGCCAATTTAAGTTGATAATAATGTAATTCACTTCCAGTAGCGATTGCAATTCGAAGCGATCGCAGTGCTGTTTCACTTGAATCCCTGCCTTAATCATTTTATTTTATATTTTGTTTCATTAATTGAAGCGCAGACGACTTTTAATGCTTCAAAAAAGTTTAAATTTTCATTCTGAACTTTCTTCGATGAGCAACGCAGTAGTCATGGCATTAAGTTTGACGTGCGTGTTTAGTGCGAATTAATTGAGCAGCGACCGTGTCTATGGGATAAGCGAAATATTTTATACAAAAACAAAATTCACAGGGGAAAAGCCCGGGAAGAAGTTTTTACATTTTTAGATGAGGAATATGACGGCAAATCTTCTACAGACAAGAAAGAAACAGCTAAACTCAAAGAGCATTGTTCGTAACTATAAAATGTCGAAAATTTTTCTTTTTCTCCAGAGTTAAAGCAAATATAGTAATCGTAATCTGTTACATTGAGCAGCCATAATAATGTATGTGCGAACACAGTGTTGTTTCGAAATGAAGGGCGCTTTTCCACTTGACGACACGACAACGACGAAAGTTGGACGGTAGTACTGCAACGATAAGTACGGTGTCGTGTCGTCTATAGTACTGCTTTTCCACTCAAACGATATCGTTTCCCCGAAGGGGTCATTTTCCACCGCATTTTATTTCAAAACAGCACCTTGTTCGCACGTATATTATTACAGCTGCTCAATTTAACAGATTACGACTACTATATTTGCTTTACCTCATGAGAAAAACAAAACAAATTAAGAGACGGCATTGGGTGCACGATATTTTTAAAGAAAGTTACATTGTAGGCGAGTTTTATACACTTTTCAAGAAATTGCGAAAAGATTTTAGGTGATTTTAAATATTTTTACTACATTTACAAAGAATAGTAAAAATTTAAAATCTGGACAAGGTTATTTAACACAAGTAGTTTAATCTAAAGTGTACAATATATTTTTATAGTTACGAACAATGCTCTTTGTACTTACCTGTTTCTTTCTTGTCCGTAGAAATTTTGCCGTCATATTCTTCATCTAAAAATCTAAAAACTTCTTCCCGGGCTTTTTCCCTGTGATTTTTTTTTTTTTTTTTTGTATAAAATATTTCGCTTATCCCATAGACACAGTCACTGCTCAATTTATTCACACAAAACAGACACGTCAAACTCTAATGCCATGACTACTGTGTTGCTCATCGAAGAAAGTTCAGGATGAAAATTTAATCTCTTTTGAAGCATTAAAAATCGTTTGCGCTACAATCAATGAAACAAAGTATAAAATAAATGATTCAAATCTTTTATTGCTACATATTTTGTCAATCGTCTGCAAATTGAAGCTTATATTTTATTAATGCAGAGATGTCGAATTTAAACGCCATTGCTATAGTTCGAAGAATGTAAACAGACGGATGAATATCGTCCCGATTTTAAAGGCGAGACGGATGCCATCCGACACGAATGGGACAACAAACGACAGCGTTCGGTCGGAGACGGCACAATCGTCCTCGAATCGGGAGATGGAAAAGCGCATAGCATATTTTAATGCATTTTGCGTGCTCCAATGTCGGATGACGACAATCGCTTACGATTTATCGTTGCCGATTTTAAAGGCGAGACGGATGCCATCCGACACGAATGGGACGACAAACGACAGCGTTCGGTCGGAGACGGCACAATCGTCCTCGAATCGGGAGATGGAAAAGCGTATAGCATATTTTATTGCATTTTGCGTGCTCCAATGTCGGATGACGACAATCGCTTACGATTTTTCGTTGCCGTGTCGGTAAGTAGAAAAGCGCCCTAAGGCGTGTTGCCGATAACTCTGAGACGGTGGGTTCGACTCCCACCCTCGCTCCGGATGTATTTTCCTTCCTTGGTGATGTAACTCTTTCATACATTGTCTGTATAAGATATATGTAATAAAAATCATATGTAACGGAGGCAAAACACTAGATTGTAGTCCTCAACAAAAAACCTGGCCATATAGCCCAAAAACAAACAAACAAACAAACAAGTAAATTTTCACGGGTTAGAGTCCTACCTTGCCCATGTATGTTTTTTCATCCTCTCTGTGCCGTAAATCAGTCCTGTGAGTATAGATACTCAGTATACTGAGTATAGTACTCAGCTCTCATGTATGTTGAAGCTGATGGCTTCTGAAAAAAAAAATGCTGAAGCCATCAGCTTCGACATACATGAGGACTACGTACTATGTGACTTGTATCCTGACAAGCTCAGGACATAGTTATGGCACAGAAGGGTTAAAATAACATTCATGGGCAAGGTGGGTCTCGAACCCACGACCTCTTGCTTAAGAGGAGACAACTCTACAGCTAGGCGACCGAGGTCACAAAATTCAATATAATGATGAATATTGGGGAGCAGTGGTCGAGTGGTCAGAAGATCTGACTGCTACCTGCTTGCACTAAATGAGGACTTGGGCTCGATTCCCTCCTTCGTCTTGTGTGGGTTTCTTCCTCTTTGTGAAAATCATTTCATTTTGAATTAAGTTGTCACTGCTGTGTAGTACTTAATAGTGCAAGATAAAATGTCTGTATTAGTGCAAAAAAGGTGTATTTTTAAAATTTGAATGATTGTGTAATTTAACAGAAATAGAAATAAAGAAAGATTATAATATTATGAATAGAATTATGATGTACTTATATTAAAATTGATGTAAATAACCTCTCAGTAAAAAGTTAGTCCAAAACTCGTTTTTTGACACATGGCACTATTTGAGGAAGTCAAATCTAGTGAAGCCTTCAAAGTTTTTAAGGGAAAGAATTCCAACATTCCTTCTTCAACAACAAAACCCACACGTAAATCTACTGGATATCGCAACTTGGCGCTTCACATAGTAATCCAATTCAATGAACCAGTTTCATCGCGGTAATAAAAATAGTAAACAATAGCAGAATTCTATTTCTTTGTGACTGGCACCAATGAGATATAGAAATCGGAGGTACGGTTTATTTTCAATCCTAAACTCAAAACTTCACTTTTCAGAATTTCTCCCGCTGTGTTTGTATCTATCAGAGTGCATGGCGTTGGATAGGGACGTGGTATTCTGTCGGAAGAATACAAATTCGATTTTCTCAAATAACATTCTGAAAGTTTTTGTTCCTGGTGGGAAAGTGATTTTGCGGTTCGGGTTTCTACTTTTTACATCATTTTATAAGGAAGTATATTCTCCATGACTCCACGAAAGGAATCTCTGCATAAAGATGGAATTCAGTTGAATATTTTATCATCTGAAGTAAGATTTTTTGTTTTACTCATGCTCTTCAGCAGTTTTAATTAAAATCCAAAAAAGTAATTTGTTTACTAATTGTAAAAATAATACTTCTTTGTATTGCATTTTGAATAAATCTTTATCAGCTGATGTAGGTTTATTGATCCATAGTCATAAAGTTAAGAAATATGTTTGAATGTTTCAAAAATAAGAACGTGCAGAATTTACTTAAACTTTTAGGTAAAAATTAAAATGCTGTTATTTCATAAAGAAACAATCTGTCATTTATATTTCTGTTTATCTTATTTTCTACTCTTTAATTAAATTATTTTTTTACTCTTACGCGTGTCTTTCTTTAATATTATCAATATATCGGATGTCGAGAGCAAGTATGTGTGACTTTTACGGTTTTTTTTTTTGGAATTTGTTTGAAATTCACGCACATTTTTGCATTAATTTCCGAAATACAAATGCTGTTTACTCTGTCAAACGCCAATGATTTCGATGTATGCAAAAATTGATAAGAAAACTAATTCATACTAATTCATATCCCATCCGTATTAGAAATTATCCTTCAAATTTA
Source organism: Uloborus plumipes (assembly GCA_038373865.1). Lineage (NCBI taxonomy): Eukaryota > Metazoa > Arthropoda > Arachnida > Araneae > Uloboridae > Uloborus > Uloborus plumipes. The sequence continues at coordinate 122,214 of JAXGGA010000104.1, forward strand.
TTCAGACATTATTTTGTACAATTTTTGAAATCAATACAATTGCAACTGCTTTTGTACATATAAAGCTGAAATAGTTTAAATTGACTGCAATCTAAATCTAATGCAATGCAATATCTAAAATCAGATATAAAATGATGTCTCCTAAATTTTAAGGAGATTTTAAGCAGGCCCGTTTTTTCAAGGGGGGCGGGGTGGTTTTTGCGGGAGTGGCAAAGAGTGTAAACACAATGCAATTTCTTCAAAAACCAGCAAAAAACTAGCCCGGTTATCTTACTACATTGATTTAATAAATCCGGGGAGGGGCGGGGGCAATCGACCTCCCCCCCCCACCCAAATGAATTGCCAGAAATTAAGCAAGAAATTCAAAAAACTATTATAATCTAAAAATGCAGCGTTTGGAGTTTAATGTTACTGAACTGCAAAAGCAATATGCTTTCTCTGATTATGCAATCATGGAAAATACATTTAATTACAGGAAAGAAATTTATGTCCTTGACTCCACCCAACATTTAAATATCCATTTCATTAGTTTCACCATTCCCCCTTTTTACACGTAAATGTCTACTTTGAAAAATAATGCTCATGGCACGTAGATACAAATGCAATAATTACCGAAAAGCATTTCAGATAGGCACAGGTAAGGAAAAAAAATCCAAAGCAGTTTAGTACTGATCGTAAATTTAAGTTGTTTTCCGCTATTTCCGGTTCTTAAGATATGTCCTTTTCAATAGTGTACTTAAAGTGCTACGTGTCCACTAAACCAAAAGCGTATTTCTGTGCTTGATTTTGTTTAATGAGGAGTATGGTAATTTTACGTAAAATTTCTTGTCATTTTATAGATATAATTTATGAAGCTCAACCGACTACGTAACAGTACTTGTGTTATTATATATTGAGGTTATAAGAAGTATAACCAACTATTTTTTAAATAAAGATGCCTAACACGTTTAAGAGGCAAACAGAATATTCAACGTTTTTTTTTTTTTTTTTTCCTTCATCATTGAAGTTTTACTTATTTTGAATTGTAAAATAAAAATAATAAAAGTTTCGGTGGAATTTTATGATTTGCACAGAATTTCTTCAAATTTGAAACTCCTAGGATAGATTCTCACCTAGTGAGAAACGTAATGTCTTAACTCGATTGCTCGATCACATTGTATTTAGCTAAAAACATAGATACATAGTGGGCTTGCATTAAATAGTTAATAGCAGATTCACATCTTTTTCAATACCGTCGGCATGTGCAACAGATATTTGCAATGGTTTTGAAACTATGAGAGATGATTGACCTGTTCAAAATTCAATTCACAAATCATAACTATCTATGTGTGAATAATCAACGGCAGTACAACGATATGAGCTTTTTGTTGTTTCTGTAATAGGGTGGATAACAACCAAAAAATACAATTTTTGATCTTAAAAAGAAGTAAATGTGAGGAATTTCTTAAAAATCATCCCATACATGTCTCCCCCCCCCCCTCTTCGTTTTTCATTTGATTAACCAATTTCCTATTAATTCATGTGAAAGAATATAATTATTTATGTTTAATATATTTATTTAAAACAAAAACATATTTTTCACTACCGATAATCGTTTAACACTTCTAAACATGTTACATGTATAAACTAACTTTTATCAATAAAAAAATATTTTTGTAACTAGTATTTTATGTGTATATTAGTTTTCTTAGACATTTTAAAATAAAAAAACCTTGATGAAATTTATCTTTGTACATAATTTGCTATGATTTCAATGGAAGAAAAGTCTATCGTCAATGCTGTAATGAATATCTTTATGCCTACCTTTACCAACCTCTGCTTGAAATTATTATCATGCTTGACACGTTTTTAATTTAAACAAGCACGAAGAAGATATCCACATATAACTGTTAGCAAGTTTTTAAGGAGTTTTAGGGAATACTAGCGGTACCCGCACGGCTTTGCCCGTAGTATAAAATTAAAAGTTCATTTGTAAAATAATTGATATATCAGAAAAAATGCTCTATTTTAGTTTTATTCAACTATAATTCCTTCAAAGTGATATAAAGATCTGATATAGACCCCACACTACTTAATTTTACGTGTAAATTTCTTAGTAGATGCCTTAAGTACTAAAATAGTGCTTGGAGTGAGCAAGATAACAATTCAAACATTTGTAGCCCTAGTTTGCTACGAAACAATGCAATAAAATATTTTACAATGATTAATCTCCTAAAAATCGTCGTTTTTAACATCATTCAGTGGATTTTTCGCAAAATATCGCCAACAGCGCCAAATTGAACCTAAATCAAAAAAAAAAAAAAAAAAATCGCCAATTTGGCGTCAAATATTTGGCGTTCAAAAGCTTGGCGATATATCGCCAAGTGATCGCGCCAATTCATATCACTTTTGTTAACCAATTCATATCACCTTGCATTGAAAACACTGATTTACCCGATAAATGGGGTAAAACACCCCCTTAGAACATTCGAATGCAACCCCGAGGGAGATGGACAAAAATAAGCCAAAAGAGAAAATTAGAACAATTTTGTTTATGACAGAAATCAACAGAAATCTTACCAAAGTTTAAAAGAAGAAGAAAGTTTTCTTTCCTAGCTTAAAAAACAAAACAATACATTTTCCGAAATGAAACACTTTAAAAAAACGATGCAATATCGAAATTGATACGATATTTCGTTAATCTGTGCTTTAGGTACCCTTTTCTCGCTAAATGAACGATAGGCGAGCCAAGCGTGGTAACCCTAGCTATTTTGCGTAGTTGACTTTTTGAAAACGCGCCAAGCAGGGTCCCAAAGCATCTTCACCGGGAAAAAGACAGGGTTGCCAGAGAATTGGAACAAAAAAATACTACGCCTCCTCTAAAAAAAATATTACAAAATACTACTGTTTCCAAACGTTGCCAAAATTAATGTTGCTGAAATGCGAAATCTATGAAAATGAAAAAAAAAAATCCGCCAAATCTTTTAATTAAGTCATTAGTATATTGGAAACAGGGTTGCCAGAAAAATACTACGCTCCTTATTTGGGCCAAAAAAATACTACCGTAGAATCAAAAATACTACGTCTGGCAACCCTGGAAAAAGAACGAAACAAAAATAAGTATGAACACGTAACCATAGTAACAACATGAAAAGTTGATTTCCGTTGATAAAATAATTCTTTTCATCTCTCTTTTCAAACAAATTTTATTATCGAGCTGATCCATTTTAGAATCGTTTGGCTTGCTTTACTGAAGGTAAGCCTTGAATTTCGGGATTCTAAAAACAATTCTTACAGCTCTCCTGATGATCGTAGAAACTTCGAAAAAACTTCATTTTGTGCAGAAAATTTCAAGCTTTCGAATGACATAAGACTTGAAAATGTGTGTGGAATATTTCTTCCCTATTTTATCGAATTTCCGCTAAGAATTCGAATAGAAAAAGAACGAAATGGAATGTTCGAAAAATCGCTTCGAGGTGCAAAACTACATGCTACAAACTAATTTTGTGAAAAGTGGCATGAAAATCGACCGAACGGTTTTGGCGCTACGCGCGTAACAGACAGAAAGAAAGACAGACAAACCTTCAGCTTTATTATTAGTAGAGATAAGACAACTACTTTTACAAAATGCATGTTTTTAATACTAATACTACAAAACAAACAAACCGAAGTTTTGAATTCAAATTTGAGCAGCAACATTTTTTTTCTCTCACTAAATTAAACCTCACGAGTATGTCTGTCAGTTTAAGGTTTGAGGTAAAAGAAAGTGAAAAAAAATTCAATCTAATACCAGTGTGTTTTGCATACAGAGCCAATCATAGTACTTATTACTGCCTGCTGCGTATGTTAATTTCAAACAAATATATGTGGTTTTAGCAGCAATATTGTCTTCATATAAATACTTTTCAGTTGACATATATTTTTTCATACATGTAATTATTAAGTATTAAATTTGTATCTTAAAAGGAATGTAAACATTTTTTATGTATTAAATAAAAGTGTGTGTTTAGTTTATTTAGGGATTATAAATACAACTTATAAAAGTCAAATAATATCTTTAAATGTATGTAGTTTAAATATTCCTGAAAATATAAAAGAGCCTGCTATAAAGATGAATAAACTGATTATTAAGAATTTTGTTCTAGAATAAAATGTACCACATAGCATTTTTCATCATCTGGATCTAAGAAAATATTATTATTTGTCAATTCCAGACCTAGGGTTTTGAACCGCTGAATCAATTTCATCTTTAGAGATTCATAATATTGATTTTAAAAAATAGCATTTGATACACGGCAGAAAAATTCCGTTATGGTAAAATAATAAAAAAAAAAGAAAACCCCGAATATTGAAGTTTTCGCTCTGTGTTATTCAAAGTCTTAAATAAATCCGGTTACCAAAACCGAGTAAATGAACATGTTTAGCCAGTGAATGAGCATACAATCTTATATCTTGATAATGATATTGTGGGATTTTTGTTTTAAACAAAAGTTTTTTCAAGAATTCTTCCTATTCTAATTTACTTAATAATCCTTTTTTCATTTTATACTCGGAACTAATCACTTTTTGTTCAATTTTATTGCTTTCCGTTTTATTTCCGTCCTCACTTTTTCATACAGGAAGAAGATACTGGGTTAATTCATCTAAGAAAAAGGTTTATAAATCTTTCTTAAAATAAATAAATAAAATTAAACCGATTAACTCTGCATACATTGGTCGAGTTACCTAATATTGCTTTTTCGACAACAGCAAATTTGTACTCAAAATCTCTTACCTTTTAAGCAATACATTTTAATGTGTGATTGGTATTTCTGTTGGATACTGTGTTCAAAACCTAAACAAGAAAACGAGAGAAATATTATTAACGAGAGAAATCATTTTTATGCTCTCAAATTCAAGCATACGGTGTGGGAGGTTGCTTTTTGAAATGAAATAAATGTTCTAAATTGAGGCAAAAAATGTATGGGGTGGAGGGTAATTTCCAGAAAACTGCAAAGTTTCCCACTCCGCATTTGGGTGCCCCACCCTTATCCAGGTCATCAGAGGCCGAATAATTAAGAGAAACGTTTCATTACCGTTGGCGGGTTGAAGGGGTGGCGTTTAGAGATGAGGTGAATTACTCAGAATGATGTAAGTTATTCGTACGTGCCGTGAGAAGGGTTCCTTTCCTGATTCCATTTTCTTTGCCTAAGTCTTTCATCTTGCTCCTTTTCCGTTTTCTAAATTATACTTTTCAAGGTTGAAAGAAATATCATGTGCCGGTAGTTATCGGTTGAAGAACACACAGGTTCGACGGTTCTTGAAATTGTTGCAACACAAAATTGCCCGTTGCAGCTATCTTGTGTTGGCTATAAATATCTGTAAACTTTAAAATATAAAAAAATAAAATAAAAATGGGTTTAGGGATATTAACTTGTAAGAACTATAAAAGATAGTTAAAGTGAAAACTGTTTAACATCAGATTTCAGTCTTCATAAAATTGCAAATTTATGCGACAGAAATGTATGTAGAATTGCAGAAGTGTCACTCAATAAAATCTAAATGACAAATTTCTCTTTCTAAAAGATTGTTTAGTGCAATTTGATTTGGCGATGTAGATGTCCCTTGACGAGCTAAGTTCGTTAGGCCGTAGAACCGAGTAATACCAATTTATCTCTGAAAATGCAGGCCCGTCATTTATGGGGGGCAGGGGGGTCAATTGCCCCCCCCCCCTGACTTTGGAAAATCAATGTATTGACATATAAGTGGGAGTGGTATTACCACTTTTTGGTAAATTTTACATTGTGTAGGCACCCTCCCCCCCTGGAAAATTTCGAAATGACGCCCCTGTCAAAATGACAAAAATGGACATATTGTCTTTAAAATATTCCAAGTAATTTTACTCTACATCATTTTTGGTTTTAGGTTTTGCATCGATGCTAAGTGCTGCATTACTTCCATTTACACAATATTTTCTAAGTCTAAGTTTAGTCTAAGCTTAGACAATTCCACTAAGACTGTATTGTAATTATATTAAACGGTGCATCTAAACTTTAAAAAAGTTAACACTTTTGTTTGCATTTGAAATCGGACATGGCAACAGCAATAAATAAAATACTGTAAAAATAACACAAATACAGTACGAGGTTGTCCGGAAAATACGTATAAAAGTTGAATAAAAACCTTATTTACCAATTGGCAGCAACCGACAGGTTGCATTACTGTTATAAACAATCCCATCAACCCTCAATTCAAGTTAGAACGCTCTACGTGTAAATTTGAGTGTGTGGTTGCTGGTTGAAGGTTACCCTTTTTTCAAACCGCGTCAGCATGAAGCTATCTCTGATTTTTACGTTGAAGTTTTGAGACGTTTCAGAGCTCGGACCCGAAATGCAAAATGGTGTTTCGGGGGCGGCACTTGGGAGATGTGGAAGCCATCAAAGCAGACACGACAAGGCAACTGAACAGCATCACAACTGAACACTTTCAGCAATGTTATCAACAGTGGAAACAGTGTTGGCAGAAGTGTATTTTGTCTCAGGGAGAGTACTTTGAAGGACCCCACGTTGTAATACCGGAATAATTGAAAAATAAAGTTGTTATTCAATTTTTATACGTACTTTCCGGACAAACCTCGTATAAGAGTGCATTGGAATGTTTAAGGGAATAGTTTAAATATCTATACTTCTAAGTTTGTTTTAGAGATTGACGGTGTAAACCTTGACAATGGTGCAATATGGGGTTCTACAGAAAATTATTCTTTTTCGCCAATATTCACAATTCACATACTAACATTAGTTCACGCTGGATTTAGGACCTGGTTGCTAGTACCAGTTTTGACGTGATTCAGCAGAGTTGTAGATATTTACAAACAGCAGTCTCTGGACATCGGTGCCGGTAAACAATGCACTCTTATTCCATTAAAATAATAACCACATTAGTTCACTTCAGCTGTAAATATAAAGTTTTGGTGACGATTTAGCATTTAAGCATTAAAGAAACAAACAACAGTAAAAAAAACCCTTTAAGAAACATTATTCATGCTTAAAAAAAATTTTCTTTTCCGCTTTCAATGCAACAGTAAAACTGTGGTTTATATTCCTACGGTGAGTTTAGATTATTGAATCTTAGAAATTTTAATCAAAATTATTCGGTGAAAAAAGTCAAATAAGAGAAAAAATCCTTAGCAGGATTGAACCTACGATCATCGTTTTTCGAAGGCCTTGCTCTATCCAACTCCGCCACTTCATTTTATTTACCGGACTCTATTCATTGACTTGATATGTAATAAAAACAGAAAAAAAAAGCATTTTTAGTTAGTGGGTCTATATTTGATCAATAGCCGGTACGATAAGCTTTAACATAAGGACTAAATCCAGGCCCGTCATTTAAGGGGGTTAGGGGTGTCAATTGCCCTCCCTCCGGCTTTGTGAAATCAATGTATTTACATATAAGTGGGCGTGTTTTTTGCTGTTTTCCGTTGAAATTGCATTGTGTTTGCACCCTTTGACCACCCCTGGAAAATCTTGGAATGACGGGCCTAGGTAAATCATGGAATTTGATAAAGAAATACGGAAACGCTGGCGTGGTAACAGGAAACATGCTATAAAAATAACCTATGCAGTTATAAGAGTTTTACTGTTTTTTTTCGGACAAATCGTAAGCCCTCCTACCCCCTCCCCGACAAAAAAACTCAATGCATTGAAAACCTTTTTACAGCTGAAACTCAAAGTACCCTTTCACATCATTCAAAAAATAAACAATTTAAAGGAAACATATCACAAGTAAGATCATTAAAACGGAGAAATGTGTGCTCCAAAAATGATGTATTATTTCGTCTGGAGTAAGACAAAAGCACACTGAAGCTTAATAACCAAGTTATTTGAATAGTCTGAAATCTTTTTAGCATTTTGAAAAATATGCTGCTGAGAGTATAGTACATTTTGCAAAATTTATTCTCCAAGAAAATTGTGAAAAAGCTGAAACTAACGAGTAGTTTTTTGAATAAATAAAACTCTGTGTTATGAGACTCTTATTTTCTAACATTTTATTCTGTCCTCGTTGCGTTTTTATTCTTACAAAATAGCAGTCCTCGGCAATTGAATACTTCAGGGATTTTCCAGTTCGTATTAGTCAAGAAATAAATAAGGACAAGTTACTTGTTTCACTCATACATCGAGATATGAATGCGCTGAGATCCTTCCCTGGGGAAGATTTTTAAGGATGGCGACGGAAAATCAGCTGCAAAGGAGCAAAAGCACTTTTCATGGCAATGCATTCTGTAGACGTGGGCTTCAAAAAGTAGAATATTTCACTTAGTTCGTTCTTGCTTTTTTCCGAAAATGCATTCAAGTTCTGCTCTGAACTTCTAAGTGATTTAGCAAAACGTGAAAAGTACATTGCGTCAAAGATAAATGCTTTAACATTTACAAAAATGCCTTATTTTGCATGCACTTTAAAGGCAAACATGCTGGAAAGAAGAATCTCTGCAAGAACAAGCCAAAAAAAAAAGTTATGCATAAATACATGATCAATTGTTTTATAACTTCGGTGATGTAAATTACATGTTTCAGTTCCTGCTTTCTAGTAAATATTCAATCTCGTCTGCGCTTGAGAGACCAACATCAAATTGAAGGGTGGAAAGCGTTTTTTTTCTATCATTTTTGCCGTAAAATGTTAAACATATACTAAGTATGAAAATGAAATAAGTTCATTTTCTAGTTTTTTTTCTTACACTAGGAAAACGGCGGAAACATGTATGACTCATCTCTTAGTTGTTGTTCATTAAGTCGAATAATAACTGACAGTACTTAGCGAAATTGCACGAATTTTCATTGTTGATCCTTTTTAAGGGCTTCTTTTCTCATTTAGTCATTAGCCTCAACAGAAGAAGCATTGAATACTTTACCTAGAAAGACGGGATCATCCCCAGTGTTTCCTGAACTATTTTATAATAAAAAATACAAACATACCCCTTCCCCTACTTACTGTAACATGAAAAGCTGCTCTCCACATTAGTTTCATCTTTACTTTCGTCTTTTAGAAATCATAATAGAAGTCCGAATGCAAAAGGCTGCCAATTGCTCTTCAGTCGGCCTTCTCTTTTAAATAGGAAATAATACATTACATTTTTGCCGTAAAATGTTAAACATATACTAAGTATGAAAATGAAAAAGTTCATATTCTAGTTTTTTTTTTTCTTACACTAGGAAAACGGCGGAAACATGTATGACTCATCTCTTAGTTGTTGTCCATTAAGTCGAATAATAACTGACGGTACTTAGCGAAATTGCACGAATAGTTGAGATAACATTAATGAATATTATTATGTAATTAGTTTTATTTAAGCAGGAGGGAGAAGACGCGTAGGTCATGTATATCTTTCCAGAAAGAAATTTTAAGGAATTCAACCAAAAAAATTGGAAGAGACCATATGTCCCTTTTAGCATTTCTAGGCATGCGTAAATGTTTAATCTTTATAATTTTAAGCATTTTCGAAAAATAATAGCTCATATATTCTCGCACGTAATGGTTTGTTTATTAATTTATAACCACGAACATGCTTCTAATTTCTGTGTTTCGCAGTTACATAAAGAAAAAAATAGATTAATACAAAGTGGACCCTACACCGTAAAAAATAGCTATGTTATTTTACAGTATGATACAGCTAATTTTATAATAACAAACAGTAAACATTGCTAATTTTACAGTAATAACCTGTAAAATTTGCTAATTTCACAGTTTATTTCTGTACATTTTACAGCTTTAAACTGGAACCTATGCTGCCAGTATTATACGGTTGTTTTTACAGTAAAATAACAGCTAATTTTATGGTAATAAACTGGTAATAAAAATGTGGTAATTAACTAAAATTTCTGCTTTACAGTAGTAAACCGTAAAATTGTTAATTTTACAGTTTATTACTGTGCATTTTGCAGTTTTAAACTGAAACCTCTGCTACCAGTATTATACTGTAAAAACACTTTATTTTGTGGTGTAACTAAAAAGTTGTCGAAAGTTGACAGGAGGTTTTTGTGCACTAATCCGGGGACATTAAGCTGCCGAACGGGGTGTGGCGAGTGTCATGTGACAATACTAAAGGCGCGGTCTATATGTCGTCAATATTTATGAACCACTAGAGAGCTGGACTATTATTAGAATTGAGAGGAAAAGATGTATCATGAGTGAGCTCGTTAATCTCAATTGACATATGGTACAATTAGGCTAATTATTTCTAATGGGAAACCACTACTTCCTTTTACCTTAAATCAATAAACATCACCAGACTTTGGCAGTGATCGTTACCTGTGAGCAGTTTGAAAGAGATTGTACAACCGCGTTTTTAAATAATATCGATAGAATGAAATTTAATTTTTGCAAATTGTAACTGTTTATCAGTTGTTAAACACTATATAGTACTAATAGTTCTTGATTTGAATGACTGGTCAAGCCTTACAAAAAACACATCACGCAAAATATTTTATACAAATTATTTTAATTAACTGCCGTAATACATTTGCGGTACGCTGCTTCACTTTTCCAACTGTACCGTAATTTGGTGTGAAGTCCGACTTCCACAGTACACTCATGCCATAGGTACCCGTTTATAGAGTAGGCAACCTTTCATAACAACACAGTCACACAAGTCAGGACAGGGAAAGCACATCCATGCCCAAGCCGGGACTCGAACCCGAGACCACACCATCCGTGGCAGACTGCTTTGACCACTAGACAAGGTGACCGGCTCTAGATTCTACTACAGCATGGCATAACGCAGGTCAACTACATAATTATCAGACAGTTTTTCATCAGAAATGTCTAGAATTAATTTTCAATTCAAGCATCTTCAGAAATTCAAAAGGTTATGGTCTGTGACAAATAAATAACACAAATATGAAGTAATTTAAATTTCTAATAAATAAGCCTTATTGCACTTATTCTGAATATTTAGTAAGTGGCAGCATACTATATAGAGCATAGTAATAATAGGCCCAATAAGTATTTTACTTTTATTAAAAACTTGTAATATTTGTGTTATTATATTTTTTTCTGAAATTGTGCGTTTGGAATTGTTTTCTGCTCACTTGTAGGTAATATCATCGTAGTATTTATCAATCATCAAACGCATATGTAGTACTATGCATTTTTTTATCATTATATCATTATGCAAACTTAATGTGGCTTTTATGTTTGATTGAAGTGTGACAGAAAAATTGAAGATAAAAATTATGAGCACGTGTTTTACGCTGATGCAATAATAATGGATATTTTTTTTAGTTTTAGAGAAATATTCATCAGTTAAAGAGGGGAAAATATACGTAATTTTACGATTAACTTTGACCTATTTTGCATCACTTTAAGAAGTGCAATACCTGGTCACTTACGTAGTTGATTATTATATAAAAGTATTTTATCTAAAACCCGAAAGTATTCTTAGTAACGAAAACGAATTAATGAACAACATTTTGTTTCACCCTTTGAAAATATAAATTTAATGATAGATCCTCAACTAAAGTTAAATGTATTTTTGATAAAAGGAAACTAGAACTCAGAACAAAATTGTACTATGCAAGTAGCAATGGTAGAATTCAAAAAGAGCTAATCATATTTTTAAAAAATGCTCGTAAAAGTAGCTCATATTTAAAGAATTGTATTTTTCAATATACATTTCAGATGCATTTAGAAATCATAAGAGAAATATTAATGACTGAAGTGTTATTACCCTTATTAAAAAATATATACTTGTTATTTATTTCGGAAATGCTTATTACTTTCTTTAGTGTTTATTTAATTGCCTTTTATTTATTTATTTATTTGTTTGTATATATATTTTAATTTGTAACTTGATTTCTTTATAAGTTATCCTATTTCTAAAAACAACAAATGTTTTCTTTCAAGACTTTTATTTATGAACCAAAACTGGAATCATCTATTAATACTGATTGAAAGAGCTATTCATAATTAAGTCAATCCTCGTTTCTCTATTTCTATTATGATAAAGAATGAATACTTTATTTAAATTTGAATAAGAAGCAGCCGCTTTTCACGGAAGTAAGAAAACGCTTTCAATGGAATCTGTTATTGCAACGTTTTGTTAATGAGAGCACAAGCAGGAATACCTTTGCTAAAACAATATATTATTTTTTATTCTGAAATATGACTATACACTGGAGCTCCTTTGAAACGATAATGTGTATTTTGAGCTCCAAAATTTTACTGCGACATGCATTGCCTAATTATTTCCAAGAGTCAAGAATAAATTTTATTTCGGCTAGATACATACAAAGTTTCAAATTTCTTACACTTGATAGCACCTGAATTGCCTTCCATCTGTAGGATTATTCGTATTCGGAAGCCTGTAGTAATAGACTTGAAAATAAATTTTTAATGTACTTTGATTGATAATTTAAAATTTTTGTTTAAAGGAAATGCTCAATGTAAAAGTTGTTTTAAAATATTATTCATGCATATTTTCTCTAATTTGAATGCCTTAAACTTTCACCAAAAAATGAAAACTAAAACATAAATAAATAATAATAAATAATAAAAGGAATATGAAGAGGTATTTCCGGGTATATAGGCCGTGGTCGATAAGTAACATAAGAACAGAACATGTTGACACCGACCGTGAAAGTCTCAAGCAGTATTTAAAAAAAGAAATAAATAAAGAAATAAAAGAAAATAAAAACTTGTGGCTGGCTAGATTAACCAAATTTAATTCAGAAAAAAAAGAAGAAAGAGAGAGATATCTCAGTTTTGTGTCCAAAGGGATAAGTTTTAAAGTTCTGGCTGGCTGTAGAAATCTCACTTCGATAGGAGCTGTATGATTTTGAAATCAATATGTCCTAAATTATAGTTATGTGAGAGCTATAAACAAAATACTTGAGTCAAGTCTATTCTAGGGTGGATGCAGCTTCAGTTTGAAAATTAAGAACTTAACAAAAAGAAAGCGATCCAAAAATAATCGAAATAATACTCTTTGTGAAAAATGATTGCTAATGATGGCTGATGGGTGTTTCAAAATAAGCCACTTAAAGGCAATAGCAATACATTCTAAAGCGCTTAGTAAAATTTTGAATGGAAGTACAAAACTTGTGAATTGCTCTTTTCTTATAACGACTTTTTATTTACGATACACTCCAGTGAAAAAAGGGTCCAGTTCTATTGAAACAGAAAGAAAAACAAAAGAAATATGAAAAAGGAGTTTTTATGTAATGAATTCTCATATACGAAATCATTCGCAATAGCTGCATCATAATAAGTATTTTGTTTGGTTTTCCTACTCTAAAATAATAATGCATAGTTGAAGTTTGAAAGATTTCGTTTCAAATTGAAACTGTCAATATGCCACTTCTAATTAGATACAGTGTCCCCGCTAAAGTATGTTGTTGTTCCTAGAACTTCTTAACAGCAAAATATATGGTCGTTTAATACCATTTTACCATAAGACGGCAACGAGATGCACGAAATAAGCTACTTACATAGTTATTTATCATTGTCGATTTAATGCAGGGAAAAAATGCACCTTTCTTTAATCGCGTTGAAAAACTACACTTAATGGAAATGGTTTTCGTCTGTCTATTATGATCAAAATGGTATATTTCAGCACAAATACACATCTGAACAATAGAATTGCACTGTTAAATACGGTACATTTTCCGAAGACTAAACTAATTCGTAGTTTTAGACCTTGCGGTGTTTTAAGATATTTACCAGAGAGGTGAAAACATTGAAGTTTTGCGAGGACAAAACAGATTTTTTTTTTAATAAACAAACGTTGGTAAAATTATGATTCAATTTAACATTGTATTTGCTGCACAGATAATTTTTAATTCGGGAATTATGGATACAGTGACAACAGAAAAAATCTTATAAATTTTACCACAGGCAAAGCCGTGGCGGTTAACTATTATAAATTAATATATTTATTGCATTTACTGAAAAAACCCTCCATTAAAAATTATCGCTGTCAATTGGGCAAATGGAACCATGGGGTAAACTAAAGAAAGCTTTATTGCCGTAGTTTTTCAGTGAATCATTCTTTTTTTTTCTCCTTTCGTATAATTTTCTGGATTTGGAGGATTCAAAGGATCGCATGCAGCCTACGGGACACAGATTGAGCATTGTCGGTATTGTAATTCTAAACTAATTGATTATGTTGCATTTATCTCCTTGGATAAACCTCATGCGCCAATAAACCACTGATTCCTTTTATCGGTTAAGACTCTTGGATAAAAGAACTTGATTTCCTTCCCTAACAAACAATCATAAAGTCAAAATGTTTATTTTCAGTTAACCTCGTAGAGTGTGCTTTTGGTTAAAGATAGAAAATTGTATCTTATCTCATCTTCAAAAAAAAAAAAAAAATCTCCAAAGTCTACACTGTGCATTTCTACATGCTTAAATAAACACAACTCTTTACAAGCAATTGATTTCAATCATTCAGTTGATAAGAAAACATATTTTACAAAATCTTTATCCGCAAACTAACAATGTAATACAAAATAAATCAAGAAAGTCCTGAAAAACCTTAAAAGGTCCTAGTAGGAAAAAGCACTTTTTAATGCTTGCGATCCGTCCCATTAACGGTTACTCTAAACAATCGTTCATCATGAAAACACTTTGTAAAGTATCAGCCTATCACCAGAACACGACGCGGGCTAAACAAAAACTTACAAAGCACTTATATAAATCACGAAGGGTCCAAACAGCACATTATTAACTCATTTCGTGTCATTTTACAAGAGTAAAATCCTCCGCCCCATAAATCAACGCTGCTCGACAGTAAAAATAACCAATCATTAATCTCAGCGGCGACTGGCACGCATAGAGATTACTAAAAGGAATGTGTCATCGCCCCTGATTGTAAAGACTAACCGTTAACAAGGCATTCAATGTTTCTGACCACTGATTCTAAAGAACGCACGTTTTAGATTGTAGATCACGGGACCGTGATCTACTATCTTCTTGTTCTTGTTTTATTCAGCTTGTTTTTTTTTTTTCTTTTCTGTCATGGAGTTTGTGTAATTAAACTGTAAAAATTCAGTACATGTTAATGAATAGTATTTATATGGGTATTATAGTTCAGTAATTATCCCTTAAAAAATTGAAAGCGTGAGACAAAAGAGGGTTAACGTTCGAGAACTGTTAAACTCGTTACTTGTCACGAAAAATTCCTGTCAGGACACTTGCAGACTTATGAAAGATCAACCTTTGATTTGTTAAAACTATTTCAGCAAAACTCCATTTAAGTCTGTTAAATATAATTTAAGTTCTTTAATGATGTGATCCTGATTGTATTAGCAATGTAACTGCTTGGTTTTATATCGTACTTGACTGTCAGTCATCGATAAAACTCGTAGCCTAAACAAAAAGTTTAGGTTCAGCCATCTGTAACTGAAGTGGCAGACAACACACTTAGGGGTAGGTCTTAAAAGACATTCTGTTAAATTAGTTTTATTTTTGAAAAAAAAAAATCATTTGCATATTACGTTATTCTTTCTTTTGATACTTATTGTCTTTATTATAATGTAGATATTGGTTCTAAAGTACTTTTACATTTTTTGCAGGTAAGAGCATTTTATTCCTTTACACTTACTTTAGAAATGTAAGTATGTTTTAAAAAATAATAGACTATTTTATTCTATTTCACACAATTGTTTTTCATTAAAAAGATGTATTTTAACTAGATAGTTTAGCAAAAATACTGTCAAAAAAAAATTGAATGTTGTCAAATTCTCCATATTTTGTCTTGTGTTATGCTTTACTGTATTTGTTAGTGTCAAATTTTTCGACGTAACTAATTGACAGGGTGCATTTAGATAGTTTTTGCTGTGTTGATTGAAAACTATGAGTGTAAAGTATATTCTAGTGAGGAAAGTAGAGGGGCGTTCAGTTATCAGCTTTCAGGGAGATTTTTCAGTCGCAGACACAATCTTGTATTGATAAAAGAATGTCACTTAGATTACCAGCTGTATATTATAGCCAAATTACTGCATCTGTATTGATTTTGAGTGTTTGTGATACTAAACTGCTTATCCTCCTCAATGTTTAACAGTTACTGCTTGATCAATATATATTGTTGAATGGAGCTGAGTAGTAAGTCTTGAGCTACAATTAAAATTTAAAGTTTAAATTTAAGGTCTATTTCACGGCCATCTATTCGTCTTTCTCCATCAGTTTAATTAGTCTCTTTTCGTAGATTTGAAACTATTTCATTTGTTACCATTCTGGACTTCCATTATCACTGCTCGCTCGTGCAAATTGCCAACAAAAGCCGGAGGAAGTTTACCGCAGAGTTAGTGCAGCCAGTTCATTTCGAATTCATTATACTCTGACTATGCTTGAATGACTTCAGCCGAGGGTTATGATGAATCAAATATGCATATGCAACAGAGAAGATTCATGGCCAATGGATTGATTTCGCGAGAGTTGGAGTTCGCAAATATGTGAGCAGGCTGTTCCGTCTCTTGGACTCTTTTTGGATCGATTATGAACTTTAATGAGATTCTCTTGTTATTGTTCTCGAGTTTGAACATTTCGCATTTGTATTGTTTTCATATAGAAGCGTTTTCAAGTAATCCAGGTGCTGAATAATTTGTATGTGAATTAGTAAAATGCGTATTATTAGTGTGCAAAATAATTTCGTGAACTTATCCATCTTTATTAAATGAACATCCTATGAAAAGGCTTTCACAAATGAATAACTATATATTACGGTAAAAAAATAGTATTACATATTTTAAAGCAACAAGAAGATTTAGTTATTTAAAAGCATGTTTTTTTATTTTTATTTAATTAGATTTTCCTAAATTAAACAATACCCTTTGATTTTTTAAACATTTCGCTCTTAATATTCGAGTTTATGACGCTCAAAGTACCGTTATTATTCTCTAAAAGTGCCATAAATGCACCATCTAAATAATATTTTAATATTTTAAAATGAATTGAACTATGTTAACCAGTTTGAAATTGAAACTGCTGTTTATTTTTAAATTCTTTTTGTCTAAAGAGAAACGAAGGGCCATGGGGAATAATGATTCAGGTTAACCAAAAAAAAACTTTCAGTACGCTTTTTTTTAAGTTAGAAGTGGACAGTTCTTACTTATTTACCCTTATCTTCTCCTTCTTATGACTCATTATCTTTGTTCTTTCTCACCTCAATGATATTACCGTTAAATGATGTCTTACTCATCTAACAGTTCTTATCGCAACTTAAGTTTTACAGAAAAATTTACTTTGATTCTTCTACCCCTGTGCCGTTAAATATTTCTGTGAAAAAGAAAGGTGAATACTCGCCATCTAATGAACTTACTAGCAAAGAAGCGCCCCTTGCTGTGTCTCACGTAAGTACGAAAGACGCGATGATGTTTGATCACATTTTATCGGATATTACATCCTTCTTGCCAGGATGTGATATCCGATTTCTCTTGCACTGGTAATTCTTCACGTACTATCTATACCATCTAAAGAGGCCTTATAATTAGATATAACGAGATAAAACCTCCCAATTTGACTACTTTTCAAGAATAAACAGTAACTATTTCCAATTCCATAAAAGAAAACATGTCCTTATGTTTTTAAATACAACGTTTTTAAAGAATCAAGCGTTCTGTCGTTTTATCAAGCAGATAACTGTTTACTAAGTTTTACCTTTAATCAATAATGCAATTTTCCTTTAAGTTTACTTACTAAAGGTATTTTAACACTTTTTCCATGCAGCGTACATATTTTTATCTCAAATAGATAAAGCGTCAGTGGTGTTGGAGCAAAATGTATGGAAATGGTATTTTGTGTATCAGTCATTGTCGTGTGTTTTTATCACACAGCGGTCAAAATAAAGGACAATCAGGTGGTACAATATCCGGACACTATGACGAGAGAATCCCATCACAAAGACTCACTTATTTTCTTCAGGTTTCAGCATGAACAGATTAGTCTTGAAAAAATATGTCTTAGATTCACACCTTTTTTATCGACGACCTTTGCAATATGCTTGGCGTTGCACCATTTTATTTCTCTCTGTTACAAAAGCTACAGCGCTTTCTTAGCGGCAAAATCTTGAAAATTTAGCGAATATCCAAAACATCAATTTCAAAAATTATACTTACTCCGTTCACTTTCATTTACCATTAGAAGAAACTTGTACTCCTGCGAGCAAAATTAGGATGATAACGTAATCTGATCTTTAGTAAAAATAAACAGTTCCTCAAAATTCATTTCCTTAAAACAAACTATATGGCCTTTCAATCTCCTACTGCAAAAATGAATGGGATAAGTAGATATTTTGTGACTTGTTAGTCTATCTTACTCCTTTTATCTTGGAACATTAGCTGTTTTCAGAAAAATAAGTAATTAACTGATTTTTTTTTCTTTTGAATGAATAAAAGTTCCCATTTCAAAAGACGCTTTTACGATCAAAAGTAGCAACATATAAAGTACTACGTCAAAGTTAAAAAATATTAGAAGGTAAGAAAATGTTTAGAAGCAGTTCGATAGGATGAACCTTTTGTAGAAACAAGTAGGGCTCCCTTCAGACATTTCATAATCCTCTTTGGGAGCCAAAACCTTGTGCGTGAGGTCATACTTATCACGATACATGAACCGAAAAACAATAAGTATATTTTTTTTAACCCGTCTGCATTTAGATGTGTTGTTTTTGAAGGACGTTTCAGTGATGAAACATGAACGGAACTAGAAAATTAAAAAGCATTTATTCCATGTTTTTCACAATTTACAGATAAATCTCAATACGAACTTTCATTTTATTATCCATTTAAAGTAAAGATTTGGCACTGCAAAAATTTAACTTTAGGAAAGCTTTACATAAAAATGATCTAATAAGTGATATCGAAGCTACTAGAAATCATAGAAGCTCATATGCAAAATTTTAGAGGGGGGAAGTCAGATATTTTTATTTTTTTTAGCTGGATATTAGCCCCATGGAAAGCAGTTTCAGTGCATATTAGCGTTATTAAAATTTGACATCTTTAAAAATGTATTCATTATTGGCCGAAGAGGGAACGTATTTATATATTTTTACCAAAAAATAGTACTAAAAGCATGAAAGTAATAATTTCTAAAGAAGGGCTCGAATGGCTAATATTTGATAGGATCATTTGTAAGTCTACGCAACTAAATCAAAATATTTTGAAATGGTATGCTCCTTTCAAAATGTGTAATAAATAAAGAACCTTCTTTATTTATTTTTATCGAAATATTTCAGCCCCTCGAAGACTTCAGCGGTTAACATAAATACTATCTCCTTAAATCTTCCGAATACTAATCGCACATTTTTAGCATTTATCACGCTCCCATATTCTATTTGCAACTAACCTCGTAACACTCTTTAAAAAGGGTTAACGGAGATACAAGCACTAGCATTCCAGCAAGTTTACAAGACCAGTGCAGCAGTTTTACAAATCATCTTTTTAAAAGCATTTTAATGAATAATACATTATAAGGGCAAGAGAGGCTCCCCCTAATATACGAGGGAGCGGGGAATTCCTTTAAATAAACGACAGTTAAAAGATGCGGCAGGTCTTTCGATCTCAATTGCTGTGTAGGGAATGCGGCAAGAAATATGGCCCCGAAGATCATTTTTTCCCTCCTGTTCTAGCCTACGCATCTGAGTCGTTTTAAAAGGGTTCGTATTTAGCTGTTGGAATTTAAAGCACTTCTGGTACTGTTTGAATTTATAAGGCTATAAATGATTCCGGGTAACCATGGAGTGATTTTATTCTTTCGATTAAGAGTGGGCAACCTGTTGGAATTATTGTGTTCGTGAAGTATTTCATGTGGGTTGGAATAAATAGCACTGATATAATAAATGAATGTTTCGTTGTGAAGAGCTAAAGCTTTTGTTATGATATTTATACAACAAGCGCTATTATTTTTAACAAACTAAATTCTTAAATTTTGTAAGTTCAGAATTGATTTTGATATGAAAAGTATTCTGTCAGAATTTTCGGTAGTATGTTTTCAAAATTGCGAAAGTTCTTTCAGGTGTTCCAAAACAGGAGTCTGTGAAGTAAAATGAAGAAATTCAATCGAGACCATATTTTTATCATTAACCGCATTTCACTTACAAAATGAATATAATGTAAGTTTTTTTCCTTTCTAAATTAAATGCTAAAACAAGACTTCTGTAAAGCTTTTGTAGTTCATTAATTACTTAAATGGAGTATAAGAAAACAAAGTTGAAAACAGAATTTATATATTTCATAGCTTCTTATACCGCAAATCTTATAAAAGCATGTGAACGCGGTTCATAATTATATTGACACATGCAATTAAAAAAATCCTGAAAAGGAAACATGCACTTATTTGTACATAACAGATAATAATAAGGACGAAAAAATAATGATTTGTTTTTCATAACAGTTCTAAACAATGATTTTGTATCTGCTAAGTAAAATAACACTCTGCTGAAATTAAATGCATGTACTGATCCTACATCCATCATATTCTGTCTGCTCCTTTACGCCATTTTATCCTATGAATTTTGCAGCGTAGAAAACATTAAGCATTAATGAACTTACCGTTGTAATGCAAAAGTAAAACAAGATGAAGATGATGAAATAAAGCACAAGTCAGAAGAACGCAAAAAAATAACTGCTACTTCTACAACTAGTGAGCTTTGTATGAAAAATCAATTATCACTGTATAAAAACAAAACAAAAATCGACTCGTGGATTCTGGGGCATTAAGAAGACTTGGGTAGAGCCCAATTTGCATACATGAATGCATAATTAACCAGAGATTTTGCTTCAGCCCCGTTAACTTCGCTTTTATTTCATTTTATTTGTTTTTATACACGTTTCTTCCCGTGAAAACTTTTCGAAAAATCAATTTCTGAAATTGCGTCTTTCATTCTTTTGCAGAGCTGCTATATAATTGACAAAATGGAATTTTCCCAACATATATGGAACAACTCATATCTCGTCGCACATTTTTGCTCTTTTCCTCCCCCACCCCGTTTTTTACATACAAGGTAAACGTTTCTCTTTTGGGAAATTTATTTCGCATTCGAATTGTCCTTTTGGGAAGAAAATTAATACAACTATTTGTTCTTCAAATTTCATCAGACTTTTAAAGATGTATTTAAATATTTGTGGACGATCAGGTTTCCGACAAATATAGTGTTTTCCTTTTTTTTTTTTTTTTTTGTTAAACAAGCAAGACATTTGAATAAATTTTTAGACTCAAATTATTATATTTTTTTCTTTCTTCTTTTTATGCATAAGGAAACTTTACGTATTTTAGTGCTGTTTATTATTTTAGCTTAAAAAAGCATTGTTCTAACAAGAAAATTCGCACTATTTTGAATAAAGAAATAAATATTTCATGAGGTTTTAAACAACAGCAAATTGTTTTTGTTTTAAATTGAAAGGTTGTTTTTTTGCGGGTTTATTTTTCTCGAATAACTCTGCTATAATGTTTCAAAATAAATAAAAACGAAGAAAGCCATAAGGCCTAGTTTAAATTTTCAAACAGAGAAATATTTCTTCTAACAAAATGTTATTTGACCTAAGGAAACTTACAGTTTTACATATGTGACTAAAGAAATGGAACCAATTAAAAAAATAGATCTTGGAGTCTGATTAATGTGGCAAGAATTTGAAAACTCACGCACACAAAAACTAAAAAAAAAGTTCAGATTAAGTAATTTTGCAATGAAAAAATACTGACTGATTTAAGAAACAGTGTTCTATATTATGTGTGTATTATATCAGTGTTGTATAATTGCAAAATTTGAAATAAAAGTCTCTACAGTTGTTCAGTTGCTTAATGTAAAATGGATCACAAATGCATAAAACCAAACCCAATATGTAGTATTTCCAGTGTGAATCCCGCTAAGAGCTATAAAAATACTAATACGTCGTTGGTTTGTTAGATTTGTATTACATCAAGGAATCGAATACTTTAGGGATAGGCCTTTTTTTCTAAAGCGCTGCTCACATTTGCGTACTGCTTCAAAAAATAACTTTAAAAAACTACTTTTAAGCAATGTGACTCAGATTGGAGGTTAAGTTATAGCAAATTATTAACCCACCTTGTCTCTTAAATAGTAGTAAAATGTAAAAATAAATAAAACCAATGCTTTTACTTTAAATTGCCCCTTTCTTGTTCCGAAGCAAATGTGGTATAGAATGGCTATTAACAGGTCGTTGTGCTATTAAACGTTTCAGAAAACAATGTCTCACCCTCCGGTTACAATGGAAACAAAGCTCAGGGAATAAAACATGATAAGAAAAAAATTAAGGTCTTACATAATAGTACTTTTAACGTCGTAACTAACTTATTCTCAAATGCTACAATTAACGTAATAAAAGTATTTATGTTTACTTGCAGATTTTTATAATCTAAATCAATAGTGCGTTACTAAAATTTGATTTTTTATTCTAAATTGTAATTTCCTTTATATGCTACTGTTGAATTATTTTATTTATATGCCAGCGAGCAAAAAATAAGTACATTGTATGGCAGTATTGTTAAGTGAAAAGGTAATAAATTCAGTTTTTCATCAATAATGTTCTTTTTTTCCTGAAATTCTTAATTTATTTTATTGAAAACATATGCACGTGGTCATACGCTAAACGTCATTGTCCTCAACTAAACTATTTTATTGTTTTACCTGCTGCGCAAATTCTAATGTGATAACCTTCTTTTCATCATCACGCAGAAATTTTCTTGGGGAGATCTAAAATCAGGTGCAAGACTGAGGTAGTAGTGATAAGTTACTTATTTTTAATTTGTATTCAGATTTAAT
This sequence comes from Uloborus plumipes, assembly GCA_038373865.1. Taxonomy (NCBI): domain Eukaryota; kingdom Metazoa; phylum Arthropoda; class Arachnida; order Araneae; family Uloboridae; genus Uloborus; species Uloborus plumipes. The sequence goes on from JAXGGA010000104.1 coordinate 144,943, forward strand.
AACTTCAATACTCCAAGGCATCACTAACTTTGTATGATTATTTGAACAATTTCATTAATAACATGAAGATATTTAACTAGATCTACTAGCAAGGCAAGTTTAGTAATGAATTACGGTTGCACTTAAAGCGCTAGATAGAACTTAAAAGTCATCCAACTAGAGAAGATTCAGTATGCAAACATCTTCAAATGCGAAGAAACAACCACGATATACCTTATCAAACGTGCCCACAGCAGCAACCTGGACATTCCTCTTTGGAAAGTTGGTCTCGAATTGAGAAACAACTTCATTGAACTTTCCGAAGTATCTCTCATCGGGGGGTTGAAATGCAAAAGCACCTTTGCTCGTCTCAAATTAATGGAATTTAATGCCCAGCGGCGAAGCGCCACGTCATCATATAATGAGGCTAATTAAGATGTTGCCGAGAGAGCAGCGGCCTTCATTAACGGAGGGAAACGATCTTTGTAGAGCTGGACATTTGTTGCGTGCGTCTGCTACCACGAATTTTCAAAGGTACAAGAGTGATTAATTCCTGCATTATACTTCCGAAAGAGTGGACACTCTGAGAGAAAGGAAGGGGGTGCACGTTCGAGCTTAAAGTTACGAAATTGGTGTGAGTAATTGAAGTCGGCGTTTTATTGAGTACGATAGGGTAGGTTGGGCAATGGTGAGAAGGTGATAGGGAGAGTTTTATTAATAAGGTGAATGTTCTCAAGGAATGTCAGATTTGTGTATCTTTCAGAAGTTCCAGTGTGTAACAAAAATGTCTATAACAAGAATGCCGCTATAAAGAAATTAAAAAAAAAATCCTCAATGTCTACAATGAGAATAAGTATTGCTGACACGGCGCTGAATTTATGCAATTTTTCAACTATACTAATTAAGATAAATTTAAAAAAAAAACTTTTCTTGTACAAAAAAGACTTCGAGGAGCACGTTGTAGATTTTTTTGAAAATCTCGGAGAGGTTTTGAACGCATGCGGCCATAGTCTATCCATCTTGTACATGGTCTAACTCTTCATCTCTTTCCCTCTAGTTTTTAAGAACATCTTCCTTTGATATAATTTCATTTTCATGCCCTCAAATATGACAAAGCCATCTTCGTTAAGGGGATTTAATTAACTAAACTATTCATGGTTTTCTTAATTTCTCTTGTAGTTCAACATTATATCTTATGTCATGATATTACGTTTGATCTAATTGTTTAAAAAAATTATCTCAATATTTTTCGTTCAAATGCCATCCCTTTTGTCTCATCTGATTTATTCATCGTCTGACACTCATTACTCCAACACAAATGAAAGGCAAAGTAATAATATTGATAAATAATTGTAAAAAGAATCTGTAGTGTGTGTTTATCAAACTTAAGTGGAAAATAATAATAATAATAATAATAATAATAATAATAATAATAATAATAATAAATCAGAGTTTTAAAATTTGCTAGGTCAGCTGAAAAAAAAAATCTTTAAAAATAGCTATGATTAACTTTTTTTTATTATTAATGATAATTATTAAATTAAACATGTTTTTACTCAATGAGAGTAATACAGTTTAGCTTTAACCCATCTTTTTTTTAAATAAACTCATCAATTAACTTATACAGCACCTAAATCATTTTAATACCATAATATACATTAAGTATATCCTCTTTCATGAGCTGAAATTCATTTACTTCCTCCGAGCAATTCCAGAGCCGTCGTCGAGAAAATCGGCTGCATATCGCTAGGTACGTGCTCGGTATCCTTTTCATTCGATCATTTTCCGTCACCCCTCGTTGGAACATTCGAACCCTGATAGGCAGGTGGGAAGGGGTGGATTCGGGCCACTGACAGCACCAATTACGCATCGGTCGCTTTTTTCTGACGGATGAATCGATCCGATCAGCTACGGTGAGGTTCGGTGGTTCTTCAATTGCTCTTTTTCTGCCATTTTTTTCTTTACTTATCTCTTTAAGATGCACCTGAGTTTTGAGATTTTGAAGAAATTTTCTTTGGCGCGTTTAAGGTTTATCTGAAATGGTTAGAATGCTTTGTTATGCGTTATGCTTGTTAGTACACCAGCAATCGTACAAAGAGCTAAATCAATAGTTAAACTTCGTTATTTTAAGTCCTACTCTTGAAAATAAAGTTTAGCCATTGAAATTTGCAAAGAAAGAATATTTTAAACGTTAAAGCCACAAGCTGTATTGCTGCAGGCCACGTCATTTAGAGGAATCAGGGGGGGGGGGTCAATTGCTACCTCCCCCCTAACTTTGAGACATCAATGCATTAACATATGGGCGTGTTTTTTACTGTTTTTCTATGAAATTGCATTGTTTTTGCACCCTTTGCCCCCCACTGGAAAAATCTGAAACGACGGCCCTGTATTGATGTAAACTTCGCTTTTAGCAACTGTTTTTCTTAAGCACAAATTTAAAATAAGTACCTGAAACGAAATTTTATTGAAGAAAATGTAAAGTAAGAAATTATACCTATTACTGTTCGTTTTGTCTGGAGTAACTATTTTTGCAGCATTAATTGGAGTTAGGATGCACAAAAGAAATTTTCTCTCACGTTGAAAACAGCCTACCTTTATTGTATCATTTGCAACAAAAAAAAAAAAATGGCACCACATATACTACTGTTTTATTAAGTGAGAATCTGTCAATTCCATTTCATGTGTACTTAATTGTTGTAATACTTTGTTGGTTTAAATAAAGTTTAGTTTTTAAAAACACATTACAGTGCGAAAAATTCTACTACTAAAAATGAAAGAATTTTTATTTTATTTTTTTGTAAACATTTAATTTCTAAACATTGTTCAAAAGCATTTTTAATGAAAAATACATTAATTTTAAATGCAAAAATAAGTATCATTTTCCTTAGTTTAACAAAAAAAGGAAGACATTGTTTGGAGCCTGTAAAAGGAACGAAAATGCAAAAACAAAAATGGATTACAAAGAAAAGTGAGAGAATTTGAATTAGCAACGTTGAATTGGCCAACCTTAGTTCAACACAATCCAAAGTACGAGACGGAGTTTACAGGAATTTTAGATAGAAGTTCTACCTAATGGTTAATCATAATTTTCTAGGAATAACTCGCCAAATACCGACACTGTCGCCAAGCTAACACAGAGTTTGGTATATAACGTTTTTGCCCAATTTGGCGAAATATCTCCAAGTTGTATCCGAATGATTGCTAATTTAATGATGTAGCTTCCATTCTATTATTTTTGATTCATGCTAAATTTTACCTTACTCATTCCAAAAGAAGCATAACTTAAAAAATGTTTCTATTGAACTTCTTATAGTCATAACCATGAAAAAGTTCAAGGAGAAACTAATCAATCACATTTTAAATGCGCATTTAAATAACGTCCTAAACTGATTTCTCCAAATTTAAGCATAAAAGGACCACCCACATTATTAATTCCAAATCATCCCAAGGTACCCTAGGACTATGATTATTATTATTATTATTATCATTATTCCCTAAAAGATCCCTTAATTCTCCGTTTTTAATGAGGCGATCAAATCATTAAGAGAAGCTACGACGTACACACCCTCAAAACAATGTACGTACTCAAGGGCAGACGTGATCCAATTAATTAGCGTTGTATATGCATGCCCGTTAGGGAGATAAAGACGAAGTTTTTTTTTTCTCTTTCCCCGGTCCTGGACTAATGAGACATTAAACAAAGCCCTATCATCATCATTAGAGATTTAAGGAGCAAGGACGAGCATTTGATAGGCAGAACTTTCCTTGGACAATTTTTGTGCTGATGATGATGTGTCGTGCCTTTAGTATTAGGTAACAATTCGATAACTGCATTGAAAGGGTATTAAATTTGTTTAATTTTTATTTTTATGCCAGTGCTGCTCTCCATGTTAAGCTGCAAACTCAGTGTTTAGAGTTTTGCTTGTCGATGCTTATTACAAATGCTACTGAAAACTGTCTCAATGTTCTGAAGGCGACTTCTAAAACGCTGCAAGTGGAATTAAAAGTTTAATATAAGTTTTCACACAGTAAATCAAAGCGTCCTAATAAATGAACTTAAGTGTGTTCTTTTTATTTTGGGAGCGAGAGGTGTTTATTGCAATTTAGTTTTGTTATTTTTCGCATGTGCAATACTTGATATTTATTTATTTTTTGCTCTTGTAACAGCATTTTAATAGATTGGGAAAAATATCATTTGAGAAATTTAAGTAATTTTATTTAAAAATCGATCAAATGAAATCATTATATTCTGTACCTTTTGTTTATCATTCGGCAAATTTTGCTTAAAAATAACAGTTATCAGAACTGAAACTTAGTTTATAGTGCAACACTACTTATTAATGCTACTAATTTTATAAAACAACTCAAATTTTATTTATAACTAAGCATTTGCAAGACTTTTTAAAAACCTTTACTAACTGCATTGTCCAACAATAAAACAAAAGGCTTTTTAATAAACTTTTCTACTTTTTTTTTAAATTTTAGAAACAGAAATTAAGTACAAAAAATTGCGAAAAATGGAAAACCTTATAAAAATTATTAGTAGTAATAAAAGTGTAAACTAGCATTTTAAGTTTTGCAATTAACCACTACGTCACTGTAGATCGTATGGAGTTTTGAAGTGTGTAAGATCTTCGAAAATATATGCAAAATGTAGACAAACGCATTAAATGTAATAACAATAGGTTAAAGGGAGATATTTTAGTTTAATACAGAAAGTTATCGCCTTCAAAAGAATTGTAAAACACCTTACAAAAACTAGACTTACGCTCATACACTGAAAAACTAGCTGTCGTGGCCGTCACGAAACTTTCTTCTATATCTATCTTATGAATTCCGGTTACAAAACAAAATACGTACTCGCCCGAATAATTGGAGACAGCTCCAATTTCCCAATTATAGAAAAACCCCTGCAAATGCAAAATCAATGAGCGAAATTGGAAATCATTGCAAAAGCCTTGTTTAGATTAATTGCAAACATTTTATTTGTTAGTAAAAAGAAATTGGCAACAGTTAAAAATTTCAAATCATTGAAAGTTTTCAGCTGTTTTGATAATTAAATAGCGTGAAAACGATTTTTTAATGAACTAATTTTTCGCATTGTTGACTAAGCGCAAAAATCACTCCATCCCCCCCCCTGGGGTGATTGGCGCCAAAATTTAATCGATGCTTGCTTCCTTATTGGGTTGGTGTTATTCCAAATTTCATTCAAATCGCAGCAATTTTTCCCGAGATACAGTAGGTGCAATGACAAAATACGCACTTTTTATTGCTCCATCCCCTTTGAGATATTGACACACAAATTGAATCAGCACCTGTACTCAATAGGGTCTACCAATGGACCAATTTTCGTTTGATTCCGCCGGTTACTTCCTGAGATATAGCAATCACCCCCGCGCAGAACACGTGCGATTGCTCCACCCCCCTTCAAGATATTAACAAACAAATTAAATCAGCACCTGTACTCAGTAGGGTCTACCTATGAACCAATTTTAGTTTGATTCTGCCGGTTACTTCCTGAGATATAGCAATCACCACCGCGCAGAACACGTGCGATTGCTCCACCCCCCCCCTTAGAGGAATTCGCTAAAAAAAGTCAGGTGCACCAGTTCACATAGTGGTACATATGTGCAAAAATTTTTGTTCGATTTCATGAGTAGTTTTTGCTCTAGCGCGGCCACAAAAACTGGTCACACACATACAGACTCACACACAGACAGACACACAGACAGACATTTTCCAAAAATGGTCAAAATGGACTCAGCGCACCTCAAAACGTGCAAATCCGTCAAAATTCGACATTCGAAAATTTTCACGAAACCAATACTTTCTTCTATATATTAGATATAGAAGAAAGTAAAAAGAAATGTAGTTTTAAGAATATACAGCTTATTTATAGTATAAATTTTAAATTGGTTACTTTTTCGTAGGGCTAATTTTACAGTTAAAATTGTTAATTTTATAGTATTAAACTGTAACATAGAATTTGTAGTGATAAATCAAAATTACTAATTTTACAGTTTATTACCATGTATTTTAGTTTTAAACTGGAACCTCTGCTACCAGTATTATACTGTTATTTTAACAGTATAATGCAGCTAATTTTACGGCAATGAAATTTTAAATTGCTAACTTAACAGTAAGAAAACTGTAAAGTTGCTCGCTTTACAGTTTATTACTGTGCATTTTACAGTTTTGAATTGGAACCTCGGCTGCCACTATAATACTGTAAAAGCAACAATTAATCTTTTTGCAGGGTATAATACCATTTTTCTGAGGTTCCTGTTTGTCAAGCTGGGGAACAAAAAAGACATCATGCAATAAACAAATAAGTTGAAGAATGTAAGCAAAATTTAGAAATTTGATAAAAGTCAGGTATTTCATAATTATATGAAATATCATTCATCTGTCAAAACTTGGGAAATCTAGCATCCCTTAGTGAAAATGTATTTTAAATGTTAAATTTTGAAAGAAAAATAACCTTTGAACATATTCTGCGAATTCCTAATGAGAAAATCTTCGTTACATTTTAAAGCAAATCAAAACTAAATTAGCGCCCTCTCACCAGACTTTTCGATCGAGGAAAAACATATTTCGGCGTCTAGTGTAAAAACTCGATGCTTATCTACAATAATTTGATCTAAAGGGAATGAAAATTCATTTCCAATATCCTTAGTTGCACCCTCGACAAAGGTAATTTCTCAAAGAACCATCTCCCACAAGATGAGACCACCTACCGAAGGCGGAAAAAGAACAGAACCCTAGAAGTTTATTCGAAAGGGGGCGAGGGGAACTGTGTAAGATCGGATCTAATCCAGGAACTGCGCAGCAAATGAACCTAAGAGGATTAGAAGCAGGTACTCTTGTCAAGTGGACTGGGGAATGCTGGCCGACTGAATGTTTCGGGTCGGCTTTGTAGGTGCTTGATCTCTTCGTTCGGCGAGACAGCTCCATGACAAATCTACCTCCACTGTAGTAGCCTTTGCTCGGAAGAACTTGCTGTCAAAGTTGATCGTCCTCTTCAAGTGATACTGCGGTTTCTGTTGGGGACACTTGAACTTTAAGCGGATGTTGTTTCCATACAGCGTGGTTTTTGTAATCCATAATGGTGTCTGTTTTGACAGCTGGGATTCTGTACAAAAAGGAATGTACAGTGAATAGCTAAACCAACTGATCTTGTTTAATGCTACTCGTTTTGTTGTCATAAAAGGTATCAATCATGTGGCTAAACATGATCGAAAAAATATTGAAAAGACTAATTAATATAATACGAAATTGAAAATGTATACTTAAAGATTTCATTTTGCTGGTATTTATTAATGGGCAATTCCACGGTAACTTACGTTACATTTCGACCAACTCTTATGCAGTTAGCTCCTTAGTACAGACAAATATTGTTATAAAAACCTTGTACAAAAGCATTCAGTGAAAATGACAGTCAAAAGCAAAATTAAAATGCAAAAATATTCGATGCACTTAAATTTTACAAAATTTAGCAGTCAAAAATAAGGCAGTAACTTACGTTACACAAAAAGGGAATGGCATAATATGAAAATTGGTTCTAAGGCAAATTTCTGCTCTATTACAGCTGTTTTCTTGTTTGAAGTATAATTTATCAGTTTCTTATTATATTTAGGAATTCATTTTTGTAAATTTAAAATTTTATTTTAAAAATTGAATTTTATGGGAATTTTTAACTGGGTAACTTACGTTACAGTAACTTACGTTACAAAATTCACTTACAAGCGTATCTTTATTACAAAAATTAATGAATGAAAATTACAGCTTAGTTTAGATCAAAATACTGAAAATTAACAATTATGAGTTAAATTTACAGAAATTTTATGCCAAACTCAATGATCAATCAAAAATATTACAAAACATAAGACTTTTAAATGCATACTGGCCGCTGGTATTAACAAGTTCAGGTAATTCTATTTTCGAATCATGTTTTCTCTTATAATAAATTTCCTCTGTTGTTTCTGGCCATTTCTAATTGGTACCAACAGCAGCCATTACTTTTACTTTATACTCGTTTTCTTCAATAATCGTCACAACTCAAGGATACAATGTATTTTCGTACTTCACCACACACCAGTCACCAGCTTTTATCTCTGTTTTTTCTTCTTGTTCCTTAAAATACTAACTAAACGAAACCCTACATTTTGTTCATTTCTGGTTCTTAAATGGTCATTGTCAATGTGCGGATCTTCAGAAAATATTTTTGATACATTTTGCTTTTTCTAACATATTTCAATACTACCAAGAATGACTTTTATTTATGAATCTGTAATATCCACATGACTTTTCTCATACCCCTTCTACAGCGCATCTTTTCTGCAGAATTCAGTGGCATTTTAATGCAGAACCAAATGTATTTCAATTGAAAGAGATAAACTATTTTTATATTTGTTTTTTCCAAAACATATTTGATAACTTTAAATCATAACAGAAGTGATTTTTGAATCATTCATAGTACATTACCTCCTAAATATTTGTTTAAAGATAATTAATATCTTAACAGCCAAAAAGAAGCATGTAATTTATAATAAAGGTGTATTGTAATCTTATTAACAGACATTTTAAGAAATATGAGTAATCTAAATTAAGTAAATACAGTACAATTAAAAGAATTATTGAAAAAGGTGTATTGTAATCTTATTAACAGACATTTTAAGAAATATGAGTAATCTAAATTAAGTAAATACAGTACAATTAAAAGAATTATTGAATAAATTACTTCTATTAACCACATAGGTTTTATTTACAATTTACTTTATTTCGAAACACAAGTATTGAAGTTCTACTAAGGTAACTTACGTTATCTGCATATGTGGGTAACTTACGTTACACGTTTTGATTGTAGCACAAAAAATTAAATAAACAATATTCAAAAGAAAAGTACTGTTATTTGCTTAGTACACATCTATAAGATAGAAAATATAACATAGTTAACATTGTATTGCCCTTTCTTTATTTGCTGTAAAAACTTTAACATGTTTTTGGTAACTTACGTTACTTAGAAAAGAGCCATTTTGAAATTGACATAAATCACTTAATTAAATTGAAAACACTTGTTTCATTAATCACAATATTAATTTAAAGTGTAATAAACAACAATCTTCCTTTGTCACATTTATCTAATGGAAAAAATTGAAACTTATCAATGTTGAAAGTTTGACCATTTGCTTCACTGAAAATAAAATACTCTAATACCAACTTCAAAGTATTGCCGAAACTAAAAAGCTACATTCCTAACAAAAAATTGTTATAAATAAGAATCTTCTAACATTTTTAAACCAAAAAATATGCAGAACAGTCACATTACTCGAGTTTAATTTTTTCAACGCGTTTCCACACTTGCATGGAATTGCCCAATGTATTTTTTTTTTTGAAAAAAAAGATGGAATGAAATAACAAATTAAGACAACAACTAAATGAAAATATATTGCCCATAGTTAGGAACTAAAAAGAATTTTTACAGCCATAATCAGCTATGAAAACTAAGTAATCTTGACCTATTTTTAGGCAGTAAAAATTAATTACGATCTCTGTTATTTTGAAAAACGTATATGCAGTGCTTGTATCAGCATTCGATCATGCAACTCTTGAATTAATACTTTATGCAGGAGAGGCACTAATGTAATAGTATTAATTTAAAAAAGTTATGTTTTCTAAACTCAAAGTAATCTAGAAAGTATGCCAAATGTATTGAATTTTTGAATTTTCGTACAGTATAAGGTTGTCAGCATCGAACTTTGCATAAATCGTTTATCATTGAAACACTTTCTTCTCTTAAAGAATTACAATGCCAAGTTACACCGCAAATTCATTTATTTGCGCTTTTTCTCTAATTATTATTGATACTGAAAAACTTTACATACAAAAATTACCTAAACAAACAATTTAAGAAACATCATAATAAAAACATACATTGTTTGCCTGCTTTAGGATTATATTGTCAGCAAATGTGCATTTTCTTATTAATTACATATTAAAATTTAAATTATGTTTAAATTGAAGTACAGATATGTTTACTAAAATATTAGGTTAAAATTTAATAGTTGTTTTACAAATCTAGTTATTTGTAGTGCTACTTCATGCAACTGAAATTACTTGTTTTGCCGATTCTTAATTTAGCAATTCTCAGGGCACTGACTCTCATTAAAAGGTCAAAATAGAAACAAATGCGTTAAAGATAATAACGATACATAGAAGTAAGCATAAATCACAGTATTTGACATTTATTTCTGGATTTTCGTATCCATGAAAATGAGAACTATCCTGGAAGTCAGACGAAATAATTTTACGATGTTAATAAGAAGAATCGTTAAACGAATGGACGAATGAAGTGATAAATACGTTGTTGACAACATATCGCACCTTGCAACACAAGTGACCCAGCTCAAGGAAAAAAAAAAAACTAGATTGGAAAAAGTTATTTTTACGTAATACTACTTTTAACTAATTTGCTTTAACTATTATAATAAGAACAAAACTTTTATGTTGTTGTGTGTACTAGTTGGTTTTTTTAGTCTAAATTAATAGTAAATACTTTATGTTCGAAAACCTTTCTTCTGAATTCTGAAATTTGCGAGTAAATGATTGGTCACTATCTTTTCAATCATTGTTGCCAACATGATGGGTTATCTATGCTAGCTTTCTGCGAGATTTTTAGCAAGAAATAACTTTGAAATTTGATTATGAATCAATTACTACGTATTTTCAAATATTTGAGCTGTCACTTTTATTTCTGGAATGTGTTCCTGTAAATTACACCTTCGTAGCGTAGAATGATTTTTTTTTCAAAGACAATGCGATGTATACACATTGTAACAAAAACAAAGTCTAAAATAAGCTCAAAAGCAAAATATAATTACAAGATATATTTTACGTTATTATATATTATATGTTAAAATGAGAAGCAAACTTTTAAATGGCTTTAATTACCAGAAAAGCAAAAATATCATTGTTTGCACTCTTGAAAATTAGTTGGTTTTCTACTTCAAACAATCATCTAATCCTTTTTATACTCGTGAAGTTTGCTTAATTCTAAAACTAAAGCAAAAACGCCCCACTTATTCATATCCATTTCCAATAATTTTCTTCTAATACATTTTATTAAATTTGCCTCTTATCTTACTCTAAACAAGACACGAGAAGAAAAATTCTTCAAATAGCTCAGTATTAAAAATCAACAAACGCCCGGCTCAAACAGGCAATGTAGTTGAATGTTCCGTAATAACTTCAATCGCATTCCCATTTTTCAATATGCCAGTTTTTCTCTCTCTCTCTCTCTTTCTCAGCAGCGAGAAATGAGCGAAGAGAAAAATTTCCACCCAGTCTTGAAGAAGAAGAAATCCAATTTAATGCGCTTACCAGGAGAAAGCGCTGCGGACTCTACCGCTAGACACACAGACAAAAGAAAACTTGGGAATTCCTTGAGACTGGAGCATTAATTAGTACCAACGAGCATTTGTCAGGGAATGGAGAACAAAAAGCGGAAAAGGAGAAATGCCGCTCCGTCAGGAAACCAATAATCAGGTTCTAACCGAAAGGGGATCTTCGCGGCTTCTGCTTTCTACAGTTGTTTTTTCGCCGTCAATACTGATGGGAGATTTTCCGAAACTGGAGAAAGGAAATGTATTTTTTAGACAGAAAAGTCATCGCTCCCCGGCACCGATGCGAAAAAATGAGATTAGGACAACGTTTGCAGCGTTGATTGGAAACAAATTGATGTCCAGGATAAAAGGGGGAGTGAAAAAATTTAGGAATTTTTATTCTTTGAAGAAAATATGTCCTACTTCTCTGCCACAATCACATTGTAAATAGTTGGTTAAGTTTAAGTGTTTTACATTAGTTATACACAATATGTATTTTGAAACACTTCTTGAACTCTGGTTTATTCTACTGTATTCTATTGTAATAACTCTTTGATACTCCATTCACTGCTTCATAATAAAAAAACACATTTTTTACTCAAACCTTTTATTTGCTAGTACGATTGCAGGTGTTTTTGCATTGGAAGCAACTGTAACATTATTTCAAAATCTAATTAATAATTTCAATGGATTTTTTGCTCAAAGAAGTACTTCAAATGTATATCTATATGATTACTTAGTATGTCTGTAAATCATTAAACAAAATACAGTATTGCATTGAGACTGAATCATTGCTAAAGAAAATGCTGAATAATAACACTTCGCGGCTTCTGCTTTCTACAGTTGTTTTTTCGATGTCAATACTGATGGGAGATTTTCCGAATCTGGAGAAAGGAAATGTATATTTTAGACAGAAAAGTCGTCATTCCCGGGCACCGATGTGAAAAAATGAGATTATGACAACATTTGTAGCGTTGATTGGAAACAAATTGATGTCTAAGCTGAAAAGGGCAGTGAAAATTTTTTTTTCAGAATTTTTATTTTTTGGAAGAAATGGGTTAGATTAGCACATTGTTAATAGTTAGGTGTAGTTTAGGTGTATTATATTAGTACACTGCAAACCTGTTTATTGCATCAACCGCTGTACTGAATCAAAGCACCAAAAACTGAAAATTGTCTAGTTTTATTGAGTTAGCCTCTTTATTGAATTAGCCGTTTTATTAAATCAAAACTGTTTAATACAAATATAGGCGGCGGCGATTTATATAGGCAGCTACTGTATACAGAATATTTATTTTAAATAATTCTTCAAATATGTTTTATTCTGATGTATTCTATTGCAGAAACTATTAGATACTTCATTCACTGCTTCATATTAAAAAAAAAAAATTTTAAGGAAATTTTTATTTGCTAGAACGATTGCAGGTGGTTTTACATCGGAACCAACAGTAACATTATTTGAAATCTTATTAACAATTTAAACTGATTTTCTTTATTTTAAGTAATACAATCTAAATCGTTTCTAATATAATTCTATGGGTACTTAGTATTTGTGTAAATAAAAAAAAAAACAAATATACATTTAAAATGCAACTCAATCATTGCTAAAGAAGATGCTGAAGAATAATACCTAAATATTTGGACAGCAGATTAAAATTACTTGTTTTGGTGGGGTTACTATCGTTAAGTACACAAAGTTGCCTACATTCTAAAAAAAATAGTTTTGGGATTATTATAGAAGTATTATCTGGCAGAAATTTGAGCAAGTTAAAGTGATAGATCAAACATTACCATATTAAGAATAGAAGACCGTATTCGCTATACGACTTCATATCAACTTTTATTTGTACACCAATGCTACACTGCAAAAAGTGAACTGTTGGTTTTACAGTATAATTCTGGCAGCCGAGGTTGCAATTTAAAATGTTTAATAATAAACTGTAAAACTTTCAATTTTTCAGTTTCCTACTGTAAAGTAAGAAATTTTACAGTTTATTGCCGTAAAATTTCGCTGTATTATACTGTAAAACAACAGTATAATACTGGCAGCAGAGGTTTCACTTTACAGCAGTAAAATGCACGGCACCGTTAAATGGGGGGAATCGGAACACTTTTCAGCTTTAATTGTAAAAAAAGTAGTTAAAAGATTTTTTTTATTTGATTTTTGGGGTAAAAACTTCGGTCTTGTTTTGCTTTTGATGTTCCAAACAAAGACAAAACATTTCGAACAGTTGTTATTTTTAAATATAGGAATTTAGGAGTGTTCCGAATCACCCCGTTGAGAGGGGTCAATCGGAACACATGTTAAAATTTTTATTTTTTTCAATTTAACCTGTCATAGGTCTCACAAACATGAGTAATATTGATGGGGAAGAATAAGAACAGATAGTTATTGTCAAATAAAAATTTATTTTCTGTACCAGTAAACGTTTATGTTTTGTCAAAACTTAAAATGATTTTGAACTTATGAAAAATTAAAATTAATTTCAAGAAAAAAGTTTTTTTTTCTTTTGAATTGAAATACAAAGCTGTAACATAAATTGAAGTCACTCATATCATCCACAAGTATGTATTTGTCCTTAAAACTAGCAGTTGTGGCTTGGCTTAAGTTTTTTCATAACATCTTCTGAGATGAACGCTGCCATTTCTTTAGTTTTTTAAAATCTCAGGGTTTTGGGGACTGTCCTGTAAGATTTTCCCACTTATTCATCACTGTCTGTGTGCTAGACTTTTGCTACCCCCTATGTATTTTGGATAAAAAGAAGTCTCCTGGAGCAAAAATATTTTTGAATCTGCAACTTTCTGTCCATCTGAGATCTAGTTGCTCACGAGAAGAGATAAACAGTAACGAATTCTTGTTCTTGTCTTGAATAGAAGAATTGGGGTTAAAATCTTGATGTTTCAAAAAGTTTCCTTTAAATAAGTATGAATTGGAACAACAGAACCAAGTGTTCCGATACACCCCGCAAATTTTTTTCTATGGCATTTTTCAGAATTGTTCATTTTTAAGACACAATTTAAAAATAATATAAATTCTAATGTGGTATTCTGTTGTTCAGATACATGTATAATTGAAACATACCACTCTTAGGTTTGAAATATAAGAAGGTTTTTATTTACATATGAAGTTTTGCAGTCTATGAAAACGTGATGTTTTCTAGCATTCCACGTGCAAACCTCCTTATACGCCAGTAGCGTTTCCAGATTGAAAAAAGTAATTTTTTCCTACCTCCTATGATCTTACCTTTCTAAAAAAAAAATTAATAGCGAAAAATACGCAATAGTATATTTATGAAGAATTTCTTTGTACGGTCGGGAAGTTTTGTTCCGATTGACCCTGCTGTTCCTATACACCCCATTTTACGGTAAAACTGTTAAATTAGCAGTTTTACAGTTGAGTACTGTAAAAGTAGAAATTTTGCAGTTTATTACTGAAAAATTCGAAAATTTTGTAGTTTATCACTATAAAATTTACTGTAATATACTGTAAAAACAACATTAGTTTTTTACAGTGTAATGTTAACATTTATACGAAAATAAGAATAAGCATTGATACGCAAATATCCTCTAATCGAGTTTGAAAGCCAAAGCCCTGTTCTGGGTTTTTAGTTTAGGGTTCTGTTTGTTTTATAGATCAGGGGTGCCCATCCCCCCCAAGCTCAATGGCGCAAATTCCCGCCCCCCCCTCTCCAAATTTTTCACAACCCTCTTGTGCTTTTAATTTTTATTTTTACCTCTCTTTTTTGTTTTATTTATTTTTAAAATATTTTTAAAAAATATTTATTTATTTTTTAATATTATTAATTTATTTTAAATATTATTTATTTATTTTTTCATTTATTATTAATTTTCTAAAAGTACTAATTATGCGTAGAACAGAATCGCTTTTTTTCTCTTCCAGACGTTCCAAGCACACTCACACACACAAAATAAATAAATAATTAATAATAATAAAGAAATAAAAGAACTAATTTAAATTAAAAATATTAATTAATGAATAATTTTTATTAAAAAAATCAGTAAATAAGTTAAATAAATAAGTAAATAAATAAATTAGTTTTAAAAAATCCCCCCTAAATATTTTGATTTCACAACTTGCGCCATAATCCCTCCCTGTGGGCACCCCTGTAATAGATAACTTTTTGGTAAAACGTCTTTTTTCTAGTACGGTGAGACAGTTACAATTTTCTTAAAATATTCATCACCAAATCCAGGGCAACATCACTATTTTTTATACTTAAGAAAAATGAAGGTAATGTGGTCGGATCAAGAAAAGTTAATTTTCTTTCATTATGTTCCTCTTATTTTCTTTCTACTCCTAATTTTTTGTTAAATATATTTAACATACTGGCTGAATGGTGAAGCAGAGTGATGTAGCGATGTAGCCTGTCTCATTTCTAATCGCTTATTAGAAAAATGCTGATTATTTTTAAACATGATTTTCAATAAACAAAAAAATCCTTTACCAAAAATTTTGTAGGATTTTTTAAATGAACGAATACTGAATAGTAACTGGATAGTCGAGGATTGGTAAAAAAAAAATCTTAAAGGATCATTTTTTCGAAAGCTTTTTTTTTTTTGGTTGAAATATGCATTTAAAAAAAAATCTTATTCTGTAATGGAAAAAAGTGGTTTGCACAGGGACGTCATTCCAAGTTTTTCCGGGAGGGGGGGGGGCAAAGGGTAAAAACTAAATTTCACCAGAAAGCAACAAAAACCACGCCCCCTCCCCCCCAAATGACAGGCCTGGGTTTGTATTTGGTTTTCAAGGTTTTTACAAAATATCACAAGCCTATTTACTGCGAGACTGTTTGCTTTTTCCGTAAAAAGTAGTGTTTTTTTTTTCTTAATCTTCCTTATCATTTCAAAAGTTTGAGAAAATCTTTTTATACTGAGCCGCTAGACTCAAAGTCTGAAAAATGTAAAACCTTTCTGGAAAACTTTTCAAATTTACGTTAATAAACATTACTTGGTTGTGCTACTAGGAAAAAGACATTATTATATATGCAACATACTCTGTTAAAAATGTTTCCGAAATTTTACGGTAAAAATTACTGGCATCCATGTTGGCAGTAACTTTTAGTGTAAAACCCTTTTGTACTGTAAACGTTTACGGTAGTTAAAACGAGAGTTAAAATGTGCTTGTTTGCGAGCAGTTGGAATTAAACTCCGGATACCAAATGAGACATATTAGGAGAGGAGAAATAGGGTTTTTATCTGAAATGCACAGTAAGTCACGTGGTGTATCAGTTAGTGCTGCTAAAGCTAGTTTTTCTTTTTTTTTTTTTTCTTTTTTTTTTTGGACAATTTACTGTAAACATTTTATATACTGTAAACACTTCATTTTACAGTAATATTTACCGAAAAAGTTTTCTGAATTTTTAACAGTAGTTAATTTTGCTGACCCGTTTAAGGCAGCACATAAGAATAAATTGTTAAATAATGTTGTAAAATAAAATGCAAGTTAACCCATATATGCCTGACATTTTTTCCCAAAGATATTTTGTATACTGGTTACAAACAGTGTTTAATGGACAGAAAAATAATAATAATAAAAAAAAACAGGTAAAAATAATTTTTATTAAGGAAAGAAAAATCATCCCTTAAAAATTACGATAGACCCCAGAGGGTACATACTTTTTTTACTGTCTACGATATAATATTTAAAAAAAACATTTTATAAGAAGAAATAAAATCAGCAATTAACATAAACTGGGAAGCTGGGAATAACTTTGAAAACTTAGCTTGTTTTCTTGAGATTGTGAACGATGTCATTTTTGATAAAGATCTTATTAAAACTGCTAAAGGACGCACTTTACAATGGTTATGCGCTGCAATCTGTTAATAACGAATTGAAATAATACCAAGGTACTAATCAAAAACTGTTATTTGGTTGAAATGCTCATTTTTGGGAACATTCAGACCCTTTTTTGGACCGTCCTTAAAAAGGGACGCTAGGCATTAATGGGTTAATAAAAGTGTTTATGAGTTGTGATTTTTTTATTTTTTATTTTTTTAGGTTTACAACTTATTGTCTTATGTTTTTCTTCTGTTAGTTATAATTAAAGAAAAAATGCATTCTTTAGTTTAATAACTTATTTTCTTATGTTTTCTTTTGATAGTTATAGTTAAGGAAAAAATACAAGAAATATAGTTAAAGAAAAAACACGTAATGAATTTTTCGCTGTAATTATTTTACTAATATTCAAACAAAAATTATGTGACCCCAGCCATCTTCGGAAATCGACGAGCTGCAGATATTTGATTAAGGAAAACACGATGAGAGCAGAAAACCAATTTCATTCCCTTTTTTTTTAATACATAAAATTTATTGGATGGGCGAAGGGGAAAAAAGGAAATCGCTGTCCGTCCCAAAAGAAATTCAATTTAATTCGTCTCCCAGGGACAAGTTAGAGGTTTCCGGCGTACGCCAGAGCACAAAAGCAAGGCTGGGAATTTTGGGAAGGAGTGGTATGGCTGCATTAATTAGTTCCGATGGACATTTTCTGAGCTGGGCATCAAAAAAAAAAAAAAGAAGTAAAGGAGAGGACGAGGAAGAAAATGGGAATCTTTCTAGAAACCAATAATCTAGATCTATGAATAGAAATTTATGGAATCGAATATCTGGATGCAATCATTGGAATGCTTTATTGCTCGCCTCTCTTAATGAAGCAAAAGCGGTGGAAACAAATAGATTCTTTTAGCGCGAAAAGAGAAAAAGTATCTCCTTGTTTATAGACTGATGCTTCTTAATGAGGTGTTTCATATGCTTTTTGAAAAGTATTTTTTCCCCTATTAAATGGAATCGATAGCGAACCTTGTCTTTTGTTAACAAACGAAGTACAGGATATTGAATGTGACCGTTTTTTGGTTACATAGAGCCGCTTTACTTTTGAACTGTTAACCATAAATCATATAGTATAGTATATTAATGCATGCTAATATTTATATACATGAATAAGCTATTCTTTCATAACTTTAAATTTATTACACAGGTTCATTTTTGATTTTTTCTTTTTTTTTTGTACATCTTGCTATCTCACATTAACTATTAAACCTTTAAAAAATTATAGTTATTTTGCGCATTATGTATGCACTTATCTTTTTGTGAACGGATAAATAGACGTGCTGTCAACAATTCGGGTAATATGCATCAATAATAACTTAAAAGAAACACTTAACAATAAAAAGTACACTTAACTTAACAATAAAAAGAAGTGATAGAAATAAAGAAGCAGCTATAGTGAAGAGATATGCTCTATACTTTTATATTCCTTTTATCAATGAGGATAGACATGCATGTTTTTAAAGTAACATTCAATATAAATCTAAGGAAAGTCTTCCCTTTACCTAAAGTGTAGGTGTATTTTTTTCTAACTGTAACCGTGTACATTACGTATTTAACTAGTCGTTTTTATTTCTTATTTAACTGTTGTATTTTAATCTATAAAAGACCTATACGCAGAAATTACAAATTATCGCATTTATGTATTTTATACTAGGTATACTAACTTTAATTAAAGCATTATGCATTACTAATAACTAATTAAATTGAACTTTATATTGCTTCAGAAGCTTCGGGATTAAACTGGTAACTTTCTAACAAAATACTATAATAGAATACAAAAAATTATTTTAATTTATCATCATGTATGTTTACTTGGTTTTTGACGTTAAATACCTGGTAAAATAAAAGAAAAAAGATCGAAAATGTTGCTCGATTAAAACTTCACTGTTGAAAAAGTTCTATTAATAAGCTTTGTTAAAATTGCAAGTTTTTTGACTTCCAGAGTATTAAGATAATGTGACTTAAAAAAGCAAGAGCAGAAACCTAATGAAAAGGATAAAAAAGGACGGGTTTTTCTGAGAGAAAGCGAAAAAACATTTCGTCGCAAAAGCAAGTTTGCGAATTCCTGCTACTGGAACTTTAATTAGCTACGCGATCCATTTGTTAGGAGCGAAACCTTAAGTAAAGAAATAAAACGTGTTTCTTGAAACGCATTGATTAGACAGAAGTATTTTATTTTTGCCTATCTTAGCCGAATAATCGACTGTTTTGTTATGTGTGCTTGTTTCTCAACTTCTGTTTTATATAATTTCGGTGAAAAAGATCCCATGTATAATGAATCAACCAATTAAGTGTAGATTTTCAAACTAAATTTTGGCAGGAGAACACAACTAGGTTTTCGATTGTTCTTTAAAAAGTCTGAGACTACACTATAAAAAAAAAGAAGTTGTTTTGCAGTATAATATAGCTAATTTTATAGTAACAAACTGGAAAAATTTGTAGCTTTTGAGTAATAAATTGTAAAATTGCTACTTTTACAGTTTATTACTGTGAATTTTAGTTTTAAACTGGAACCTCTACTGCCTGTATTATACTGTTTTTTTAACAGTATAATACAACTAATTTTGTAGTAATAAACTAAAATTGTCGTAATAAATGGTGAAAATGCTGCTTCGCAGTAATAAACAGTAAAACTGCTAAGTTTAGTTTATGACTGCGTTTTACAGCTTTAAACTTTAACCTCTGCTACCATTATTATACTGTAAAAACGGTAGTTTATTTTTTGCTGTGTTGCATGCGACTTTTTAGTACAATTATGCTTTTATTTATTTGAATTATGATGAAAGTAAATATTTTTTTGCTAAATACAAAGTGAATCAGTGTTTGTAGACAGTACCTTCTTGATGCGTCATTTTTTACTATAGAGTGTATAAATAAAACATATTCGAAGCAAATTCCACTGGTGATAAACTATCTAAATAGTTTAAAGAACGATATAATTTCTTTTTAAAAGGGTATTGGGGGGGTAAGTTTTTATCAAATGTTTGTTCTCAGTTCTAAAATGTTGGTTATTTTTGCAACCAAAAAGTTAAATTCATGTCCATAACAAGTTTGCAAAATATATTTCATGTTCGGAAAGTTATTTTAAGGCGTTATATATAGGTGCATAAGTGATACCTGGAATGAAAAGTATTGGATTCTAATCCAAAGATCACATCGTAATAAATTAGAAAAGCAATTCCTTGTTACTCCAAAACATGTGCACATACTGTTTCCTACAAATTGTGAGTTACATCACTGTATTTCAAAATGGAAGTTTAAAAAAAAGACAATTTGAAAGCTATAAGAGTTAAATATTTTATTCTAAATGTGTTATGTTTGTAGTTGGTAACAAAAGTATTTTAAATGCAAACTAAATGTTAATGAGTTTTGAAATTCTAAAAAATGTTTATTACATGTTAGAGCAGAAATTTATCTTTAATATTCTGGATATTTAGAGAAGAAACTCTTTTTGATTGATGCTAAATTTTTAAATACAAAAACAAGTCTTCTTTAATTCTTTAAAAAAATCGTCAATACCGCACAGGTAGAAAGAATGTGACGCTTCTTCCCTGTAAAAAAACCCGTTGTATTTTTAAGTATAATACTAGCAGCATAAGTTCCAGTTTAAAACTGTAAAAACAGTAATAAACTGTAAAACCAACTATTTCACAGCTTATTACTGTAAAACTAGCAACTTTACAGCTTATTACTGTAAAATTCACAATATCACCATAAAATTAGCTGTATTATACTGTAAAAACAACAGTATAATACTGGCAGCAGAGGTTCCTGTTCCAAACTGTAAAATGCACTGTAATTAACTAAAACTAGCAATTTTTCAGTTTACTACTGAAAAATGGGCAGTATTACATCTTATTGCTAAAAAATGATTACTTTTATAGTTCATTACCGGAAAACTACTGTAAAATTAACTGTATTATACTGTAAAAACTTTTTTATCTATTTTATACAGTTTTTAAGCAGATTATCGTTAAAGAAGTACCGCTTTCATCCTACCTGTACCGGTACATGTGCTTAATATTTTTGAATTATTACTTGCTATAGCTTTTCAAATTATTTGATTTTTTTTATAGTATCAACGTGTATAGCGTTGTATTTTACTTTTTGCTTACCAAATGTATTTAATTCTATTTGTTCTGATGGTAAGTATTTTAGGGTGGGGGATTGAATTCTTGGAAATTCCAGAACCCAAATGCAGGGAAAAATGTTTTAAATCAACAAAAACAGTTGAAAAAAATGATTTTTGAGATGTGTAAATATCACCTTATAACATGTGAAATCAATAAATTTTGCTTTCTGTATAAATTTCCAGGGAAACAGCCTAGAATTTTCGTTTCTTTAAATCTGAAATATTTAGAATATTTATTACTGTTATTAAGTGAGAACACAACATATTATTATCATATGAAAACTTCATTGTAATATTTAAGCATTTTTAAATTTTCATTTTAATAACCTAGAAATATTTTACAATGCCGAATAACGAAAACTGCGTATTAACTTACATTTTTTTAAAAAAGCATTTCTTCCGTCTCCTATTTTCAAACTTCAAATAAATATGCAAGTCATTCCTTGTCAAGTACTTTGTATAAATAAAACTTATTTCTGAGAAAATGTTCCGAAGGGAATAATTAGAGTGATTTAAAGGCGAGATAAATTCGTTGAAAAAATTCGTCACGTTTTCCCGATCGTCGATTCCCCGGGAGAATTCAGGTATCGTATTTAATTGATACGTGACAGGAACTACCAATTGATTCAAAGCCCAATATTTAAAAAAACTCTAATTTCAGATCACGAAGCATGTACTTTGTGCGGGAATATTCTATTTGTATATTCTGTGAAATTGTAGAAAAGTAATACTTCTAATGTTTCAATATGTATCATTAATCTTTCTTTGCTTGTATGATTTAGCTGCCAAAACCTTTTATACACCCGAAATTTGATTACTAAGCAAACTGAAACTGATTTAAAGCTAACATCCTTAATGCCCAAGGTCTCCAAAGGGAGGGAAGACATATATAAATTAGCGCAATAAATATTTTTAGTAATATCATCTAAAAGTAGTTATTAATTGTAGCTTTTTTTTTTAATGTTGACGCGGTGAGAATAGTATATGTCATTCTAACGGACTATTTCGCGTAACTGAGTGTTTTTTAAAAACATCTGCAATAAAGTTAAGATTATATTCAAGCCCTTTTATCTTCAAGAACAAAATGTGTATTCAAAGACATGTGGATTTTAAAAATTACAGATCAGCTTTTATCAAAAGTTACTCGTAACTAATTTTAAACTGTAAATGGATTACACCAATGTCCTTATACATTTATGACATGTTTACTGGCAGAAAGTCAAATGCACTTTGGGAAAGATTTAAACATTTTAAAATGGTAGATAGTTTTGGTTGCTCATCGAATCATCGGCATGGAAACTGACTTTCACTATTATTATTCAACCTGATAATCAATTCCAGCAACTGGATAATTTTTGTGCTTCCCTAGTGGCCAATATATATATTTTTTACGTAACTATCCCTTGCCGTATACTTGTGATCAAGTGAAACACTGTCTTAAAGAATAATTTACACTGTCTAATATTTGTGATAAATTAGGACTTTTTTATTATGGATATGGTGTCGCAAGTTAAAAATGTTATAGACTTTGGACGTAACCCAAACAACTAATTATGTTTTGCATTATGCACCTATAGTTGGCTAAGCTACGTATTTGTATGTGCCTCGAAGAATCAAGTTACTTAAGTGTGAGTCAAAGCACTAGGATATGATTGTAGAAAGTGCAATACTGATCAATACTATATTAAACTTGAATACAGCATATTATTAATAACATAACTGCTTACCGATCAATACCATCCATTCTAGGATTTTAACCACAGTGTTCTATGTGAAATCATATAGCTATCTCCGACATATATTGGTAGGCAGTGCTTGCATTGCCCCATATTAGTAGGCACCGTCATACTATAACATTTTATCCTACATAAAAATAGATATAAAATAGGACCTGATTTTAAAAACTTTCATGGGAGAAACTTTCGACGCGTAATATATTCAAAATGAATGTTAATTGAATTTTCCTTTTTACTAAGGCATTTTTTAAGTCAAAAAAAAAAAACCTTTTACTTTAGCCCTCCGAGAAGGAAAACGTGTAACACTTATAACTCCTTAAATAAAATAAAGAGTTTGAAGTTAAAAATCAACGTAATTAAAGCACAAATAAGGTAGAAAGTACAGCAAATAGCTATTTCAAGGCTACAATGGAGCCCCTTCATCAGTGCAAGAAGCTCAGCAAACAACATGAAAGCTGTAAGAGAACTGAGCGCGAAGCACGTGTGCCCCGGTATTTATAACAAATGGGCGAGTGCGCTTGAACTCACAACAAAGCGGGAAAACACCGACCAATCAGCGATCAGCGAAACGCCAGGAGAGCGAAGAAAAAGGGGGAAAAGGCGGCAAAGGAAAGTAGGGGGAAAAAAGCGCGGGAGAAAACACTTGAAGACGAAATTATAAAAATTGCTTCCAGATGTCAGGGAAAAATGGAACACTGGAAAAATCATTCACCAGAGAATGGGAATTTTTCCAAATATGGTAAGCTTCCCAAAAATCGAGGTCATAAACTGACGAACATTTACAAATAATTCTAGCCGAAGAAAAATCAAAGCAGTGACCAGAAGTCCAACAATGCTGAGCAATGGAAGAGCGTGCTAGTTCTTTATGTTTAACATAATTTTGATGCTCTTTCAGACGGTGCTTAAGAGGCCGCTTAGTCTGGCCTACATAGCTAAGTCCGCATTTGCAAGAGATGCTATAAATGCCCCAGTTGCTTTGGCAATCAATGGGATGCTTTAAGTTTGTAAACTTGATTTTGTTCACAGGAGAGAAAGAAATATCGAAACCAAACTTTTTCAAAATCTTTGCAACTTGATGACTTGTTTTTGGATAAAAAGGCAAAACAATGGTGTAACCAACCTTAGACTCGGAAACCTTGCTGGAATGAGAGGGCTTTATTAACCTATTATATATAGAATCAATAATGTGACACTTCATAAAGACCCTAGTACTAAAGAGGTCAACTTAATTAGAAACATTGTGAAGGCTTCTCCTATCATGAGTGATTCGTCAAAAAGGTGTTTGATTCCTTCTGTTGCACACTGTGCCCGATTTTATGCTTTACCAAAGGTCCATAAACCAAACGTTCCTCTTAGGCCAATTGTTTCAAACATTGGCACGGCTTCTTACAAACTAGCTAAGCATTTAGTTTCCATTTTTTCTCCTCTTTTGACCAGCAATTCTTTCACTGTTAAAAATTCCATTGACTTTGTTCAGAAGTTACGTTGCTTTAAGCCTCACGGCGTAACGATGGCTTCTTTTGACGTGAAATCACTTTTCACTAATGTACCTGTTATTGGAGCACTGGATTGTCTCAAATTGAGACTCCAGGAACATCATTTTTCTAGTTTTGAGGTTGATGAACTTGTTTCTCTTACTCGTGCTTGTCTTGAGCAGAATACTTTTGTATTTGATGGTGTTTACTATCGCATGTCCGAAGGTTTAGCGATGGGTAACCCTTTGAGCCCTATTCTAAGTGACATTTATATGCACTACTTTGAGGTAAAACTTTTTGAAACCATAAAGTTTCCGTTCTATGTTCGTTATGTTGACGATTGCTTTGTTTTGCTTGACCAAAACCAAGTTAATAATGAGCTTTTACTTTCCACTCTTAATTCTATCGATCCTTGCATCCAATTCACTATTGAAATGGAAATGGAAAGTTCTCTTTCATTCTTGGACGTTTTGATTACTAAAAGTAATAACGATTTTATGACTTCAGTGTATCGTAAGCCCTTTGCTGTTACACTACCTCCTCACAACTACTCTTCTCATCCTCGAAACCAAAAGTTGGCCTCATTTAAGGCTTTTGTGTTTCGTGCTTTGAATATCTGTTCTTCATCCAGTTCTTTAAATACTGAGCTTTCTTATTTAAAAGCTGTGGCTTTTGATCGGGGTTACTCGCCCAAGATTATTGATTCTATATATAATAGGCTAATAAAGCCCTCTCATTCCAGCAAGGTTTCCGAGTCTAAGGTTGGTTACACCATTGTTTTGCCTTTTTATCCAAAAACAAGTCATCAAGTTGCAAAGATTTTGAAAAAGTTTGGTTTCGATATTTCTTTCTCTCCTGTGAACAAAATCAAGTTTACAAACTTAAAGCATCCCATTGATTGCCAAAGCAACTGGGGCATTTATAGCATCTCTTGCAAATGCGGACTTAGCTATGTAGGCCAGACTAAGCGGCCTCTTAAGCACCGTCTGAAAGAGCATCAAATTATGTTAAACATAAAGAACTAGCACGCTCTTCCATTGCTCAGCATTGTTGGACTTCTGGTCACTGCTTTGATTTTTCTTCGGCTAGAATTATTTGTAAATGTTCGTCAGTTTATGACCTCGATTTTTGGGAAGCTTACCATATTTGGAAAAATTCCCATTCTCTGGTGAATGATTTTTCCAGTGTTCCATTTTTCCCTGACATCTGGAAGCAATTTTTATAATTTCGTCTTCAAGTGTTTTCTCCCGCGCTTTTTTCCCCCTACTTTCCTTTGCCGCCTTTTCCCCCTTTTTCTTCGCTCTCCTGGCGTTTCGCTGATCGCTGATTGGTCGGTGTTTTCCCGCTTTGTTGTGAGTTCAAGCGCACTCGCCCATTTGTTATAAATACCGGGGCACACGTGCTTCGCGCTCAGTTCTCTTACAGCTTTCATGTTGTTTGCTGAGCTTCTTGCACTGATGAAGGGGCTCCATTGTAGCCTTGAAATAGCTATTTGCTGTACTTTCTACCTTATTTGTGCTTTAATTACGTTGATTTTTAACTTCAAATATAGTTCAGCACAAAGCCTATTTGATCATTTTTCATTTAAAATAAAGAGTTGTTTTAACAAACTTTATTCGAAAAGGGTTTTGACTCAGATTATATGCTTGATAATGTTTCATGTCTAAGCTGATAAAAAATCAACGAAAATTTTACAATTTCAAGCTCAATGACGAATTAATTTTATCAGTAGAAAAAATTAAAATCTTGCTTTAGAACACAACGTGCCGCTATTATAATGTTTTCACTGCGACAAGGCTACTGCTACAGTAAAAGTACATTTACAGAGTCACACTCTCGTAGAAACTCGTAAAGCTTTGCCTATTTTCAATCACATTTTATGTTCAGTATTCTTTTTTGCTCATTATCTCTTATGGTTTATACTTTTTATGTTTACTTAATACATTAAACACTGTTGCATTACTAAAGATAACAGCAAGCAGACCTTTTTTTTTTATATATTTTTTGATGATTTCTAAATTAACTTTTATTTAAATGCTGCGTTTTACTTAAATGCTGCTCAATATAATCATGCTCTAAAATTCAATTCTAAAAACCATTGTAGTTATTTTTAAATAATGCAGCTAATAGAGAAAAAATATTACTTTATTCTGGTTGAATTATAATAACATATGATAGTTTGAAATTTGATGGGTTTAAAACAGATGGATGGATAAAATAAAAATGGCAAACTATAAATTTAAACCGTATCGCATTTTTACATAACGGTAACTATTTTGTAAACTATACTCCAGAAAGTTTTAGAATCAAATTTTGTAAATTATTACGAAGATACAGCTTTCCTTCCCGAAACAGTTATTTAGAATAAAGTTAATATAAATCTCGGTAGATGTCCCTTATTCAAATTACCCTTCAGAAGTTCGTGTTCAAGTTGGAAATAACAAAGAAGCAATTTTCACAAAACAGTTCGTAAACTAGCTTCAAGAGGAAAATAAGTGAGAATATCATGTCTAGACTGTAAAGAAATTATAATTTATTTATAATACGAGTTGAGCGTAGATGAATGTATGTATTTTTGATACAACAATTTGTCCTGCTTTAGCAATTTCCAGTCTAGGTTGCTTGTTAGAAATATGTTTTTATTCTTTTAAAGCTTTTTGAAATTACTTTTATGATATTATTTTTAAACTTAGAAAAAGAAAAGGCATTAAAGTTTTTAACGGATACGTAAAGGAGTTACTTTATTGACGAAAATACTAATTTAAAAAACAGTGGATTTTGGGTTTCTTGGTTTAAGAGATTAAACGATAACTCTCTAATTATCTTCATATATGTTTCATTGCAGTGATGTTCTCGCTTTTTATGACTTGTATAATTCTATATATGCTGAGTGAATTCAATTGAATGTTAATAATATACATAAAAAAACTATCTGTTATCACTACAAAAGTCATTAATTCATTAATTTAAGCTTTAAAAAAAAAGCTTTTCAAAAAAAGATGAATATGTCTTCTTCTATCAATTGTCTTCTGTTTTTTTTTTTTTTAGCAGACATTTTCATTCCCTTCACAAAATTTCTTAAACTAATGTAGTTTTGTTTTGGTGTATGGGCCTATGTTGGGTTTCTTGAAAGAAAAATTAAATCTTCGTACACAAATTTATTTTTATTTGATATTAAACAGCGGATACTTCCAAAATTAAACTTTTTTTCTGTTATTAGTGAGTTAAAGATTTTCATATTGAGATATTAAACAAGTTATGAATGAAAACTATATGCACTAAAGAATAACAGGAATAAAATAAAATTTAGAAAAAAAAAACGGAACAAATTTGAAAGAATTAAAGGAAAAAAAAGAATTCCAAACATTTTTTAAACGTCTCTATCTTTATGCATAAAAATGAATGTACGTACCTATGTATGTATCTTTGAACCTATGTACGTATGTCCTTTATAGACTCAAAAACTACCCGTCGGATTTTGCAAAAAAAATCACAGTGTGTTTGTATCCTCACTGGGCACATCAGGAAATTAATTAGAAGGAAATCGGACAGGTAGTCAGTTTTTAATTCCAATATTAGTTGAAACGTTCACATAAAATCTTTAATTTTTTAAAGGCTTTCCCCCATTCAAATAATTTTTTAGTGCTTCTTCTCAACTTAACTTCGATAACTAATTTTGTGTTTGATATTGTCTTTGCTTTGCTTGGTTTTCCGAGGCTTTTCTCAATTTAAATAGTTAAGAAATGTTTCTTTCGTGAGTATCTTTGAATAAATAATACTTCTGTTTTTTTTTTAATTCATCACAGATAAATAATACATTTAAGTTCGATATCACGTTGTCCATCACGCAGATTTAACTAAAGTTGTCACAAAAATACTTTCTTGGACTTCGCATGTTGCATTTTAATCCGCGCGACGCCGGGCATATCCACTCTTTTTTTTTTTTTAATTTTTATAAATATCAATGTCATTGAATCATCTGCACAACAAAAAAATTCAAGCTAAGAAGCCAGCCCTAATCTCTAACTACACTACTCAATTTAGAAGTACCTGTTTTAAAAGCATTGTTTCTATACTCAGTATAATCAAAGAACTCGTTTGATACTATGCATCGTTAACTTTTTAAAAAAAGTCACAACTTTAGATAAAAGCAGAAATTTAAATAAAGTTTGAAATTAATTGATGAGCAAGTAAAGAGCTACTCCGACGTTACCGTCCAATGTTCTCTAATACTAATTTAGATTTCCAACGGGAATACTTACCACTTTCGAACATATCATACAGGAAAGTTCTACAGCTTGTAGCTTCTATTTTCATTGAGCTTGAACTAAATTAAGCATTTTTCGTGCTGCCAAACCTTTGTAGCTAAATTCATGTGTTTTAGATTAACGCAGTAAACTTACATCTATAAAACTCAAAGTGATCTCGTGTTTCTATTGTTAAATCTTCAATGAGCAGCGCTTTATATTTTGAGGTTGCCAAATTTTATAGCTAAAACAAGGCTACAATAATTATTTTCTTTTTTCTTTTTTCAAAAAAGTAAACGAATCATGTACGTATAGACAGAAACTGGATCGTTAAATTTGAATTGAAGGAAAGACTCATTATTTACAAAAACATGTTTATAGCCTACAAGTACAAAAACCAGATCTTTTTCTCGCTTTGTCAAATAATTTTGTTCAGATGGCAGCAAGAAAAAACTTATCAATCTCTAAACCTAAACTTATGTAAGAATTCTACTCATTGTTACCAGCAATAATACATTCAGCACTGCTCTCTTTTTGTGCTGCGTTATACAAAAGGAAGATAGTTTGCCAGACGAATTTATATTTAATCTTGAACTTGAGTTTATATTTCTCCCGTTGTCTATGGACAATGGAAATTCAGCCCTTTTTTGAAATAAAGAAAAGTATTAAATGTTTATACAGAAGCAAAAAAAAGCTTGCAATGCGTACGTGCTTTTACTTCTAAACTGAAAGAAATGTTTCTTATCCAACCAATAGACAATGATGAGAGATTCAGCCTTTTTTCGCCTCACGTTAGATTATGTATATTATGAAGATAGGCAGGGCAAACTATTACAAAAAGTAAGCATACTCTATAATAAACTGAAGTAATTCTTACATTGAAGTAGTCTGAAAAAACCTTATTTTTAAAGCTATCCCTCTAGCAGCACAATAGCATCGGTCGAAGATCGACCATTCATAGAAACCCGATGAAATTCTCATCGACCGATGATCGGATTCCGATGAGTTCTTATCGGGAATTGCTCCAATATGTCTCATCGGCCAAATATAATCCGAGCAGCAAAATCCGATGAGTTTTGCTCGAAATACAATGAGATTTGGAGCAATTTAAGAGCAGTGCAGTACCGTGCCGATGAATTTAGGATCAATTTTGGATGAAAATACGGTGTGATTTAGATCAATACGCGAATATACGGTTTTAATCCGCAGTCCTGTTCTGTGTCGATGAATTTAGGATGAAAATACGATATAATTTTGATCAATAAACGAGCAGTTTTAGCTCGTGGCGATAAATTAAAGATAAATTTTGGATGAAAACACAATGAGAGTTAGAACAATATACGAGCAGTTTAGTTCCGTGGCGATTAGTTTTGGATCATTTTCTTTTTTTTTTTTTCTTTCAAATGGGGCTGCAGTAGAGGCACAACCTTTAGCAGACTTAGTGCAATCCCCCAATTAAGCATCATTCTTTCACGATTTTCCGCATCTCGAAAATCCGCCAACTGGCCAACTCTAGGATCGAACCGGGTTATCGGCGCGAAAAGCCGACGCTCTACGACCACGCCACCAAGTCGACGATTGATGAGACCAACACTGCATATTTAATAAAAAATTGAGATTTTTATCATTACAACCTTTTTCCGATGAAATCTGTAGCTTGGCGTATTTTCATCGGAAAATTTGATCGAACTTATATTGTTTCCGATGGAATACAGTTTGGCATATTTTCATCGGGAAATTTGATCGGAAGGATATAGTTTTCCAATGAAATATAGCTCGGCTAATTTTCATCGGGTAACTTTATCGGAAGGATATTGTTTTCCGATGGAATATAGCTCGGCTTGATTTTACCGGGAAAGTTGATCGGAAAGATATCCCTTTCCGATAAAAAGTAGCTCATCGAAAACCGTGCTCGGATACTGATCGGAACGATGTCATCGTGCGTTACGGGATCAGTTTGCGAGGAGTTCGATGATCGGCCGAGCAAAATCCGATGAGTTGATGTTACTTGGGTAGATTAAGGCTAAAAAATAAAACATTTATACGATGTAAAAAGAACAAAATCCCTTAAAATGTACGGTTTTAATCCGCAGCTGGGCTGGTTGTGCAAAACAGTCAAAGTTGCGGATTATATCCGTAAATACTGCGGTCTTTTGTCATAAAAGAATTATTTTGCCCTGCAAAAATTATAGAGTAGATCCGTAAACGCGACTGGTTTTTATCATACGGTTTGTAAAGTTCAAAAATTTTCCGTAAAAGTTACGGAGTATATATGTAAAAATGACGTTTTTGGTCATAAAGGAATTAATTTGTCCTGATAAAATTACGGAGTAGATTCGTAATCACGACGGTTTTTTATCTTAAGAGAACAAGTTTTTCAAAGTTTGTAGACTTACAAGACTTCACAAGAAATATTTACAGCACAAAGAAAGGAAATCACACTTAGGGCACTGGTGGGATTTGAACACATGACCTCCGGCTTGGAAGAGAAAGCTTCTTCTACAGAGCCATTTTCGCATGTTGAGCAGTGCCGTATGAAGAGAAATAGATTTCAAATCGATCGTTTTAAACCGTTCATGACAGGAATTGAAAGCGGGGAGAAACCGTTCTGTTCACAAAACGGTTCTAAACCGTCAAATATACGGGAAAAGTCCAAGAAAAAAACGGGTATTTTTTAGTGTAGTAACAAGAAAGAAATAACTTTATTTTATTCAAAATCAAAAGTATTTACGAATTAACTAAAAAGGGAAAAACAAGAAAACAAAAAACCCAATGACAGTACAAAAAATAATCAAAAAAATGGTTTTAAAAAATGTGTGAAAAAACTTAAGGCTTGAACTTATTGCACATTGTTTATCCATGAAACACCAATTTCTGTTCATCTTTTTCTCATTTCCGCTCTACAACATTGAACAACGACATCCCTAAAACCATCGATTTCGCCCCTAAAACAATGCACAGGAATTTGCATAATGTAACTCTTAACACCAACTCGAAATACCACAAAGGATAACTTCATTAGGGAATTTGACAAACTCTGTTTCGGTATTCCGCTCGGAAAACTTCCCACAATGAATTAACGCGAAATGCTCGTACCTTGGGGCATCATTTCTTTTTCCCCGACCTCTTTTCCAGCAGGATATATGGCGAACGTGATCTGACCTTTCATCTATAGCCGGGGAGAATAACATTTGTATCGGCGCTTCTTTTCCGAAAGGCCGAAAGTCAAACGTGGTACAAATGACTAAAGGGGGAAGATCAGTGCAGGTATCGGCACGCAGAAAGGATTCAACGGGAGGAAGCTCTAGAGGAAATGCCTGTTGGTGTACCTGGTTTATCTCAACCACGTACACCTATGAATATTTTGGCTAGCGTTCATTACTGTGAGAGAGTTATGTGGAAAGGGTCCAAATGAAAACGGTGGATTGGCTTGTTTCAGCATTGTTGTTTGAAAAATGATTTCCATGTGAGGATGATTTCCAAAACGAGCATAGTTTGACACAGATCTGTACAGTTGAGAAACTTTGATGACCTTTCACCTATAGCCGGAGAGAATAACATTTGAATCGGCGCTTCTTTTCCGAAAGGCCGAAAGTCAAACGTGGTACAAATGACTAAAGGGGGGAAGATCAGTGCAGGTATCGGCACGCAGAAAGGATTCAACTGGAGGAAGCTCTAGAGGAAATGCCCGTTGGTGTACCTGGTTTATCTTAACCACGTCGTACACTTATGAATATTTTGGCTAGCGTTTATTACTGTGAGAGAGTTATGTGGAAAGAGTCCAAATGAAAACGGTGAAATCGCCATGTTTCAACTTTGTTGTAATAGAAATAATGGCAATGTAAGGATGGTATCTGAAATATACACAACATAACACAGCTGTTTGAAATTGAGAAAATATTGATTTTTAAATTAGCATGTTAGCTACTTTGATGTTTCAAGCAATACAACAACATTAAATCAGTTGTTATAGTTTCAAAATTAACAAGCGTTTTAAATCACTAAATTTACGCTGGCTATCACAGTTTATCCACATTACTTTTTAGTACCGTGAAGTTCCATTTAATGATAATAGACTCGGAATATTTAAGTCCTTTAGTAAAAGATATCAATGTAATTTAATTAAATGTAACGGGTGTATGAGACTTTCACACTTTCATAGGTCCATGCAATGAAAATTATATTTCACTACAGTTAATAAATCAACAATTGCACTCGTTATATCGCTGGTTGTACCATTTTGAAATTAATTTCAGACGTAGGCAGAGTATAGCCAAGTGAACAGGGGGTTTGATTGGAGATCAATAGATGAAGAATTCGGGACAAGTCGTGGCTAAATACTTAAAGATTATAATATGAATATTTTCTCGTTAAATCAGTGGATCTAAAAGCCAAATTGTTCATCACTAGCAGTTAATATGTGTGCTGTACTTTTGGAGAACATCCCTTCCCTTTAGAACTATTTCTAAACTGTGGAAATAGAAGTGGCCGACGCCGTGTCTATGTAAGACTCCAAACTATTTGGGGGATCCATGTTCGCAGGAAATGCTCTTTTCTACTTTAATTATTGCTTGTTACACAAAAGGGTTTCGTATCTTTAGCGACATTAGAAAATGACAAATTTTTTTAGAAATTTACAGCTAACAACTGTTTCGATCAAAACGAAGGAATAATGATAATTTATCAAAAATTTGGTCAAAAGCAAAAGTAAAACATAATTTTTAATTTGTGGACCTAAGGGTTAGTGACTAACTCTTATAGCCTTTAATGTACACTTTATAGTATGGATTAAAACAGATGGCATTTAACTCCTCCTTTCTTTCAGAATTCATCACTTTCGTGTAGGGGTGATACAATGAAGAAAATTGAAGATCGGGATTTTCAATACTGATATTGATTCTTGAGCTTGAGTATGTATCCTTATAGAGCTACAATACGGCACCAAATTTAAGATGCTAAGCAAAGAATTAAAATAATTTAATCTTGTGTTATCAAGGTAGATATCTCAATGGACATATCGGGTCATGCTTTTACCCTTTTGAACGGCCATTGGTCAAAAATTGCAACGCTTCCGATATCTAACTTGAATTAAAAATTATCGAGAGTATTGTTGCAATAAAAATTAAATATTGTCATTCTTACCTTTTCGCCAACGAAATGTAGTTGATGCTCTAATTTCATTCAAATAATAAGCTATCACTTAGCAAAAATATATTTGGATCATTATTGTTATTTTTTTTAATTCAACTGATTCTATGAAACTTTTAAATATTGGTAATTAAAATTTCGAGCTTTGTTCTTCATAATAGTAATAAAAACAATAAACATCAACATGAACAAACGATAAACTAAAAATTAAATTCCTTCACTCAAGATATTTACTGCAATTTACATTGAAATAATTTAAAATTATGAAATTAGATAATGCAAACAGCAATTTTAGAATGGTTCGCTATAATGTTACCTCTTTTTTGGCCTTATGTGGTCAAAGAAATTTTTCCTCTTCTGTAAAACGTGTCATAACTGAAAACATGTAATTTTTTTAATTGAAAACATGTAAAGTAATATGAAATAAACTGAATGACGTAAAAAATAAAAATAAAACGTAAAAAAATGACAGTTGATTAGCACTGTATCATGCAAACATAAATCATGTTATTATTAAACTAAGAAAAGAATATATTTTTTAAGCTTAATTTTGAAGCACATAACAAAACTTCGATAAATATATACAAATATCTATTAGTATTTTTTAGCAATTTCGTATTGCGCTGCAATATATTCTTAGCTATAAAATCACATCAGTCTATGCCTTTAAAATATGCTATTTCAAACGTAACATCTTTCATTCAAAACTTCGTAGCTTGTCGACGTACGTTATTTAACACTTTTCTGAATAACTGGCAACTGGTTATCTTTCCGAGATCAGCGCAAAAGATCATATTTCAACGATGTGCAATGTTCCGGAATAATAGGAGAACATTAACTCCCGAAGAATTCTGCCCTCGCTATTGGATGAGTTATTCACGTTATAAACTTTTGTTACAATTCTTTTCCTTCCACTTGCAGTTTTACTATTATTATTCGTTTACGTTCTCGCTCCGTTCTTTCTTTTTCTACTGTTATGTTTGTTCGAAAATGAAAGATCGTTCCAGGAATAAGAACAATCTTCGGTGCAATCGGATTACGAAAAGGCGCGTTCGAAGCAAGAATAAGAGAGAAACAATACGTGAATAGAACAAATGGCTTTAGCTTTCCTAACTTGTATTTTTGTTGTGTGTTATCTCGTTTTTTAAAGAAAGCATTCTAGTGCACCTGTATCATTCGCATCTTTGAAAATTATTTTCGCTATTTGAATTCTTTTGTATCTTCGTGATATTGAAAGAGTTTCGTTGTTTTGCTGATTTACTATTGTTGAAGTGAATGATAATTTAAATCCCAACTTGGTTTGACATGCACAGTATTCTACTTTTTTCATTGAAATATGTACTTGATAATTGTATTTTCAACCATATCACAGTTAGATCTGCAGAAGTGTGACTAGATTTTAGAAATAAAGCGCAGCAATCCGTTGCATGTGTCATATTTTAAAACGCAACTGTTAGTCGTAAAACTATACCAGGCCAAGCTTTATTGCTATTATATGATTATTATAACACTACCGTATGTAGAGGAGACCGGGGCAAGATGACGATGCTAAGAATCGTTGCTTATTATTCACTCATTTTTAAGGATGGTAAAATTATTTTTATATGAGGCGTTAGAGTAGTCCTTTGTAACCTAAAATATATTACCAATTATATTTTGAAATTTAAAAAAAAGGTATTATTTTCTTACGTTTTCATAATCTTAACAATTCGTCATCTTGCCCCAGTACCGGGGCAAGATGACTTTCGCCGTGGGGCAAGATGACGACTCTATAAAAGGTGTAACATTTTTATCTTTTAAATACGTTACATGGTTTAACAAATGATAAATGTGTTTCTACATCTTAGAAAGCATCAAATTAAGCATTGTAAAGTAATGTATATATACAAGGGTTTAGTAGTGCAGCTAACAATAGTCGCAAATAAAAATGCCATTTTCATAATTGGAACAATCCTGATGCCACCACTCTTGGCATTTACAGCACTGGATCCATTCCTTCTGTTGGAGGATTACAATATTCCTCTTTGAAAGCAGGACATCTTATTACACCATCCTTTGAAGTTGATGCCACTGGGTTGCTTGGCCTGATTTTTTCTGACTTCAGGCTAAGGGAACAAAGTTTGAGTTTTCTTACTCCTTTTTTTGCTTCACGTTCTTCTGTCCTCTGTTTTTTAGACAATCCTTTTTTCTTTTTCTGCTTGGCTCTTTCTTCTAGCAGTTTTTTGACGGGTGAGCTCGTAAGGATACTTTTTTTTATTTTTTATTTTTTTGCCACATTGTAGTGCGTTTTTCTTTAAATCAAAAACACTTAAAGGCTTCTTTTCTACACTGGAATCAGAATTTGTCATCAATTCTGCATCTACTGGATGTTTTATATGTGGTTTTTTTACTAACAGGGTCTGGGGGTTGGCACTTTTATTTTCAGTTTCCTCTTTAACAGCATCAAGATCAGTTATTTTTGAAGCAGCGAAATCATGATCGCTGAATACAAGAGAATTATGCGGCTCGATCCCACATTCTTCAAAACTTTGAACTGCATTTGCAATTGTAGCGGCTTTAAAGTAAGCTATGCTCAAAAGTTCACCAACATTTTTATCTGTGATGGTCTGCCCTGAATGAGTGACCATATAGTTGTCACATGTTTGACTATAATAATTTTTCAATGGGCCGAAAAATGCCACATCAAGAGGTTGGAGACCATGTGATGTATGGGGAGGCAACCCAACCATGATAATGAATTTTTCCCTGCAATATAATCTAGCCTGCAAAGTTATGTGGGATTTAATCAATGTTATCAATGATCAACATCTGTTATCAATGATCAACAGAACAGGAGATTCTTTGTTTGATTTTACGTGTTGATAAAAGTGCTTCAAAAAAGAGAAAAAGTATCCTCATTGCTCCAGCCATTATCACTACAGTGACCTACAGTTCCTGGTGGGGCTTTCTCGATAAGTTCAGGACGCATTCGTTTTCTGGCAAAAATCATAAAAGGTGGCAGGTAAAAGCCAGTGACGCTTATGCAACAATTATTGTTACATTCATTCCTCTCTCTGCTGAAACAATCTTCGAAACTCTTCTCGATCCTGTAGGACTGACTGCCATGGGCAGCTTATTAGGGGCACCATAGGCAGCTTATATTACCATGGGCAGCACAGAATCTTTGCTCCATTCTCCTCTTGAGGATTTCTTCTTGTAACGTCGAACCATATCTGAAATGTCATTATATGTATCATTAACAAACAATTAGTTTGCTCTTCGGAAGAGGGGGGCATGAGGTACTTAGTATGATATATTAGTATATACATTAGTATATGTATTAGTATAACTATAAATAAGTATTTAAAGAACTTAATAGAAGGGGCAACATAGTTTCATAAATTCCGAAACAAGGGACAAGATGACGAGCTCTTCATCTTGCCCCGTGTTTCGTTTCGTCATCTTGCCCCAGACTGCCATTTTTGAAGGATTCGTATTTATTTCTATAAAAAAATGCGTTTATTTGGTGCTTATTCATATAAATAGGTAGTATTAAAACTAAGGTACACATTAATACTAATGAGAAGCAATAAATTTTACCTGTATTTGCATCAGAGCTTATTTGCACATGGATAAAAGTTAGATCGCGGTAGCGGTAAAACAGAACAACTTCAGAA
Source organism: Uloborus plumipes (assembly GCA_038373865.1). Taxonomy (NCBI): domain Eukaryota; kingdom Metazoa; phylum Arthropoda; class Arachnida; order Araneae; family Uloboridae; genus Uloborus; species Uloborus plumipes. Next base: position 182,545 of record JAXGGA010000104.1, read on the forward strand.
CTGTCTTGAAAATGGCGATTTCAGCGACTTTATACTATTGATGAACGAAGAATAGATAGAAGAATCTCTAATGACCAGTTGATGCTGCTACCTACCGGGAAATGAAAAAAATACGAAATTCGTCATCTTGCCCGGCTCGTGATCTTGCCCCGGTCTCCCCTATGTTTTTCTGTTCCATTAAAAGTTAGTTTTAAAAAGCTGTAGGGGGGATGACATCATTACATATATCACGTTACCTTGATGAGTGTCACGTGACATTGATGACCAATGCCTTTTAAAAAGTCGCCAAACTCAGTGACTTTCTTAGATTTATCACCAAATTTGAGGCAGAAAAGGTGTTGACTGAAATGATATTATCAAAGCAGAACCTTTAACATCTCTTGACAAGCCTATAGACTCATAGCAGACACGATATTATTATGTGAGACGCCACTGGTGCTTAGCAGTATCCTGCTACTGTGAAACTTACTACCCTAGTTAATTTCAGCCATATTGACAATGAAAACATAATTTCACGAACCACACCATTGATCAAAGCATTGACCAAATCTTAATCTTTTACGGTGCACAATTAATTATTAAATTGAACAAAAATGTAATAAAGTAAGTACAGCAATCAACTTAAGTTCAGAGAAACACAAGAAAGAAATAACTGAATCCAGAATTAGGAGCAATTTTGTTTGAAAGGGGAATTTTCCTAGAAAAACAGCACCAGAAGAGGGTTCCAGAAGTAAGTTACCTGTGGTATGAATATATCGTGTCTGTTACGCGTCGGTCAACAGGATGGTTAAAAACTTGTTGACGAATAGTTTGTTTAGAGCTAAAATCTCTGCGAAGGCCTTGCCATTCTCTCTCTCTCTCTCTCTCTCTCTCTCTCTCTCTCTCTCTCATCTCTCTCTCTCTCCTCTCTCTCTCTCTCTCTCTCTCTCATCCTCTCTCTCTCTCTCTCTCTCTCTCTCTCTCTCTCCTCTCTCTCTCTCTCTCTCTCTCTCTCTCTCTCATCTCTCTCTCTCTCTCTCTCCTCTCTCTCTCTCTCTCTCTCTCTCCTCTCTCTCTCTCTCTCTCTCTCTCTCTCTCTCTCTCTCTCTCTCCTCTCTCTCTCTCTCTCTCTCTCTCTCTCTCTCTCTCTCTCTCTCTCTCTCTCTCTCTCTCTCTCTCTCTCTCTCTCTCTCTCTCTCTCTCTCTCTCTCTCTCTCTCTCTCTCCTCTCTCTCCTCTCTCTCTCTCTCTCTCTCTCTCTCTCTCTCTCTCTCTGTGTGTGTGTGCGCGTGCGCGTGCGCGCGCGCATAAATATCAAGTATTTACTATGTTACCTTGCTTAAAAAATCTTAAATAAAAACTGTAATAATACCAAAAACCAGTTTCTATTTGAATAATAGAAAACCATACGGCTGTTCCTATTTAGTGTAAATTTTGTTAAATTATCCAAGAAAATCACTTTAGTTGAAATCTCAAAGTAACACGTCATTATCACCAAGGAAGTAAAAATACACCAAAGTAAAAGTTTAGACATTTATATTTTAAAGGAAAACGACTTCTTTGTATATCTTGTTGATTTAATTTTTTAGAGCCTAAGTAAACAAAGTTTAAAATTGTTTTGCTTAAAATAAAAAAGTAAAAGACTAGATAATGCCAGCAGCGCCATTTTTTACATAAAAAGTAAACACAACTGTAAGGTAAGCCCAAACGTAAACTAAGCCTGATTAAACATTTGTCCGCCATTGTCCCGAGACTAGTTTCATGACCACAAGATTAGCGAGGCTCAGTGATCGATCTGTGTTTGACGCGGGAGAAATGATGCTGGAAGTAGCAGTAGCCGGTGTTTTGAAAAGCACATCAATAACATTCTAATTCCGTTCTATTCGCGGCCTCGTCATCGGCTGCCCATTAGTGATAGGGAGCGATTTATCACAGTTCGAACACTCGCCATGACGCTCTTTTAACAAAGTGTGCGCGGGCGATAAAAATCTTCCGAATGTACCCATCCCGGCTTGATGTTCGATTTCGAACGAAGGACCAGAGATAGAGGGCAGAGATTAGGTAGGAGAAGACGAATCGATGATGACTGTCACCGTCATCTGGGGAATGTTCGGATTTGGAAGATATATTCTGCGCGTTACGGTTTTTGGTGGAATTCTCCGGACGCTGATCTCCGCAGGTTGGATATTATTGATTGAAATCTTCTTTTCGCGCTGGATCCCCGTGTAAATCTTTGCCCATTTTTCTTCTTGGAAGAAGCAGGGATGTTTATGCAGAGTCGTGATCGTCTTCCGGGATGTATACAGCCATAGAGGTTGACTTTAATATTCCGACATCGCATAAGTACTCATATTAAAACTGATATTTAAAAGTAAAATTTAAATTGAATGATTGCACTTTAGTTCTGTGTATAAATTCTCTGTTTCAGAAGTTTATGAGTATTTTATTTCAAAATTGAAGACTGATTTATGTTATTGACATTAGCGCAAATCCTTCAGTTTAAGTGTTACAAAGTAAACTAATGACAGTGCATTGTTTTAAAATATATTAACAGTATAACTTTAGTTTTCCAAAATTCTTTTAGCCAAAACTATGCTTAATTAGTATCTATTTACTGATTCTCATTTTTATTGGTATTCAAACAATATTAATATACTACAAAAAAAAGGCTATTTTTAAGGCAGAAATAAACTATCCAACCAATTCTATTGCTTTGGTCTTGTCGTTTCTGTCTTAAAGAAACAAGTACATTTTTGGAGCACGAAGTATAGTTTAAAAAATATATCATTAAATTCGAAAGTAATTACAAGTGGGTCATTCCATTTTAAATCAACAAATTTTCAAAAAAGTTGTTGCATCACCATTTTTGATTTTGATGAAAATTTGCATGTGTATTCCTTTTACTTCCCAGAGCTCAAAATAGTGTTCATTTTATTTTTAAAAAATTTACCCTTTGATATATAGGCCCTTTTTGTTGTTGGCAACAGCGAAAATCGGGCGTTTTAATGCTTTGTCTTATGAACTATAACTTTTTTTCTATCAAAGATTTTGAGCTCAACTATAGCTCATTGGAAAGCTAAGAAAAATATCTTTTTATATATGCTATCAATAAATTTCAGATTTAAAAAAAATATTTATTTTTTCAAGGTCAAAGTCCACGACGAAAATGACATTTTTTACTACTTTCGAACATTAAAAAACCCATGAAGGGTTCAAAGTAACAAGCCGATTTTTTCATCATATATTCATAGTCATGGTTACTTACTGTATAAAAAAAATTGGCTTGTTATTCCACCCCCTTTATGAGATATGCCCCCCCAAAGTTGTAAATTTTTTAAAAAATCCAATTTTCAACGCTAAGAAAATGCATGTGGGGGGCAAGATAAAAATTTTTTTACATGTGGTATTTTAAGTACTTTTTATCAGCTTTCTAATAAAACAAAAGTTGCTTTGTTATTCAAAGGCGTTTGGCATATATAAGGGACTGAACTTTCAAAAAATTGCACAAAAACAACACGATTATTTTCATTTTTTTAAATATTTTTTTTTATTTAAATGTAATTATATATCTTATTCTTTGCCTTAAAGGCTAAAAAAGACTAAGAAGAGCAATGAAGAAACATATTTAAAGTTTAATAAGATAATTTAATATTTTTAACACCTGGGAATATAAAATACCACTAAACTTGTCTGATTTTTAAACATCTGATTGCTACCTACAACAGGACTGAGCATTTCTCAACTTGTCCAGGTTTGTTCATACCATGTGGTCATCCTTGTTCTGACTTGCTCTCACATGTGTATCTTAGTTGTCTTTCAAATTCTGAAAGAAGTAGGTTGTTGAGCTAGTGTTTCTGCTGTAAAATCTTGTAAAGCTGGTGTGATTTCTCTTCATTTCAAGTTCATTCATATTCACAGAATGTTTTGTTAAAGGTAAAAGAAGAAATTCTTTAGAATCCTTAAATATAAATTTAAATTTGTCTTTCTGCATGTAAACTGTGAATAAGTTATAGATAACCCTAAATGCTCCATAAGAGTTTTTGAGAATGATGATTGTAATATTTTAAGTTACAGTAGGCAGTCTACTGTAAATAGTATATCTGAGTACAGTGATGATGATAAAACTTTACTGCACCTGAGAACTAGGTGTAAAGCTATTGAAACTGTTTGTACCTACCAGCAAGAAGTTCCATAAAGGTGGCAAAACTTGGCAAGAAATTTTTTTGCATGGTAGGTACAAACAGTTTCAATAGTTTTACACCCAGTACTCAGGTGCAGTAAAGTTTTATCATCATCACTGTACTCGGAAATACTATTTACAGTAGACTGCCTACTGTAACTTAAAATATTACAATCATCATTCTCAAAAACTCCTATGGAGCATTTAGGGTTATCCATAACTTATTCACAGTTTACATGTAGAAAGACAAATTTAAATTTATATTTAAGGATTCTAAAGAATTTCTTCTTTTACCTTTAACAAAACATTCTGTGAATATGAATGAACTTGAAATGAAAAGAAATCACATCAGTTTCACAAGATTTTACAGCAGAAACACTAGCTCAACAACCTACTTCTATCAGAATTTGAAAGACAACTAAGATACACATGTGAGAGCAAGTCAGAACAAGGATGACCACATGGTATGAACAAACCTGGACAAGTTGAGAAATGCTCAGTCCTGTTGTAGGTAGCAATCAGATGTTTAAAAATCAGACAAGTTTAGTGGTATTCTATATTCCTAGATGTTAAAAATATTAAATTATCTTATTAAACTTTAAATATGTTTCTTCATTGCTCCTCTTAGTCTTTTTTTAGCATTTAAGGCAAAGAATAAGGTATATAATTACATTTAAATAAAAAAAAATATTAAAAAAAATGAAAATAATCGTGTTGTTTTTGTGCAATTTTTTGAAAGTTCAGTCCCTTATATCTGCCAAACGCCTTTGAATAACAAAGCAACTTTTGTTTTATTAGAAAGCTGATAAAAAGTACTTAAAATACCACATGTAAAAAAATTTTATCTTGCCCCCCACATGCATTTTTTTAGCGTTGAAAATTGGATTTTTTAAAAAATTTACAACTTTGGGGGGGCATATCTCATAAAGGGGGTGGAATAACAAGCCAATTTTTTTTATACAGTAAGTAACCATGACTATGAATATATGATGAAAAAATCGGCTTGTTACTTTGAACCCTTCATGGGTTTTTTAATGTTCGAAAGTAGTAAAAAATGTCATTTTCGTCGTGGACTTTGACCTTGAAAAAATAAGTATTTTTTTTTAATCTGAAATTTATTGATAGCATATATAAAAAGATCTTTTTCTTAGCTTTCCAATGAGCTATAGTTGAGCTCAAAATCTTTGATAGAAAAAAAGTTATAGTTCATAAGACAAAGCATTAAAACGCCCGATTTTCGCTGTTGCCAACAACAAAAAGGGCCTATATATCAAAGGGTAAATTTTTTAAAAATAAAATGAACACTATTTTGAGCTCTGGGAAGTAAAAGGAATACACATGCAAATTTTCATCAAAATCAAAAATGGTGATGCGCACCCCATTTGTTGATTTAAAATGGAATGACCCAAGTGAAAGTAAACTGTTCCCAAGTAGCATCAACTCATCGGATTTTGCTCGGCCGATCATCGAACTCCTCGTAAACTGATCCCGTAACGCACGATGACATCGTTCCAATCAGTATCCGAGCACGGTTTTCGATGAGCTACTTTTCATCGGAAAGTGATATCCTTCCGATCAAATTTCCCGATGAAAATAAGCCGAGCTATATTCCATCGGAAAACAATATCCTTCCGATCAAATTTCCCGATGAAAATATGCCGAGCTATATTCCATCGGAAAACAATATCCTTCCGATCAAGTTTCTTGATGAAAATATGCCGAGCTATATTCCATCGGTAAACGATATACTTCCGATCAAGTTTCCAGATGAAAATTAGTCGAGCTATATTTCATAGGAAAACTATATTCACCCGATCAAATTTCCCGATGAAAATTAGCCGAGCTATATTTCATCGGAAAACGATATCCTTCCGATCAAGTTTCCCGATGAAAATGAGCCGAGCTATGCTTCATCGGAAAACAATATCCTTCCGATCAAGTTTCCCGATGAAAATTAGCTGAGCTATGTTTCATTGGAAAACTATATACTTTCGATCAAACTTCCCAATGAAAATATGCCTAGCTACAGAAAATTGGAAGGTACGGGGGTGTCTGGGGTGCTAAATGGCTAAGCTACAGATTTCATCGGAAAGAGGTCGTAATGATCAAATTTTCTGATGAAAATTTTACTAAACTCAAATTTTTATTAAATATGATGTGTTGGTCTCATTAATCGTAGACTTGGTGGCGTGGTGGTAGAGCGTTGGCTTTCCGCGCCGATAACCCGGGTTCGATCCTAGAGTTGGCCAGTCCTAGTTTTGGGATCGCACTACGTCAGCAAAAGATTGTGCCTCTACTGCAGCCCTATTTGAAATAAAAAAAAGAAACTGATCCAAAATTCATCGCCACGGAACTAAACTGGTATATTGATCCAACTCTCATCGTATATTGATCCTACTCTCATCGTATTTTGATCCAAAATTCATCGCCACGGGCCTACACTGCTCGTATATTGATCCAACTCTCATCGTATTTCGAGCAAAACTCATCGGAAATTGCTGCTCGGATTCTGTTTGGCCAATGAGACACATTGGAGCAATCCCCGATGAGAACTCATCGGAATCCGATCATCGATCGATGAGAATTTCATCGGGTTTCGATGAATGGCCGGTCATCGGCCGATGAGATTGTGCTGCTAGGGTATTTAAAAAATCCAAATTAAAGTTTTGAAAAATGTTACGTTTACTTCTCGAGCTAAACAAATAGTCAGTTAGAGGAGTAAACATTGCATCATAAGTATGCCTGGTTTAAGCGAAATTTTATTATAAAAAACTTACCTACTAAACTTCTAAGATAGAAATGCTATCAAAAGTGCTTTTCAGCTGTCGACGGTCCGACTTTCATACACGCATCGAAGTAACCAGCATGAAAGAAACTGTGCTATATCGTTTATAATTTTTGCTTGTTTCATTTTTCTTTTATTCTTAAATTTAATCCTACCTTTTCTTTTTAAAGTTTTAAAATAGCATTATGTTAAAACTATAGTAACTAGTTTTAATACATTACGGACCATCCATAAATGGCATCACGCATCATTCTACAAGTTTCCTCTATTTTAATCGTTCTAATATTAAAAAAGAAATTACTAAATAAAGTCCTCTCTAAAAAACTAAGAATAGTATTTTTCTGAATTCTCAAGCAATTAATGAAAATGCCTAACCTAAGATTTTTATGTGAGTAATTCCTACATGTAAATTCAACTACCCATTTGAAGCAACAGCATTTGGGCTATTTGATGAAATTTAATTTTAGCCTGTACGGCTCTAGTGCTAGAGGAAATAATGAAAAACCTTCTTATACTTTTTTAATGCAGTTCGCTGATTTCTAAGTTTATATTAAACAATGTATTGGAGACTATAGCAGAGAAAAATACTTTTTTTAAAATTAGGAATGTTTATTACAATAAGTAGGAAACCATACCACGAAACGTTGTTGGTATAGCACGGCGAGAAGCGTATGATAAAATGTGAATCCGAAAAAAAAAATATTTCAAGTAAATTTAAAGCTGAGGTTGTCGAATAGCGTGAAATCTTTTGCCGAAAAGTTTAAAGCACGCTAAATAGCATCAGCATTTCATTGCCGAAATAAATTGAAATTTCTTCTGATATTTAAACTCGTTAGATACATTTTTTAAAATCTACATCCTTTTTAAATAAAGAGCCATCATATCTGCCAGACGACTCGGACGTTGATATTTTTTTTTCATTTGAAAAAGATAGAACTAACAATAGTTAAAAAATGAAAAGCAAGAGGAAAAAAAAGAAACTAACACATATGTCTTACAAAAAGACCATTACGTATAAGTTATCAAAACTTGAAGAAAACAACGTTTAGTAAACAAATCAATAACGAACAGAATAACTACTTTTATGACTTCTACGGATATATCAAATTCGATACTATCTGTTTTATAGTAGTAAGAGAAAAAAAAATATTTTACCTTATAACGAAAATGCTTTTGTTATGAATTAAATAGACATTTGGCAGCATGATCGATGTGCCTTGATCTGAAGATCATAGTAAAGTTTTGTTCTCTAAAATGTCAAAAAAAAAATAGTAAAATTTAATAATCAACGTATGTAAATTGTAAAGATTTATTAGTGCAAAGAATGAATTTTCTTCGTAAAAAAACCCCAGCTGTAAAGAACAAAAATAATTGTGGTTTAATAAGTAATTTGCATGACTATGTATTTTGACCTATTACGATGGGTTACGCTCCCAACTAAACCTCCTTCGATATATTTTGCATAAAAGCACAATTTGAGTAGTAAAATCACTGCATCACTTTTTTATTTGTCTATGTATGACAATAAAAAATACGGTTGGTAACAATGAAACGAAAATGTACTCACAAAAATACAAAAGGAAACTTCCTTTGAATAACGTTATGGCAAAAATATATCTATCAAATTAAGCTCCGAGCAAATTTTGCCTCCTGAGAAATCACATGGGGGCAATAGCAGACACAGAGTAAGGGCGTGCCGCACACACAAACAGCAATCGGGGGCAGCGACAATCATTTATTTGTCCAAGTGATTGCATTGGACCGCTTATATAAGCGGCAATGTCATATCGAATCGCTGGTTTCTATCACTAATCAGGGCAGAGATTTCTTCCACTTGGGATCACTTTTTTTTACTGCGAGGACATTATTATTGTTCTTTGTGTGACGAGCGGTAGGCGAAAATAAATATTAGTGGCCGTATTTTTGCCAGAAATGGTAATAAGTAGGGTGTATGAGGAATGAAGCTTGTAAACGAGAGGTTATTAATGTATGAGGAGCAATACATAGCAGTAGCAAGTGCTGTTGAAAATTTTAGATAATTACTTCAAGAACTAAAATATTGTTTTATAATCTACAGCACAAGATGTAACAAAGCATATGTATTTATGCAAGGAAATACCGTTTATTTTATAATTTAAATACCTTTCACTGAATTTATTAGTTTTGTGATTTAATAAGGAAAGATATTTTCTTAAAAAATCAGTTTATTTACGTTTTACATATTGGGTTTGATACGTTTTTTTTTTTTTTTTTGATTCCCGTTAGTTCAGTTAATAATGTATTCTCTCATTTTTTATCAAAAAAACATATTAGTAACCATGGAATACAATGTCGTATTCTGTTATGAGTGGTGGAAAAAGAGTAAATTGCCATCCTTAGCTTGCAATAGTTTAAATAAAGTAAACGAAGTATTTTAAAAGTTATATGTAAATGAAGTATTTAAAAGAAAATGTTCAAAAGCGACATCAAAGCAAGTTGTTGAACAGTTCACACAGAACAGACACAGATATGGCATGGTAGAGTGTTGTCGAAAAGTACCGTGTTCATATTTTCTTGTGGACATATTTCGCTAAGATGTTTCTTATTCTGTTCGCTTTAACGTCTTAGCTTTTCGCTAAGATGTTTAAGCGATTCCTCGATTAAAGATTTTATGTACCACCAGACCACCACACGTAAAAGTCTGCCTTTGGTTAAATGATCATAGAGCAGCTATTGACAAGTCACAGGTCTTCCATATTCCAATGAGTGGTGTCATTTACGGTTTTGGACATTTTCTTGATTCTCCTGTATCTTGGGGAAATGCTACTTATGTACACAGAAAATACCGTTAGATATGATTCCATGCTCGACGCGTTTTAAATTTACTCTTTTTTGGCTCTAAGAGTAGAATGCCACTCTTATAGGTACATGGGTCCATGTTGCATGGTACATCTAGATTGATGGTATTATTAAACATAGATTAGAGAATTTTCGTTTTCAAATCGTTCTTTGTAACAGCACTTGACAGTGTTAGTGACAGTGACATTACTATCTCTTGCCAAAACCAGTTGAGAATTACTCTTTACATTTGTAATAATTCAATTTTGTTATTACACCCCTTTTATTCAAATGCTTCATATTTATTTTTGTTAAAGTACCTAACTTTTTGCTAGTGAACTCATTAATTAGTTTTATATGTTTAAAAGAAAAGACACACGCGCAAATTTCGCAAAAGGTTTTTATTACTTTCTTAAAAGTCTAGGTGAAAAAATAGTACCGAATGTTTTATTGTGTTTTTAATGAGCCTTTTATCCCGATCCCCTATTCTCCTTAATAACATTCTAATCTACAACTAACTGAACAATAACTAAGCTTAGGTACTTTGAACTTTCAAAGATACACATAACTAGTCATTGATTATTGTGCTTAGGTTGGATGTTGCTTAGCAACGATCATCTTTTACGTGTGATAAACCGATTTCTGTTGACAAAATGGAGACGTTAACTATGTCTTAGTGTCCATTTGCATGGCCTCTAAGATGTATGCGACGTCCAATTTGGGCGCTGAAGAAAAGTGCGATGCATTACAAGCGCCTGAAAGTGCTACCTCCTAAATTCTCTAATGGTGGTCGTAATGATGATGAGTCCACAGAATCTAGTTCCCTTCAGCCGTTATTAATCTTCGACGTGCCATTTCCGAAGATGAGAGTCTCATTGATTAGATGCGCAAATATTTCGATGAACCTGTTCAGGTTATGCGTCTTTGTCTCAAATTGGAGAAGAATAGATGAACTACTTATTTATTGGAGTAATGTATGGTTTGAATAATGACGGCTTTATTTTTCTTTTCTTTCCATTGGCTACCATTTGTAAAATTCGGATATTGCTGAAACTAGTTGCGAAAAAAAATAATATTAGTATAGTAAAAATTACTACTAGTATTATTTGCAGTTTACTTTTGTATTTATGAATTCATACTTTGTTGACTAATCATCTGCAATGTAATAACTCTTATATTTTTCGAGAAATAAAAATCCGGATGTTATACATAGTTGCGAGAGAACTGTAATATATACTTGGCTCTGAGAGTATGCATTTATACAAAATAAGTGATTTTCTTGTTGAAATTAAAATAAGCACAAGTAAAATTGATGAAGGTTTAGCGTATCGTTTGATGAACAAATATGTAACCCAATTTCAAAAGGCTAACTTTGAATATGAGCAAATATTTCGGTTTACCTAGCAGTTTTACGCATCGTTCCTTAAATTAAAAAAGAAAGTTTAACTACTTAGACTTGGAGCTGCGTTGTGTAAAGAATGAATTGCTCATGCTCCCTTTCTTTAGGCTGGTTAGAAGATTTCAACTATTCAAAAATTTAAGAAACGTTACTAATAGTAAATAATACTAACATCTAGTTTGTTGTCTTATTATCTGAAGTGAACTTTTAGCTGCAACAAGCATTTTGTTACTAAAAGGGTACTAGAGCTGGTTATAACAAAGTGCATGTGTAATAATAGTGACTGTTTCGCGCTAAATCGGTCGTAATCCAAAATCCTCCACGTTCTCAATGCAGATCGATAACGATGTGGGTACTGTGTCAGAAGGTGCCTATTTTCTAATCTCTCTCTCAAAAGTTTTTAGTGTCTTCAGGGCCTCAATCAACCAGTAAAACCCCTGTGTAGCAATTAGCACGAGGAAAAATGGGATGTCAAGTGTTCATATGTGCTATATACTTGATAGTAAACGAAGTTTTGCTAAAATTAAATCTCCATAAATTAAATTAAATATTGAAGAAATTTTAGTATAAAGAAAGTAACTTGAAATAAATATAACTCATTCATTTTTAAGATTACACTGTCTATGTACTGTTCCAGAAATTTTTACACCGTTAAAGTGATATATAAATAACCTATACATGTATTACTTTTCTTTTTGAATAGTTTATTTACATAGTTAAAACCATCTCTGAGTGAAGTTTCGTTAGTTTCCTTATTTTGTGATTACTGGCCCCTAATACCGTGCTTTAACTATCTATAACCACGCCAACGTTTATTTCTGGTTAGTGGGGACTCTGCCTTCCAGAATTTATGCATTTAGTTGAAGAACACAAGAAAACTCCCATCATACAGGTTGATTAGGGTCAGAAAACGTCATAGTGAACAACAATGTGGAACACAATAGCACACCACTCGTTTTTAAAAACAATGAGTGAAACGGTGGTTTAAATCCCTCGATTCAAAACGTTAATTGCTCATCCCTGCATTAAAATTTTAGGAAGTTTTTAAGTTGACATTTAACGTTTAGTAGTTGTAAAATATGTTTAAATGTAATTAATTCAGAGGAAAAATATTATTGCAATATTTTTCTGATGCAAAAATTAAAAAAAAAAATGCCTGGATGCTAAAATTCATCACAGCTATAGCAATTTCATATAAGGCATAATAACTTCCCGTCGCAAATTTATTAACCTATAATTATCCTTAAATTTCGAATGATTATATTTGGTATCACTTGGTCGACAATTCTAGATAGTAGTTACTTTGTTTCAAAGAACAGTTTCTTCTTTCTACGATAGTATATTAATATAAATATCATATCTGACAAACTGATTTCTTTGACGACAGCTTTACTATTATCGATTAGAGTATATTTGTGTTTCAACTAATACTGCCGTCCTAACCTGAAAAGCAGTAGTTTCTCCATTTTTTCCTATTTGTTGAGAATTTACTAAGTTTAGTATGATGATGAGGGTTATGCTACCACTCCAGAAAGCAGTAACAGTTTTAAAATGTAAATAAAAACCACTATACTTATTACAGTATATGCATCTGCAATAGTAAAGAACTTAAATGCTAGTTTCAGGAAAATTAACAATTTAGGACATACTGCTTTCTTAGTTGGAACAACAGAAAACTGAACAACAGAAAAATTTCCAATCAGAGCATGAAATGCACTATGTCTTCTGCCAATCGTAGAAAAAGCACATTTGTGAAATATTTTCCAAACATGATAATAGCACAAAACCAAACAGGTTAAAGTAGGTCATGTTTCTCTCCTTTTTTGGAAACTTTTGTGATTTTGACTTTTCGTGAAAAATTACATACTCTACACACTATCATTAACAGAATAAATTTCCCCCTTTAATCCCACGAGGGGATTTATTTAACAATGCCACAAAATCGTCCTAAATATAGATCCATCTGCCATCTAACCTACCTATCAGAGCGAGCTCAAAATTTACTGTTTACCGTTAACGTGAAACCTTTACTTTCCTTTGCCGTCCATTTGCATCTCATTAAGAATGTTCAGGATCTATGCATGTTTAAATTTGAGAGGTCATGAGAGCCATAATGGCATAGCCTCTCTCAAACTGTCTGACCATTATTTTCCCTAATGATGTGCGTAATGATGATAGCTTGGAGATGAATGCGTCATTTTATAGCATTTGTTAATAAGTGATCATCTTTATCTATCTTGATAAGAATAAATGCATTCTTCTACTCAAGAAAATTGTCAATAAAACTGCCAGATTGAGAAAGGAAAAATATAATGAACACGTAAACTGATGTTATTACTGGCTTTCCATATTCATTATTAATTTTTCTCGGTGAATTTAGCTGAGGTTTTTATTGAAGAAATTTTCTTATATCTTCTTTTACAATCACAGTTTAAACCATTAGTAATTATTGTTCTTGAAGGATTTTTAGCACTTCTTCTGATGGTAAAATAATCCTTTTGTTAACCCATTAACCGCCGAAACTCGAAATCATTCTTTGTTTTTGATACAATCATAAAAGTTATTATTTTGAGCCCATACAATACTATTATGCTGCAAAAAGAGCAAAATTTCACGTACATTTAGAAATATAGGGTGTTGCGTTGACGCAACGTCAGCGGAAAAGGGGTACGGATGCGAAGTAGTTTTATTTGATACAATTCAACAGTTTCAATGTGTTTTAGCCAGGTAAAATTTGTATGAGCTTTGATATGGTTTTGAAACGTGCAGAGAACTTTAGAAGAAAGTGAAATTTATTGTTAAAAAATGATATAATTTTGTTTAATAAAATTTAAATTTAACAAAAACCTGATTATCCAAGGTCATATATAATAAACTTCGTTGCAATCGAGGGGGGGGGGAGCAATATCATAAGCATTGCAACGATAAACAGTTTGACAATGGCAATGGAGTCGTAGTCAGCCCGATCTAGAAGGCGTTGGACTCGTAAAGGGAGGTTCCCGGGTTTGATCCTAGCCGATCAAAAATCCACCGTCGTTACTAATGGTGGCTGAGCGACTTAAAACAAGGGTCATGGTCACAAAGTCCTCCAAGTGAAACGATACCTCTGGCGGCACTAGACCAGGGGTTTGCTCGGCCCTTGGTCTAGTTCAAAAGAACAGAGCGCTCGGAGCTAAATCGGACTTCCTACTTAATGGTGCTCGTAAAAACGGAAGCCGTTCTTTTTCCGCTTTAAATCGGGTAATTTGTCTCGGGCTCGTGTACCCGAGTGGTTTCAGAAACAATAAGGCAGTGGCAATACTTGCACCGTAGCCTTTTGTTATTTGTAAACCTTGCTGTAAAATGCCCCCGAGGTACTGGCAATGGTAAACTGAATTTGCTTGGCGGTCCTGTAACTGAACTTTTCTTCTGTTTACATTTATCAAAGTGGGGGGGGGGGGGCTGTAAAACATTAAGTGCAACCTCTCGTCCACAATCCAACAGTGACTTTCTATGTTTCCTTCTTTAGTCTTGAAAGTTATCATTGAAAGTGTCCAAGCATTTGTTTGCGCAACATTGAAAAATCACTTTTTCTCTCGGTCTATAATTCTATTATTTGAAACTTGACTATCGCACAAATCAACATTACCAATTTTCATGTTACATTGTTCAATGATACAAGGCTGAAGAACAGAAACCTTTTTCTTCTGAATTCTACAGTAGCTAGAAACGTTCTTTACAGGCTCAATTTTACCGTAAGTAGAACCTTGAATCATCATCAGCAGAGTTTTTATTTATTTTTATTTTTTTTTTTTCATAAATCTGTTCTAATGCTTCTTTAACTAAGATATCTCGTTCTGGTCATTTCAAAAGGCGGATATGAAAAAAAAACCTTGCAGAGTGAAAACGCACAGAATAAAAATGAAATCTATGCTTTCGGAAAAGCAGTTGAGACAGATAGTCTGACTACCCCTTTTCCGCTGACGATGCGCTCACGCAACACCTGCTTTTGCTTTCCTTCCCTCCCCCACAGAATCAATTTCTGAGTGGATTTTTTTTATAAAAGTGACCTTGAATAAGAGTATTTCAGATATGACCCGAACTTTTTTTCATTTCTAACTTTTTTGATTGAAAAATAGATCACAAATTTGAGCAAAAAAAACTATGTTAGAACCAATTTTTATTGCATATAAAAAAAAAAATTGTTTGAGTCAATTTTTATACGACAGGTTTTTGTTGTTGTTCTTAAACCTAAAACTGAAATCGGTACAAAAATTAGTTAAATAGCGAATTTTTTATGATTTTTTATAATGACCGTTGCGTCAACGCAACACCAGCGGGTAATGGGTTAAAATTATTCATTGCTCTACTATTTCCAACCAAGCAATTCTGCAAATTAAATAATGTTTCATCATTTTTATCACAGTTAATCTCTACTAGATTTGTGTCACCTGCATTAGGTCTTTCTTTTTCTTTCTTCCTAGGTAGTACACAGGTCAATCAAGTTTATTAATTCAATCATTTTTATGCCATGTACTTTGCCATGAGAAAAACAAAAGGGTTTTAGGATTTACTAGAAAATTAATTTAAATAAAGTTGAGCCAGATTTATGGAACAGCCATTTTGCTACGAAAAACATTAAAAAAAGAGGGATATTTCATTATCCAGGTTGAAAATAATACAGTCCAACAGTTTGGTACATTGAAAACGTATTATATCAAGTGGTATATTCTTTCAACCAATATTCTAATAAGCAGGCTCATTTGTAATTTATTTACATTTTACTTTATTAACTCTTTGACAATGCATATGATTAAGGACACGCTTTCTGGAGAGGCCCTCATTTTTTTAAATCTCCTGGCTTAGGTATGTTTATAGATTGTTATTGCCCGTTTTTCAAATTCCTTTTTCACAAAGCTTCCATAAATATATATCCTTGAATCTCGTTCTTAAATACTCGGAAAAATAGAAAATATATTTAAAAACCACAACTATGCTTATTTCCATAATATAAACATTTTTTCTTTATAATGCTATTGGTAAGTAAGTGCATTAATTTCAGTAAAATTTACTAAATAAAATATTTTCAATTCAAAAATAATTAGAGCAAAGTTTTAATAAATATTCAGGAATAGTTGTAATGTTCTTGCGGCTTAGTTCCTAAACGTTTTAAGCTACCAAAAGAGTTTTGCTGAATAGTCTTTTGAAAGGAAATATACTAGAAAAAAAGTACATTATACAATGGTCTTTTAGTAGATAAAACAATATTTTAGTAGCTAAACAGACGAAAAAAAAAAACATTGTAGACTTTTTAGTTTGATCATAGGTTAAGTTAGGATGTTTCTGAATAGTTTATATACCCAAGTTCAGGTTTATTTTGAGGATTGAACAGCATTCACTCCAGGCGTTAGAAAAATTACTTGAAACCTGAAGCTGATGACGTATTTGAGAAACAAAAACTACAAGATTTGTGTAGATGATTTTTTATTAAATTGTTCGCTGCACGATGTCTGTCTTCGTTGTGTTGGTGAACCGGTTAAAGATAAGATCATAAATTTAAGTCTCACTGACGTGATAAAAGAAAGCAAATCAGAAAACTCCTTTGGAATTACAAATTGCCACATTTTTTAGTCTTCTATTACTTTAATAGTTTTTTGAAGAAGCGAAAACACTAATAATACAATTTTAGCCAAAAAAATATGTCCATGCATTGAAAAAAAGAGCTTTGAAGTTCAAACGAATTATTTCAAGAATATAGATAGCCACCTGTTGTAATACAGAATAACCCGAAACGAATGCACCAATATGGAGAAAAGATTTCGATTTGTAACCAAAATAGTCTTTTTTTCAATAAAAGCAAAAACCTGTTTCACCTTCTAAACAGGAAAAGTAGAATCATCCCTACAGTTATTCCAAAGAAATCTAACATTCGAAACAAAAAAGAATGATAGTCTTCGGGCAGCAGAAAGCGTTCCATTCCGTTTACGGGCACGAAAATTCACTACCTGTATCGACCAATAGATTTTCCGAACCAGCCGAAGAACAAAGGTAGGCTGCGAGATAAAAGTCCAACCTCTACGTTTGGCAATGTTCCAGAAGATTCCATGCTGAATTATCAATGAAGTTCCGTTGGTTTTCCAATAATTCATTTTTTCCACATTTTTGAAATTGTGATATCAGACTTCCGTTTAGACGCTAAAAGTAAAATCTGTTCTTTATCGCTTGTTCGAATGTTTGGCTCGTAAAGCAATTTTTGAAATTGGTGTCACTTGTGCATGGCCAAGAGATGACAAGTTTAACTGCATTTTTTAAAAGTAAAAAGAATCGAATGCTTTAAATAATGTTCAATTTAACCTGTTACGAAATAAATGTATCAGCATGGTTTTTTAGCACTGAAGATGAAGAAAGTTTAAAAACATACAACCATACCTTTGCTAAAACTTCTGTGATTTCTCACTTAATAGTTGTTTCTTTACTTCTAAGTTCAAATATTGAAAATATGTGTGTGAAAAGAAAAATAAATGAATGATATTGCTGCAGTTAAAAAAAGTTTCAACAAATAGCACGAAATCAAAACATAAGTTTAACTTTTGCTAAACAATTTTGTTTAAAAAAAACACCAAAAACAGCATTCAATGAGACGATTACATTTACATTTATTTTTATTCATGTTGTAGTAAACATTTTCTGACAGAAATGCTTCTTGGAAGGATATTTCTGCTTTCGCGACGGTGAGAATTAACACGCCACCAAGTACAAAAAACAATCACAAATATAAAATTTCCTATCTATTTTTTTTACTTATATTTATCACTAGCGGTAACCGCACGGCTTTGCCCGTGGTATAAAATTAAAAATTCATTTGTAAAAAATTGATATAGCAGAAAAAATACTCTATTTTAGTTATTCAACTATAATTCTTTTTAAGAATGATATAAAAATTTGGCATGGACCCCACACTACTTCCTTTTACGTGTAAATTTCTTAGTAGATGCCTTAAGTGCTAAAATAGTGCTTGGGGTGAGCAAGATAACAATTCAAACATTTTTATCCCTAGTTCGCACCAAATTGAACCCAAATAAAAAAAAAAAAAATTTGTTCGCCAAATTTGCCGCCAACTTGGCGATATGTCGCCAAATTGGCGTCAAACACTTGGCGACTAAAAGCTTGGCGATATTTCGCCAAGTGCTCGCGCCAATTCATATCACTTTTGTCTGCATTGAAATTAACACTGATTTACCCCATAAAAGGGGTAAAAACCCCCTTGGGGAAATTCGAATGCAACCCCAAGGGGAGGTGCACAAAATTAAGCCAAAAGAGAAAATAAGAACAATTTTGCTGCTCACAGAAATCTTACCAAAGTTTAAAAGAAGAAGAAAGTTTTCTTTCCTAACTTCAAAAACAAAATAATAAAAATTTCGTGCATTATTCTTCACCATGATAATAAAAACAATAAACATCGACAAACATCAACCAGCAAATGATAAATTAAAAGCCAAACTCGTTCACTCAAGCCATTTACTGCAATTTATATTGAAATAAAAAAAAGGAAATAAAATTTGTTTTGCCAGACGATAAATTTAGAATGGTTTACTATCATGTTGTTTCTTTTTTGACCTCATTTAGTTAAACAATGTTTCCCTCTTCTACACAACTCGTCAGATCGCCAAAATATCTCTAAACTCACAAAAATGGTACGCGTCAGTTTCTTCCTTCTCTACCTTTTTTAAAGAAAGGACTCGATTTCTCATTTGATTGACAGGTGGGTGATTCTCCAAAATCCGAACAATATGATGTCCCCGTAGGACAGCACAAAAATTATTTGACCTAGAAAGTTTTTTTTATTTTTTTAATTGTTAGAAATACTTATTCTGATGTTAGTCAATTCATATTAAAGCAATTTTTCATTTATTTTTTTCTACAAAAATTTTTGAATAGCCAAAAAGTCACATTTTTGGCGTGTCCCACCCTGTTTCTAAAATGTAAATAAATTATTTTAAAATTTTACGTGAACATTGCACAAATTCCACTTGTAGTGTTGAATTATGTATAGTTATGAGTGTAATATAGTGTTGTTTCAGCTTATTTAAATGATTATATAATCAGGTACATCATTTTGAAGTTTGTCCCCAGATTGCATGTCCCTCTCCTGACCTAAAAATTGGTTCAATTATTAAAGGCAAAAAGAAGGAATTTTGAATCTGCAGTACTATAACACTGTTTATTCTCATCACTTCTTTGGACTCATAGAGTATTTTGTCTATAGAATGTGTCTGCTGTTCGTATTATTATTCTTTAGTTCAAAATGAGGTATGTCACATTTTCGATGTCCCTCTCCTGGCCAACATTTCTGTTCTAAATAAAATAAAAATAATAGTTCTGCCTGCAGTGTGTAATTGAGTTAAGAGGATAAAAGAGAAAAATACCATTATTTACCTTCTATATAATTCCGGGTAGAAATATCAGCCTTTTTTGATTAAAATGTCCCTCTCCTGGCGCAAAAAAAATGTCCCTCTCCTGGCGCAAAAACAAAAAAAAAAGCATTACTTTTAAAGCACTGGTAACTGACATACTTAAAGTGAGTTCCCTCTATTTTTCTCTTAATAAGCTCCTTACAAAGAGTAAGTATGATTTTTTTTAGATTTTTTTAAGCATTTTTATTTTTATAGAGTTTGTGAGTCGAAAATGCCAGGATTTTGGAGAATCACCCAGGTGCCATCTTATCACGATTTTATTATATTTCATTTGACTAATTTTAATAAGGCTTGGAGTTTTGGATTGCTACAAAAACAAATACATTTTTAAAATTATTAATGGAAAAAGAAAGAAACAAATAAACGAAATAAAAACGTAACCATGGTAACAACATTAAAAGTTGCTTTCCGTTGATAAAATAATTCATTTCATTAACCATTTTAGAATCGTTTGGCTTGCTTTACTGAAGATAAGCCTTGAATTTCCGGATTCTAAAAATAATTGTTACAGCTCTCCTGATGATCGTAGAAACTTCAAAAAAACTTCATTTTGTGCAGAAAATTTCAAGCTTTCGAATGACATAAGACTTAAAAATGTGTATGAAATATTTCTTCCCTATTTTATCGAATTTCTGCTAAGAATTCGAATAGAGAAAGAACGAAATGGAATTTTCGAAAAATCGCTTCGAGGTGCAAAACTACATGCTACAAACTAATTTTGTGTCAAGTGGCATGAAAATCGACCGAACGGTTTGGGCGCTATGCGCGTAACAGACAGACAGAAAGAAAGAAAGAAAGACAAACCTTCAGCTTTATTATTAGTAGAGATAGAGATATATTGATGTTGATCTGATAATAACCTTAATTCTTAACTTTGTCTTACTCAAGATTTTCTTTAAAAAAATAAACATTATTTGACAGCTACTGGTTTAATGCAGTTGGATTTCAATTCAAATGCTGCGTTTTAGTGTTCACTACTTACTCATTCAGTTGTTTCAAATAATAGAGCGTGATTTAGAAATCATCATCAATATTTGGAGAGGAGATATGGAATATTAAAAAAAAAAGATTACCGTAAGTTACATGTATATCTGTGAGTTTATTCAGTGCGCACCCGTTTAAGTTACTCTTGCAAAGTCATCAAATAATAATTGAGCGCACGCGTGAAATAGCTGTGCTTATGTGAGTTATGTGATCACAACACACTCTACAATACCATGTGTTCACCTGCGTCCATGCTTTCCTATGGGAAATAGCTTTCATTTTCTATTCCCTACTTCCTCGCCAAATATTAATGACGAACTTTAAATAAACTTGTACAAACCCCCTTTCGTGCACAGTTACTACATTGTTTATGTCGAAGGCGCACGCTTTCTTTTGGATAAAGTGTTTAATTGTTATTTTCTTTCTACGATAAGTTACCTATTAATAATGAAATTTTCCCTCCTAATGTTATTATCTTCTCTAAAATATACAAATAAAAATGTACTTTGTGATGGTTTTTTCCAATTATTGTACTTAGTTTAATAACTTAAAATATTTTTGAAACCTAATTTCATTGTTTTATTCTTTTCAGGTAAGCTCTTACTAAATATGATACAGTACACGTTTGTAAGTAATTTTTTACCTTGTATTTCATTTATTTTAGTCATGTGAAAATATCGGCTTTTCTCAAAAAATATGAATATGAAATTGCTAAATTTAAAATTACTTGAAGGCTATATATTTGTGTTAGAAATTTCTAATTCCAGTTTTTTCTTGAATCAAAATATAAAGTTAGATATATCAATTCTGATTCATTATACCAAACATATTATTATGTATCTGATTAATATCATATTAAAGAATATTTTGAAGAGAACATACAATATACCGACAGCCCAGCTATGTCATTTTTCAGATTTACGGAAATAGCATCTGCCGTCAGCTCAATTATTGGCTACGTCAGACGAATGAGTCCAAATAAGGACGAAACTACAGTATCTTAAAGACATAACAGGACTGTCGGTATGTTGCATGTAGTTCAGCCCTGTTGATGGATTTAGAAACGTTACTGCTTAAATTGTGAAGATTGTTTATTGGCGCATGTGTTTTTCAAGAGCTGATGAAACTTTTGTTTTTTTGACGCACAAGATATGTTAAAAATAACCGGTTTTGATTGTGATTAGCTGTTACTCTCTCAATAGATAGCACATGCTTTAAAGAAGATTGTTTTTGCAGATCATGTTGCAGTTCAAGTTAATGAAATCACTATGTTCCAAGAAATTAAAATAATGTTTCTAACTTTAACTTGATTTTTGTTAAACGAAAAAACCTTATTTCACTTTCGCTTTCTGCAATGGAGTACGATAAGTTTTAAAAAGGCAAAAAACGTAGTTATGTGAATGTTTATGTTTAACCATTTCTGGAAAAAAAATTTTTGACCTAAGGAAACAATTTTTTTATTCCAAATCTCAATCAAGGGAGACCATAGGAAGTACATCTACCTATTTTTTAAAGACTTACTTCTGCCGGCATTTTCGAATGTGCCAAAAGCGACACAATGTTCTATTGTGGAATAACTCACTTAAAAACTGAGGCAAAATGATTCTGGAGGTATGTACTGAATTCGGCACACCTGACGTTAAAGGGTTAAACATGAAATGAACTATGCTGGATGCCTTAGATACATGTGTACATTGAAATCATAACTTAAACCCTCTATTAGCTAACCAAATTTTAGAGCTAAAATAAAAACTCATTACTACTGACCATAACTTTTGTTATTTACAATTATCTACTGTTATTGTAAGATACTTTTGCTTTATCTCGTATGATGTAGTTATTCATATCACTCATGGACTGCAATATTGCTACAACTCAAAAAACGCGTGTTTCGGATTAAACGCAGGCGTAAATTTTGAAAATATACATTATTTTCAGCAACTCAATATTAAGAACATTCGTTTAAGCAAACTGAAGCATTACTTAGGCATTTTCCTTGAAAATGAAAACTTGAAACCTATCCATTTTTGGAGTTTTGCCAGTATTACAGCCCATGAACGATATGAGAAGCATAGTCATTTAACTAAATTAGAAAGCTTTAAACTAATATAAACAAGTAATGTTCCGTCATAGGCTCATGTGGTCCCCATGACAACAGCATTAAGCGAATCTATGGTTCAAACGGCAAAAATCGAAAACAAAATCGTCGTCGTCAACGCCTAAAGCACAGGTTTTAATAAACAATGAGGAATAAACGCCATCTATCAATCTGGATCATTCCCTCGCGGTCAACACGTATAAAAGCTGAATCAAGCTGTCACAAACTCTCGTCTACAAAAACGCTCCACACAACATTTTCAGCGATTTTCGTTAGAAATTTATTTATTCCGCCACGTTTTTTTTTTTCCTGTTTCATCTCACGTGGAAAGAAAGAACTACGAATTTTAAGCACAGCTATTTTGTTTGACAACCTCTGTTGTATCTGTCGTGGAATTCCAAACCAGTAATCCATCTTTGGGGGATTTTTCGTTGACATATGGTCTTGACGGGTGATTTCAGCACTCGTGTATGCATGTTTTTTCTCCATTAATCCTCAAGTACACGCACACGTGAATACTTACCTGTTGAATCTGATTCAAAGTATGACATTTTGTGCTTTACATTTTAAAATTGTTCTTTTTTAAATAAATTATTCATTCAGGGTAATCTTGATCTATGAGGTTTAACTTCGTACCACATCATACTTTCCAGTATATAGTATTTATATGAACCCCAAAAAAACTAAAAGATCCAGTGCTCCATTTGGCTAACAAGATAATAAAATATATTTTTTGCTCTTTTTCTTATTTTTTTTAATTGCACACAGCTAATTGTATCACTCAACAAGTATGAAGATAAATTTTGAAAAGGTTGACTTACGTATACAGTAAAACATAGTTCATAAGTCTTTGAATGGGCTCACGCGAAACAAGGTATAAATGAACACGATATAAATATTAACAAATTATTTTGATTTTTACAAGCTAAATCCTACAAAGCACACGAACGCAAATGTAACATAGTAAGCCCTTGTTACATTGGGCCTCGTTATATCCTCATTCGGATATATCGCGATTCTTCTTTGTCCCCCGAAAAATTATATAAAAAAAAAAGGTGTTTCACATTTGACATCATAGTGAGAAAGAATGTTATACGTCTTATATCTCAGAAAAAGTGTCTTCTGCTTTTTTTTATTTAAATCAATAAACAAAACTGGTATGTTTTCATCCATCTGAACTCATTGCAGTTTAAGCAGCAATTTTAGATTCGTATCCCGCAATGGAAATATTTTAAATGTTTATTTTTAAAAACGATTGGTATGGAAGTTGTCTTTCGTTTCAATAAAAAAATCTTCCCAATATTCTGAAAAGTAATCTTTACGTAAATGCACGGTGCACATGTCTTTTTTTATTTATTAATTGAATATTTAATCTTTATGATCTCGATTATATTTTACATTGTACTAAATATTGATTCTAAAATATAATGAACTGTTCATATTTTATTTTAAAATTATTTTTTGCTGATGAGTAATAATGGACATAAACTGTTCTGGGTTGAAATTTGACTGTTTTCATTTATACATTCAGTAAATCAAAGATTTCAAAATTAATGCTTTGTTCTTCACTAAAAAAGAAAAACTATGAAAACATAAAAGCTGTAGTAGAAGAATAGTATATTTCGGTTAGTTAAATCTTTAAATATAATAAAAAGGTTTAAAATTTTTGATTGGTATTTTGAAGCTTTAATGAATTAGTAGCACACGATTTAAATTTTCTGAAACCATACTGCAAACTAGTCAGCAGCTCATTATTTTCTAAGAAATTCATAATCTTAATTTTGATCAATGTTTCAAATATTTTACCAACCACTGAAGTCAGACATTGCCTTGGTTTTCATTCTTAAATACTCGGGAAAATAGAAACTTTATTTAAAAACCACAATTATGCTTATTTTCATAATATGAACATTTTTTCTCATCTAATTAGAATGCTACCAGAAAGAAAGTGAATTCAGTGCAATAAAACAGTACTCAATTAATTATTTTCAATTAAAAAATAGTTACAGCTAAGTTTTAATAAATATTTTGCTGATGATTAATAATGGACATAAACTGTTCTGGGTTGAAAATTGACTGTTTTCATTTATACATTTAGTAAATTAAAGCTTTCAAAGTTAATGCTTTGTTCTTCATTAAAAATGAAAAACTATGAAAACATAAAAGCTGTAGTAGAACAATAGTATAATTCGGTTAGTTAAAGCATTAAATATTATAAAAAGGTTTAGCATTTTTGATTGGTATTTTAAAACTTTAACTAGTAATAATAAAATAGCATTTTGCAGCCTACAATGCTGTATAACACTATATCTTTCTTTTGGCAAAATATAGCTAGTCTTCCCAACATTCGATCATTACATAATTGAATTACAAAAGAAAGTCAGACATTTTTAAATAAAAACCATCCGTTTCTCTGATGCTGCTTTCGACGCGAGATCTATTTTAGATATATCCTACGTAAAATATAGCAAATTAAGCCAACCATGATCCCAACGCCCAAAGCAGTGCACAACACTGCTTTCTGTAAGCAATGATGTATAAACTCGATAGATTTACAGTGTTTTGAGCTATTCGATCGCCAAAATCCAATGTGGTCTGGTTGGGAAAAATATCGGAGAATAAAATGCGAGTGCTATATTTCTCGGTTTAGGTATGTATTTATTCATCCGGAAACATTGCCTTTTGTTTCAATTTCTCTTTCAAAGTATTGACATAGAATTTCAATCAGTTGATCCGCGTCTGACAATCTTGCGTGTATCCGTCCAGGAATTCTTCTCCAATCATTTATCTTCATACATTTTTTTTATATGCTGGCAGAAGAACTAAAATGATTTCTGTTAGAACGTATAACTTTCTGTTTGATGCTTTTGGGAATGTTGGATGTTTCAAAAGTATGGTCAAATGGTCAAAAGTATGCCAATGAAGATTTAATTTTAACTACAGTTATAGAGCTTGCCCAAATCCGAATGCAATTTAAGTTGCAAGCAATAAGAAAAATACAAAAAAGAAGCTTTTTTGTATTTTTATACATGTTTTTTAACAGAAATAAAAACAATTTATTTCTGAAAAATTGTTTTTATTTTTAAGACATAACTTTCTGTGATATGTGTTAGTGAAGTTAGATGCTTAAAAAATATTGCTCAAAAGTACAACATTGGATATTAAATTTTTCCTGCAATGATTTTCTTGCAAAAATTCGAATACAATTTCAGCTAGGAAGACATAAAGAGAAAGAGATAGGTCTTAGCATAAGGAATACATTAAAATAAGCTTTGAGATGGTTTTTATACATTTTGCTTGATAGAAATAGTAACTAAATTCTATTTGCAAAATTGTTCCAATGTTTGTTTTTTCCCCCGTGCTTTAGATTAGAGTCATATTTGAGAGTGAAAAACAATAATCTCATTACCCTTATTTAGTTACTGCTAAAAAATATCTGTACAATAATACAAATTCAGATTTTCCCGTAGAATACATTCCGGCCATAATTTCGGTCTGGTTATCGGTGTTTCAAGTATTAATGCCGAACTATAATAGTGCTAACAATTTTTTCAATTTAATACGGCAGACAAAAATGTGATTTTTTTGCAATCAAAAGTTTATGACGGAATTTTATTGCTTGGTGTAGACAAAAAAAGTACTGAAACTTTGTTATATTGCACATTTTTATCAATCTTGTGCTTCAGTTTTCTACTTCAGAATGCTTATTCAGGTTTTCACGGAAAATATGGAATTAATTACACTATTATACTATATTAATTATACTACTTTATTAATATTTGCGGTAAATCAAAAATGAGTTTCTTCAAATATCTGTAACTCATATTTGTTAATATTGCCATTGATGTATCTACGGAAGTACACAAAATAACCATATCTCTCAGCTGAAAAGATTCCAGTCTGTCTTATCATATATGGCTAATTCTCCAAAAACCTGGCATTTTCGACTCACAAACTCTATAAAAATAAAAATGCTTAAAAAAATCTAAAAAAAATCATGCTTACTTTTTGTTAGGAGATTATTAAAAGAAAAATAGAGGGAACTCACTTTAAGTATGCTACTTGCTACACCCCAAAAAAGGGGGGTCAATTTTTTCAAACCGAGAGAGTGACAAGAAGCATTAAGCGAGCAAACAAATGAATTTTATCAAGGACTAGCTTAATACCCGGCGTTGCCCGGGTGCTTATTAATACCAACATAGCATTCAGGGAAAAAAGTTTGAAAGAGTTCTATTCATATGGGTATAAAATAATTTGCATCAATCAGTCTCTTAGGTACAAACTTTGAAAAAAACTAAAATATTACAGAAAGTTAAACGTTTACAGAAAAATAGTCTTATCAAAAGGTGAAAATTAAAGAGAAATGTTGTCTGTGCTTTGCCGCGTCCACTGGCATGAAATATATGCACATGGAAGTGAAAAAATTGCATCAAATTCACCCGCCAAATTCAAAATATTAACTTTTCTCTATTAACTGTTCCCACCTACAAAGTAAAAATTATTATAACTCAATCTAATAAATCTGTCTGAAATAAATCTGTTTCTCGTTCTGAAGGCTTATCTCCATTACAGACGCAACTGTTGTCGCATTGCAAATTTGAAATTCAAATCCGTGGTTATTTTTATAAAGTCCACATGAATTATGATTGTTTTTTACTTATTTCAATGCTAAAAGGAAATAGGTGAGCCTTAAATTGAAAATTCATTGCTTTAATCGTAATCATTGTTGGAAAATACTAATATTTAAAAATCTTAAATTTCATCAATTTGAATACTAAAAGGCCTATCTCGATTACAATATAAATAGGCTAGATTCCTATAAAAGGGTCATTTTTTGACAAAAAATTTAAATTTGAGCTTTTTAGATTTTTTAAAATTTCAAGACCCCGCCTATGAGAATTCTAGGGCATCAAGGAACCTCTGTGTCAAGTTTGATGAAAATCTGACGCAAACTGTAGATTTGTATAGAGAACAAGTATATATATATACATACACTCATTTTTATAGATATATTTTATCAAGGATTATCAGAAATTTTATAACAATAACAAAGAAATAACTTCAACATGAATGAAAAACTATGTTTATTGTTGTCAAACAAAACTAATTTACAACCTCCTTAAACGAACACTGTTTTAAGAGATGCAGCATCCGACAAATTTAATATTTATATGAAGAAAGAGATTTACAATCATAAAATAAAGTTCAAATTTTTCTAAATGAATACTTTTTTAATAAATGAGACTCCTTTTTAATATTTTTAACTAATGTTTGGTAAATAAATCCATCTATTCTACCGGATGTTTTACCAGTGCTTTAAAAGTAATGCTAGAGTGACATTTTTTTTTTTTTTTGCGCCAGGAGAGGGACATTTTTTTTGCGCCAGGAGAGGGACATTTTAATCAAAAAAAGGCTGATATTTCTACCCGGAATTATATAGAAGGTAAATAATGGTATTTTTCTCTTTTATCCTCTTAACTCAATTACACACTGCAGGCAGAATTATTATTTTTATTTTATTTAGAACAGAAATGTTGGCCAGGAGAGGGACATCGAAAATGTTACATACCTCATTTTGAACTAAAGAATAATAATACGAACAGCAGACACATTCTATAGACAAAATACTCTATGAGTCCAAAGAAGTGATGAGAATAAACAGTGTTATAGTACTGCAGATTTAAAATTCCTTCTTTTTGCCTTTAATAATTGAACCAATTTGTAGGCCAGGAGAGGAACATGCAATCTGGGGACAAACTTCAAAATGATCTACCTGATTATATAATCATTTAAATAAGCTAAAACAACACTATATTACACTCACAACTACACATTATTTAACGCTACAAGTGGAATTTGTGCAATGTTCACGTAAAATTTTAAAATAATTTATTTACATTTTAGAAACAGGGTGGGACACGCAAAAAAGGTGACTTTTTGGCTATTCAAAAATTTTTGTAGAAAAAAATAAATGAAAAATTGCTTTAATATGAATTGAATAACATCAGAATAAGTATTTCTAACAATTAAAAAAACAAAAAAACTTTCTAGGTCAAATACTTTTTGTGCTGTCCTACGGGGACATCATATTGTTCGGATTTTGGAGAATCACCCATATACCAGTCATTGCCACATGCTTGGTTTTGACACTTACATCCCTTTGCATTAGGTGCATCATATAAAAATTGCTTTTTTAAGACAAAACGTTGACAATAGAGTTTACGCATGCTAGCAGATACGTTTACAATTATGCGTTTTAATTCCGTCTTGAACCTTTTGATAGGGTAATGAAAATAAGCAAACTGCTTTATAGTTTTAATGTGAAAAGTTGAGCAATGACCATGACAATGTTTCCCTTTTTTGGATAATGGGGATGAGTAATTGCTGCAGATTTGAGCTGGAATTTTTTAGCATAGCCGCTACGAAAATAACTCAATTTTCTTCAGCGCCTATTACTCTTTTCCCATTACCCAAAAAAGGGAAACATTGTCTATATTGGAGGTCAACTTGCTATTCGGACAGTATATTGATCACGAAATTCTGGCGATGCTGTTGGTAAAATGGCATACAGCAGCCAATGTCGTTTCATCAAATATCATTTCGTCATGTTGAAAGGAAAGGAAACACGCTTTGAGTGCAGGCATAGCTCGTGGAAACTTCCACCACCCTCAAGCAAGTTGATTCAAATGCCATTGGATGTATAAAAGAAACCGAAAAATTGTGAGAGACTAAAGCACACTGTTCCAAAATTTCCTGAAATTTTACGGTAAAAGTTACTGGCATCCATGTTGTCAGTAACTTTTACCGTAAATTTTATTTTGCTGTAAAATTTTACGGAAGAGAAAACGAGAATTAAAAAAAAAGCGAGATACGAATGACAAGGATCGAACCCGGGACCCAGTTTTTTCCTACTGCTATACTATCCACGGTACCAGATGCGACAAACCAGGAGAGCAGAAATAGGGTGTCATCTGCATCTCACAGAAAGTCACGTGGTGATCAATTGGAGCTGCAATCGCAATTTTTTTATCGGTACAATTCACTGTAAAAAATTTCTGCACGATAAACGCTACATTTTACGGTAACATTTACCATAAAAGCTTCCTGAATTTTTAACAGTGCAGAGTTTTTTTTTAACTTTTCAGGATCTGTGCCTCTCTTTAAACACTGATATGATGTCAGGCCTCTACTGCACTGTAAAAAATAGGTGTTATTTTTACAGTATAATGCAGCTAATTTTATAGTAACAAACTAAAAATCTCTGATTTTGCAGCAATAAACTGTAAAATTTCTAAATTTACATCTTATTACTGTACATTTTACAGTTTTAAACTGAAAGATCTGCTGCCAGAATTATACTGTTGTTTTTACCGTATAATACAGCTAATTTTGTGGTAATAAACTGTAAAATTGCTGCTTTACAGTAATAAACTTAAATTTCTAGTTCTACAGTTTGTTACTGAGCATTTTACACTTTTAAGCTGGAACTTCTACTGCCAGAATTATACTGTAAAAGCAACGGTTTATTTTTTGCAGTGTACCGCACGCGGTCAGAACAATAGTTTAACTAGAAAATCAGATCTCTAAACAAGATAGATTATGTTCGCTGAAGCTGGATATCCTGTATAATATAAATAAGTACGTTTGAGGTACGTGGGTGAAAATTGCACAAAAATCTTCAGAAAAAGGCTCTAACTTAGAAAATATTTACATGTGCCCCTAAAAATAAGCGAATTATAGCGATTTTTAGTTTTCCATTCCCGTTTTTAAAAACATCCTTGCTTACTTTATGATTCGTTTACGAACTCTTTTACTTGACTTTCTATGTTGATATCCTCTCAACTGTATGAAATCAATTCAATGATTAAAACGTGAACGTATGTGTGATACAGATACTTCATAGTCATTTATCATCATATGAATTACTAGACAAATATTTATTACCCCTTTGAAAAACACCTTTTTATACGCAATGAAGTACAACAAAAATCTTAAACAGATGTTGAACGATGTATTAAAATAAACATTAACCAACGGTTTATTTCAATTGCATCTTTAAGTCTCGCATTGCAAAACATTTGCTATTTTCTGATCATTCCATTGCGTCATCATTAACCCTTAGCGCTCCCAGCGACACTGCTTTCAAACATTTCTGTTGCCAAAACACAATTTATTGTATTAGATGCTTAAATAAACAATGAGAACTAAACGCAATCCTTCGTCTTTATGTGTGCTGGAGATTTTGCAAGCATTCGGTGAAAGAGCCGCAGAAGAGAAAGACAATTGGCACAAAGACCAATTTCTGGCGGTGCTGTTAAATATTTACACTTCGGAAGTATCGCTTTAATTTTCGAGCCACAAAGAGCGGGAACAGCGTAAGAAACTATGAGCTGATATTTCCCAGAGTCTTTTTGAGCAAGAATTTTAAATTGTTTTGGGTTATAATCGACATGATATACTCTTACAATACACAGAAACTTTGCGAATAAATTTAGATTTAGAAATAACAAATGTCGTTTACATTCCATCGCGTCAAAACGACAAAAAAATAAATAAATAAAACAATAAAGGTGAGAATCATCACTTTCAGCACCTTAGTAATGAAACGTATTTTAGCGATATTTTGTTGTTGTTGTGATACTGGATTTTTGGCTTAGGATATTGTTATTCCGATGATATTTTTAATGACTAAGAGTCCATATTCTAATACAGATGCTTATGTACTTGTATAATTTGTCTTATGTCATTGAGGATATTAAAGAACTGCTTTCCTGATTTTGTTGGTGATTTTTACAGACTACTAGCCATTTTCTAATGCAAATATTTAAGGACAGCTATGTTAGTTTTAATTTAGTTTTAAAATTTTGTTGATCCTATTAGAATGGAGATTTCTAGATGTGCTGGTCCTTACCATAACGGACGTTTTTAAACAATGGGGTTATTTTCCTACCATATTTTCATGGATCGTTGCGTTATTAAAAGCTGTGATTTTTATTCATTGTATTTCTGTTAAGAAAATTATATTTTGTGACATTTGTACTCATACTACTCAGGATTTTTATTATGTGTTCCCAATTTTAAAAACTCATCGCGAAAAGCTGCAGCGAGAATATAAGAATTTGTTTCATAAATGAAACAAATGACTTTTTTGGTTGCTCACAAGTTTTCTGAGCTCTACAAGATACTTCCTTTTTTAGTCTTTGCATTCTTTGCTCGGGAACTGACAGCGTAGTTGTTTAAAAAAATATTTCTTTTGTAAAAATATTATAATACAAAATTGGAATGTAAAGAACTCTAATAATAGAGATGGCAGAAGTACGTAATTCTGAATTTAATCATTTATGTTCTTAAAGTTACGCAGGAAAAATATATAATAATCAGAGGCTTAAATAACTTGTATGCTTCATTGGATCGAAAACTGAACTTTAATGTTTGGTAACTGTAATAATTGGTAGTCATTTAATTAGTCTCTTAATATTTTGGGTAGTCTTTTGATTAAATTAACTTTCCTTTCTAAATGCGTATCTTTCTTTTTTAAAACAGAAACACATATGCATATTTTTCGAAAATCTTTATTTTTGACGAGCAACAGATCGTCATAGTTCGTTTTCCAGTTTGTTGAAATCTTTCAAGGTCAGCATAATGGCAGTGAAAAAGAATATAATTACTAGTTTTAGAAATCATAAAATATCATGTTTCTCTAATAGGCTAATGGTTTTTCTGTTTTCTTATGGTTGTTTAAAAAACACGTTAATAGTCTGAAAATATTACAAAATTGATACTAAATAGATTGTATCAGAACAGATTTTCTCCCTTAAGATAATCAGTATGTCAGATCCATTTCTCCTAAAATCTTCAGAATTGTTTGGCAGAATAATTGCAACCTGGTTGCTGTTAACTGTCAAGGGCAAGAGGCTAATGACAGCAGGAAAACGAAATAAAACATTGCAGAGTGGGAAATATTTTAAGAGCTCTCAGCAGACACACAGGCATTTAATTTATGCCTTCCGTTTTATAGAGAGAAACTTCCCAACTCCATGCCCTAGGCCTGGCTTCGGCAGTGTCGGAAATTGTTTGCATTACAAATTCGTCCTGACAGTGACATACCGAGAAAGAAACATTTGAAACTTCTTATTTTTGACGAATAACAGATCGTCATAGTTCTTTTTCTAGTTTATTGAAAGCTTTCAATGTCAACATAATAATGACAGTGAAAATGAATGTAATTACAAGTTTAATTTAAGAAATCATTGAAAATCATGTTTCTGTAACAGACTGAAGGTTTTTCTGTTTTCTTATGGTTGCTTAAAACCTACGTTAATAGCCTGAAAATGTTACTAAATCGATACAACATAGATTGTATCAAAACTAATTTTCTCCCGACAGAAACAACAATACTTTAGAATTGAAGGGCTTAGGAGATGAAGGCATTATTCGACAAAACAGAAATTGCGAGCAGTTAAAGTTCAAAGTTTTATTGTTGCAGTTGTTGCAACTTTTTTGTTTTCTGGTTTGTCATTAGTGCGCGTATGAAATTGATCTATTGACATCTACTGTTTGCTGTACCAAGTTTCATTTGCTTACCTGCATCCATTGCTTACCATTGTACAGAGTGTTCATTTTTTACAATGTAACTTAGCACCTTCATCCTCCAAGCCCTTCAATTATTTCTCCAAAATCTTCAGAATTGTTTAGTAGAATGATTGCAACCTGGTTGCTGTTAACTGTCAAGGGCAAAAGGCTAATGACAGCAGCAAGCGAAATAAAACATCGCAGAGTGGGAAACATTTTAAGAGCTCTCAGCGGACACACCGGCATTTAATTTATGCCTTCCGTTTTGTAGAGAAACTTCCCAACTCCAGGCTCTGCCGTCGCTTCTTCAGTGGCGGAAATTGTTTGCATTACAAATTAGTCCTGACAGCGACATACCGAGAAAGAAAGCGGTAACGAGAGAGAGAACAAGAAAAAAGGGAATGCGTTTCGACATGTAAAGCGACCGCCTGGCTGTGGAGGAAATAGATACAAAAGTTAACTTCCTAGCTCCGGAGCGGAGCGTGCTTTCTTATTTCTTTGCCTCTTTCTTTCTGTATTGCATAAAGTGAAACTGACATTTGCTCTTCGGATTGATTTCCTAGCAAGAAAGATACGTTATGATATTAATATCAATGTTTTTAGCTCTTTCCTGAAATTTTGAATGATTTCAGGTGATGTAAAAACTTCAAACTTTCTAATAAGGCTGGTGAAATTGAATAAAAAAACAACTGATATTTTATTTGAACAGTTCCAAATTTAAAAATAGTTGCTTATTGTGTACGCTATCCGTTTTTCTTTATTCTCGAAGGCTTCACTTTTCGATTTTTTTTATTACTACTATCCCTAGCAGCATCATCTCATCGGCCGATGACCGGCCATTCATCGAAACCCGATGAAATTCTCATCGGCCGATGATCCAATATGTCTCATCGGCCGAGCAGAATCCGAGAAGCAAAATCCGATGAGAATACGATGAGATTTGGAGCAATTTACGAGCAGAACAGTCCCGTGCCGAGGAATTTCATCGGGAAACTTGATCGGAAGGATATCGCTTTCCGATGAAAAGTAGCTCATCGAAAACCGTGCTCGGATACTGATTGGAACGATGTCATCGTGCGTTACAGGATCAGTTTACGAGGAGTTTGTTGATCGGCCGAGCAAAATCCGATGAGTTGATGCTACTTGGGATAGTCATTTCGTTCGGGACATTGACGTGAAGCATAGTTTGCAGGCAGGAGTGCATTCAGCTTCTGGTTTTGGAAGGGCGTTTTTGTTGCTTAAGCATAAATTGGAAAGGGTGCATATTTGGAAGTGCAATATTTATCTTTAAATGGTTGGCCATTTAATTTCCCCGTGATTTCTTGCAATTGAAGTTCTAAAAATAAAGTTAAGGTGATCTTTTGTCTTGTAAAAGGGAAGGTTGGGGACATAGGATCTGAGTGTTTCCACTATTGGACCCTCTTTTGTCTACATGGCAAAACTCGTTGAAGTACAGAACCTCCAAGTGAGATTTTATCTTCAGTATCAAGAACATAATTTACATAAACACTATGTGTATTGCAAAGTATTTAAGATGGTAATTTCAGACATTGCATCTACAAATAGAATCGCATGTGGGACTACAACTGTGTTTGGAATTTTGGATATAGATACTGCTCCTTTAGCCCTGATAATCATGGGAACAAGATAAACTTAAAGTTCAACGGGGAAAAAATATTCATCATGCAAAAAAAAAAACTACATTGTACAGGATTTTTTTATCAAATGATGAATAACTAAATGAATGAATAAATAAAAAATGAAAAAAGTTAATTAATCAATAATAATTTATTTAACTCTGCTAAACTCCCTTTTTCCAACTTGACAAATTGTATTAATCGTTTTTGTATATTCATCCACTCATTTATTTACAGATTAATTAATTTTTTGCTTCATTTTATTTTCTATCATAAAACTTTATTTACATTAACTTTGTCAATAACTTACATTTTCATTTTTTCCCCTTCGAATAAGAGTAATTTACTAAATAATGCGAAATAAATTCTGTTTCACTATTTACCTATGTTTCGCACAAAATTAACAAGTTGTTCAAACTCGGTCCAGCAATTTGTCTTTCACCCAACAAAAAGCCAAGTTCTTGTCTCTCAACTACCTTTTCCATTTGGCATCTTTTCAACAAACCAACCAACTGCTGCAGACACCTCTGGAACTGAACAAAACGCGGCGTGGAACCGACGCAGCACTTTAAAAGCCCTCGACAGGAGAAAATGAATTAAATCTTTGCCTCCCCAAGTATCAGCCAGAGCATTCCGTGCTCCTTTATGCGTCGGAATTTTTCGATTGGCGGGGACTGTTTGCATTACAAATTAGCCCTAACAAAGACATGTCGAGAATGAAAGCGTTAACGAGAGTCAAAATGTAGACGTAAGAGAAATTTCATTTAAAGGTAAAAGACGGGGAATCTAAATAACATGCTTGCGGAAATGTACACGGAAAGGCAAATAATTTAAAAACTTCTTGCTGTATATTTTTGCTTTGTTTTCCGTGTAATAGAATTTATGTCTGAATAAGAAGTATATGCAAAACATATTTCTGTTGAAAGCGCATTTAATTTAAAAAAAAAATAATAATACTAATGTACGTGTCTTGTTGACTTCCATTACAGTAAAAAAAAAAGATATTTATTTAAATTTTTAGAAAAAAGAAGAACATTTAAACATTTTATCTTTGAGGCTTGTTTTTAAGAGAGCGTTACCCTCTAGCTCAATGCTATGTCCCATCCTGCTGTCACATGCGTAGGCTCTAAACATTTTTACCATGACTGGATCATACGCACGAGAGTAAGTGTAACGTCAGGCCAACCGCAGACGATAATAATGAGCTTGATGCTCTCTTGAAAACCTTAACCCTCTCGGCACCCTGGACCTCATATGAGGCTCCTACTTTTGAACTCAATTTGGAAGAAGTAAACACTTAAAATGATTTTTTTTTCATTTAGGAGCCTCATATGTGATCTACATGAATAGGTGGAGTCACTGACGGGAAAAAAAATCATTTTAAGTGCTTACTTCTTCCAAAATTGAGTTCAAAAGTAGGAGCCTCATATGAGGTCCAGGGTGCCGAGAGGGTTAAAAACCATACCTTTATGCAAATCACATTTTTCATACTTAAGAATAAAGTTAATGAATTTGATACGAAAGCAACTGTTATTTATCGTTAATTATCACATTTTGATTCTGTTTATCTCATAGAATATTTTCCGATTTTTAGCACCATATTGAAATCTTCAATAAGATGCATTGAAATAAGGAAGGGAGTTTTTTTTTATTGCAATGACGATCACAAGGTTTTATATGATTAAAACTAAAAGGTACTACAATGCTGTGAACACATTTTGAATGCTCACTTTTGCACTAAAATGTAATAAAACTTGAAAAAAATGGTTAATTTTATTTTTTTACGACTCACATTTAAATATATCTCCTGTTTTTTTTAATTAGTATTAACATGTTGAATTTAATTATGTTTAAGATGTATAAAAAGTTTTAGTATTATCAAAAAAGTAACTTGATAGGTCTTTAAAACAGATTGCACATTTTGAAAAAGATTTCATCATTGCCATCATTGTACATAATTTTAAATTAGATTTCAATGATTTTGAAAGAAATGATGAAAGTTAGAACATTTCATTTAAGAAAGTGAACTAAAATAGTAATAACCGAAAATAAAATAGTAAATAAATTTCTCAATTTAAGTGCAGAAGAAAATATTTTAATTTATATCTGAACTCAAACACTTAAATTATTATACTTACATGTTAAATTCTTATTATCTTAGGAAAACTTATTTGTAAGTTTTAATGTTTCTATTGTCACTTTGAAGCAAGATAGTAATTATATTTCTCCTACTTCTTACCTCTGCCTCTCATCATCCACTCAAAAAGAGCCATTTTTTCCTCCAAGGCATCAAGTGCAAAACATGTTGCACTGAAAATGCCCCGCCTGTCTACTCAACGGTCTCAAAGTCAAAAAGGTATTTAATTGATGCATTTAGTTTCGTGAGGAAAAAGTCTCCCGTTTTCTTTCTAGTACCGGCTTAATGCAAGTCACAGAACTTCTTTGAATAACAAATTTACTGCGATGGCTGCAAAGGAAGAATACGAATTGAATTCAGAAAGAAATGTGAAAAAGTAAATGGCAACGTTCTCACTTCCAGAACACGGTGTGGAAAGTTAATTTAAAGCTGGAATTTTTATTTTGTTGTATTCAAAAGAAACTGAAATTTTCTGATGAAAGGTTGTGAGAGTATACGTCCCTAAAATTCAGAATGTATTTTTTTCTTTCAACTTATATAATATTAAACTTTTTGAAACCTGAAGTTCAATTAAAGTTCTAAAATCTATGCATATGTATGCCTAATCATGGACTAGAAACTATTTTAAAGGTGTAATGGAAAGAGTTATTTCTAGTTTTAATTTTCACTTCTTATTGAATTTTCATTTATGATAATATTCCACCTGAAATTTCATTTTTTTCCGGTATAGCTCAAATGATTAAAACTATTAATCTTGGGAATCCAAACATGATAAAATGTAAACAATTACAACGATAAGTGATCCATTACCTCATCCCTTGATATGTAAGCAACTTAAATAGGAAGTTTATTTTCAATCTTTTTTCAATATTCAGGAAAACTTTTATTTTTTTCTTTTTCGCGATTTACAATTTAATAAACACATCTATTCATATGTACACTGATATTCATAAACAAATGTATGTAAAAAAATATTAATATAAACATATTCAATTACTAAGAACATTTTACTTAAATTATTTTACACAAAGAAAGTAATTAGAAAGGTTACAATAATGTTTACATAAAAACAAGAAGATTCCACTAGAGCAAACAGACGGAAATGAGGTTGAGAATAGCTTTTAATATTATAAGTCAAAATTTATGTAAACATTTAATGTGTTAACTTGAATTATATGCGCTTAAAAATTAAAAGAAAAAAAAGGGCTAACTACTGTATATACGACCAAACGGAAGTTTAACACTTATTCCCATAAAGTTTAAAAATTATTTTATCAGAACTTTCAGACATTAACTTGCTCAAGTGAAATTAATTTCACATTCCATAACGTCACAATTTAATTAAATTGAATTTAACATCAGAAAGCTAAAACACTACAACTATTTTTAAAATATATTGCTCAATAAAGCAAGTTCGAAAACCGCTATTCAGCTACATCGGCAGAAGGTGTTATCCCACGTTGACGACGAACATCGTCTCTGAGTCAAAAAACAAATCGTTACATCACTCGAAATAATTTATAACGCGACAATTTCGAAATCCTTTGCTTCGTATAAAAACATATAAAGACACCGGTTACAGCTTCTGTCCTCGCTTTGAGATAATGAACGCCATAAGTTCAACATTTTTAAACTCTAAAGCAACACACACGACGCTACACACCCTCAATCCATTCTCCCGACCATTATTCTCGAATTTACGAGGTGCCGTAAAACTGGCTGACTTTATGAACGGGGAAAAAAAGGGAAATGTTGTAAAAGCACAACTTAACATGAGGGCAATATTTTGTCTCACTGAAGAGGAGCTCCTACCTTATCTACCTCACGTTTATGTCATGTAAACTCATCAGCGCCATGTTTGGTCATCAGGATTCTTCGGTTACGTCAAGTCAGCATCACGTTGACGATAGCAGTGGTTCATCTCAAAATTTACAAAGAAGAGTAATTACTCCAATCTGTGAATTTGGACATTTTTTTTTTGACTGAACCGAAATATGTGAATTTATATATTACAGTAATGGTGCTGCATGTGCATTACCAATTTCTTTACTTCTATTACGTAAGATTTTTCTGAAAAATCACCTTATTCGAATGTAAAATTAAGTAAATTTCATCCCAAACATTTTCATAAACCTTTCTTTTATTTTAAAACGAAAACAATACTTAATCTACACAACTTGCTGAAAGTAGTAAGTATAATTTTGAACCCATAAACCACTACACTGCTCTAACTTTATAAGGGACCCTAAGGTAAAAATGAAAAGTTAATACTTTTTTCGACTGCAGTTATTTCTTTGAACTAAAACATTAATTCGTTTTTATTCGGCAACATGCAAATTTGTCTTTCTTTGTAGAATCTAGCTTTATTAAATCTAAATTTATTCAAGAAAGTAGTATATTTCAACAGAAATTACCCTCTGCTCATCATTGAATATGAGATTATGCTCTCTAAAAATTGCTCTAAATGCTCTTATGCATTAAACTTTGCAGCGTCCCATTTCTCAGGACCAAATTAAAGCTTCCATGTATTTAAGCACGAGCAGGTTGTTCCATGTATTGGAGAATACACTCGAAAAGAGACAGTGATATTTTTATTAAAACATTTTTGAATGTAAAATACATTTTTCAACAGCCGAAGGCGACATTGTGTGGGTACAACCGTCAGATGTGGTTACAGGTTTGGCAGAACATTTTTTAAGGCCTAAAAATGGTTGAAGGCAATGGGAACATTAAGCTTAACAGTCGTCGAACAAAGCCGTCGAAGAGTATTGGCTTCAGGTATAAAAGTGAAGTTCTAACGACAGGCGGTGGAGATATCGCTACCGTATGCGTTTCGCTGAAAAACTTCTTTAATATGTGACTGCATTATCACTGATTTCACTTGATTTTACACATAACACTCAATTATGTACTTATTTTTGCGACAGATTTGCAGTAATTTTTAAAGATTTTTGCATCATTGAGGTGATTTCACTCATCTAAGTTTTGATATTATTTCTTATCGTTGCGAGGGCCCAAAAGTATGTAATATAATGTGCAAAAAACTCATTTAAAATAAAACATAAAGAATGTAACTATGCGTCTCTATTACAAAGTTGCACCAGTTTGAACCATACCATGTTTTCTTAAATTATGTAGAAAACAATAAAGTACTTAATCTAGAATTTATAACACAAACAAATCCTTCAAAATTCTAAGACCAAGGTACCACGATAGACATCTCAACTTATTGTAGCTGCTTATGTATGCTTAAGCTTTAATAAAATCACAGTATTTATGCAATGTAAACTAACTTATTTTGACGCAGTTAAACTAATACATTAGTTAGTTGTCGGAAATATACATCTATGAAAGTTTCGTATCTTATTTATTTATTTATTTATTTATTTATTTATTTTTTTTTTTTGGAAAAAATGACTTACGTGAAAAGTTTTCATTATAGGTTTAAAGCACTAATGTGTCTTATTTATTAAACCATAACCGTATTTTTACAATAACAGCAAAAGCTGCTACAAAATCAGGATTTAATTTTTAAAAGAAACTTAGCTCCTGTAAACAAAGCATTTAAACGCAAAAAATTTACAGTTATCTGCATGATACAAGTCTCCAAAACAAATTACTACCTGTTTCGTGTTTAAAAAGTAAGCAAAAGAATTGCCAATGGGTATAAAAATGAAAGTAGAAGAAAAAACTTCCTCGAAATTCTACATCTTTGTCGAAAACAGCTCAAGACATTTGGAGATTTCACTAAAAAAATTCTTTCTGTTTCCCCAGAAAAACACACTGCTGACGCGGCAGATAACAAAAATGCAGAATCGAAAACATCAAAGTAGAAAAATAAACGTGTTACATACTCTTTTTTTTCCACAATGTTTTCAACTTCATTTTTTCTCGACTAGCTTGCTAAGTCCTGGCATCTTTCGGCCACCAAATCTCTAAGAGAGAGATTTGAATTGAGTTCCTTGAGAATTTTTTTTTTCAAACTGAAGCGATTTAAAGATCAGTGGTATGGTTTTGAGTTTCAGTTGAAAGAAAATTTTCTGTTTCGCTTGTATAGCACATGTGTAATTTGATCTCCTTGAAAATCTCCACTGACTTCAATTTAAAGTAGGATTTAATGCTTCTCCAAACAACGAATTGTCGACAGAGTAGTAATAGTATTTATTTTAGTTGTTCTGGATGAAGTATAAGTTGCATCAGCGTTTCAATGCAATGGTGATACTTTTAAACACACAAAAAACGAAGTTTTTGTAATTTATTTCACTGTGGACCATCACCAGAAAATATTATCTAACGTAAAATTTTGAGTTTAATTTTATATTTTGTTCAAACGAGCAGTAGATGTTAGGTTCATCTTCCTGATTATATCAAAAATAAAGCACACGTCTCTCTCTTTTTTGTGTGGCTTTTCTATCTCAAACTTTTTGTTTCTAACTTTAAATGAGTAAAAGTTCCTTTAAAAGGACAAATGTTAGACATTTAGAAAAAAATATACATGCGTGTGTGTGACGGTGAAAGACCGAAAACGAAGAAATTCGATTTTCACCAGTGGTTCGCCGGAAATATTCGGCCTTTCACCAATGTATTTAAAATGTGAATACTAAATAATCACTGGCCAATGTCAACATTTAATAGATTTCACACTTTTACACACAGAAAATGGGGTAGAAGGAAACAGAGAGGAAATAAAGATTATTTAACCTTAATCTTTATTTAAACTCGTCACCTGTTTAAAGATAGGTTTTTTTCTAATTATTATTTTAAAAATTAAATTTTTGCTCTTTAGGAATTTCACTAATCTAATATATTGTGCATAAATCATCTATGGTTTGAGAATCATAATCTTTCTTTTTTAAATTTTTCCTTTGTTTATTTATAAATCCTTTTCCTTGCAAAAGTTAAAAAGTAGAATATATAATGTGTTTTCGAAAATAATTTTGCTTTCTATTTACTGGATTTTTTCAAGGAATGCAATATTACTTATGTTATACCAACAAAGCAGTAAAAAATGAACGAAGTATCATTTTGATGAGTAGGGGAAGACCGCCTATATTGGACCACTGCTTAAATTGGACCTCGGGCTTAAAATCTAGTACAGAGATCTATGTTAAACTTTAACGGTAGATACATAAAGTTTTAGGAATAAAATTAATGTATATGAAGTTTCACCAGTTTTCGAACTGTATAGCGTGAGTTACGGCATGATTTATGTTGGAAACGTGTAAAATCTTATTTTTCGGTCTTGTACCTAGTAAGATAGTACAAAAATTGTAAGCTGAGGTAAACTGCTGTTATAGCATGATAATCTGTGTTTAATAAGGATCACATCTATGTATTTACATGCGCGGTTGTGATAATTTTTGACAGAGAGATAAGCTGAAGAATAAAAAATGGCATGTTTTCCTTTATTAGACCGAAAAAAATTTCCTATATTGGACCGATGGTCCAATTTAAGAATATGATTTTAAGCAAGACTTTTCATTAATTGTAACATTAAATAAGTGACTCATCTGATTTAATAGCGTAGTTAAGATTATTTTAAGCATACTTTAACACCTATTCACGATATTAATTTTTTTTATCAAGCACATTTTCTAGAAGCTGCAAATTCTTGAAATATTTGTTTTTTTTTTTTCTCTTTTTCCATTAAGTTGCAGTTTCAGGTTGTTAAACATAGTTATTAATTTGAATAAAATTTGTGCTGGTTTACCGAGGAAAAAAATGAAATTCTTCGATTTGCTCGAAAAGATTTTAAAAAGAAACAATTAATATGCTACTAAAATGTTCAATGTAGATGAAACCGGTCTTTTCACTGCCCAAAAGCCCCAAAATATATCGACATATAAAAGTAAATACCAGTTTGGAGCAGTAATGTGTGGTGAACGTGTTAGAAACACACTTGCTATTTGCTGCATGAGTGCAACAGAATTGCTACACCCCCCTCCCTCCCCATGTTTATTTTCAAAAGAATACGTTCAATGTATTTGCTTATTGTAAGAGCACCACCTGGTGAGCAATATGCTTGTTTAAAAAAAGGTTGGATCACAAACGATAACTCACCACAGTTGATACAATATTTCATCAAAACCGTTAA
Source organism: Uloborus plumipes (assembly GCA_038373865.1). NCBI lineage: Eukaryota > Metazoa > Arthropoda > Arachnida > Araneae > Uloboridae > Uloborus > Uloborus plumipes. Next base: position 225,679 of record JAXGGA010000104.1, read on the forward strand.
ACCAAGAGCTTAGATGCAATAAACTTGGTTAACGAGAGCGATATAATAATGCTTTCTCTTAAAGCACACCATGCAAGATGTTATCTTTTTTCAGCCTCTGTCTACATATTTTAATCGAGTGTGTGATACATGGATGCGAGAACATCCAATGAGATCCATTACCCAATATCGAATAGAAGAACTGTTTGGTAACTCTTATGGGTAAACCTCAATCAAGGCCATGGCAAATGTTGTGAGTTGATTCTAAAGAACAGGAGTTTGGCCTGTTAATTGACATGTGTTTAGCGGCATTGACTTGGCTGGAGCAGAGTTCGATGTAAGTAGTCCAGATAAAACTACTCAAAGTGAGCAGGCTACATGTTCGGTGTAAGTTGTACTGTTGTACACCATGTACAAGAACTAGCTACGACTTAAATTAGTACAAGCTCTGCATAATCAGCGGATAGTTCTCATCAAAGCATGATTGTCAACTTCAACTATGATTTTGTAAAGGCCAGGCTCACATATCAATTTACCTAAAAAATAGAAAGAACAAAAAGGAAGGCTATCTCAGCAATCATTCTAACGCCGTATGAAAGAAGCATAGAACAGAAAAAGTCACACAAGAATAAGCAAGAAACTGCACAAAACAATTGTTATTGCAATATTTGTCATAGAGATGAAGCGCAAAACATGATTAAATGCATGAAATGCTATCGGTGAGTGTATCAACACTGCCTAAATGAGACCGAAGCAAAAGAAATTCTATTGCAAATCCTGGAAAAAAGATATATAGTTCAAATATAAATTATTCTATGATTTTCTGGTACGGTTCAATTTAGGAAGCGCATGGTTCAATATAGGCGCATATATTCCTAAATTGGACTTTTGCAACTTTTTGTAAGATAATTTTTTAAAAAATAATTTCCATATTTTTAGAAAATATAAGCTCCTAGGGCGGTTAATGATTAAATTTAGCTTACGATGCCCTATTTTGTATTTTTATTTTGCTTCACATTGAGCGACACAGGCCTCCTATACTTAGGGGGTCCAATATAGGCGGTCTTCCCCTATACTAAATATTTTGAATGAACATTTTAGAAATAAATTCAAACAAAACTTGAAATTACGTTTAACAAAAGTTATGAAAGAATTATTTTATTTAGTGTTCCCATAACGAAAGCGTTTTAAAGGTTAAACATAGCTGCCGCATTTGCAGTATTCTGTATCAAAAGTTTCGCGTTCTGTTTTCAAGCTAGTGTTAACAGCATTGTATAAGTCAGCTCTAAATATTACTTGTTATTCACAAAACACGTGTTATATAGTAGTTTTCAACTATGTGAAAGACACAATAGTATTTTCATGCATTAAAACATGTAGTTTTTTTTCCCATACAAATTAGTTGCAAACATTAAGAAATTAAATGCCTTATTTTTTAGCACTCGTTTGGGGGAAATAATTAAGAAAAAATTCAGCCTTTTTCTCTTTTTACTTCCTTTTACGTAGTAAAGGAAGTATTGTGATCGCGAAAAAAAAAATCAATCAAATTTGGGTCTAAATTTTGATTTTGCTCACCCCTGAATGAATGTTGAGTCGTTTTTTCGACATGTCAGCACGTGCATATGTACCTGCCAACATATAACCAGCCGAAAAATCATTTTCAACCACCCCCGAGTTAATTACGACGAGTTTTCTCGTGACGTCTGTATGTGCGTATGTGGGTCGCATAACTCAAAAACTAAATGCCATAGAAGCTTCTAGCTTGGTATGTAGGCTCTGAGGATGGTCTAGTTGTGCACCTTCCCTTGTGGTTGCATTTGAATGTTCTCAAGGGGGTGTTTTACCCCCTTTTTTGGGGGTAAATCAGTGTTAATTTCAATGCAGACTCAAGTGATATGAATTGGCGCGACCACTTGGCGATATGTCGCCAAGCTTTTGGTCGCCAAGTGTTTGACTCCAACTTGGCGACATATCGCCAAGTTGGCGACAAATTTGGTGAAAAAATATTTTTTGAATTTGGGTTCAATTTGGCGCTATTGGCGATATTTCGTGAAAAATCCACTGAATGATGTTAAAATCGGCGATATTTAGAAAATGAATCATTGTAAAACATTTGTTTTCATTGTTTCGTGGCAAACTAGGGGTGTAAATGTTCAAATTGCTATCTTGCTCACTCCTAGCACTATTTTAACACTAAGGCATCTACAAAGAAATTTACACGTAAAAGAAAGTAGTGTGGGACCCATACCAGATTTTTTTTAAAAGAATTAACAAAGTAGTAAAATGCTAGAAGTGAGAACTTCAACGTCATAAAATATTACATCTAGATTTGAGTAAACTATTTTAAATCTTAACTTTTTGACTGCTCTCAGTTTAAAAAAATCTTCGCTTCCAGATCAAACGCACAATTGTGACTTTGTACATTTATCAGTTAAAGTGAAAAAAAAAATCTAATCAAATACTTTTTATTTGATTATTTATAGTGTTTTCCATCAAATGAACAACTAAACGAATAAATTATAAACCGGTAACTGAGTAAATAAATAAATGAAATGTGAAAAAATAAATATGTGTGTGAATTAGTGTACGAAATGAATTACTATTTCCCTTTGCTCTGCTTGCATAAGACAAATTAGAGAAACCAATTAAAACAGAAACATGCCCAACATTAACTAATTTAGTCCTGCAGTAGACATCAATAGAGCTCAATTAATGTTTATGTTAAATACAGTAGGTTTATACCAGTTTATAATAACAAAACTTTTTTCTTTGTTGTTGTTGATAAACGACAAAATGTTACAATATTGGGTTACAAATGTTGAAAATGACTTGTACAAATATATACTTTTATTTTTAAAGCATCAATTTTTATAGCTTCAAAACTAAAAATTTAGATTCATAAAACTAACTATACAGTCGTAAATTTGGCGTACTTATTTAAAAATTCAAGAGGAAGTAAAACTTAAGAGTGATAGATATTAACTTTAAAATTTCTAAGCGATTTTCAATAAAATTAAGAATTTACATTTCTAAGTAATTAAAATATCATTTTGATTTTACTTTTCCGTGGCTGGTCTTTCATTGTAATGAGGTCCATTGTTTTAAGTAGCTAGTAGAACTCAGATCAGGCAACATAGTGTTGCCGTAACCAGCCCACAGTTTTTCGATTAGTGATTGTTATCTAACAAGTGATGTGATTCAATGCTTCATGCATTTTTAATTAATAATATTAAGTTTAATTATTAATTATTATTATTAGTAATATTATGAAAGGGATGGGTATATCACACTGTAAAAAATGGATGCTGTTTTTACAGTATAATGCAGCTAATTTTATAGTAATAAAGTGTAAAAATTGTTAATTTTACAGTAAAAAACTAAAATTTCTAACTTTTCCAGTAATAAACTATAACACTGCTAATTTTACTATTTATGAATGTGCATTTAACAGTTTTAAACTGGAACCTCTGCTGCCAGTATTATACTGTTGATTTTAAAGTATAATACAGCTAAATTTCCCTGTAATAAACAGTAAAATGTCTAACTTTACAGTAAGAAACTAAAATTGCTAGTTTTACAGTTTATTACTGTGCAGTTTACAGTTTCAAATGAGAAACTCGGCTTCCAGTATTATAGTAGAAAAACAACAGTTCATTTTTCGCAGTACATAAGCAAATGTATAATTTACCGTCAATATATGTTCAAATGCTATTTAAAATCTAATCTCAGTCTCCCATTCCCCTCCCAAAAAATGTATTTAGTATTTATGCACCAAATAGCATAACTTAGCTAATCATGTAAGTGTTTCTAAAAATCTACATTTATAGTAAAAACGATGAACAGCATGCAATGTCCCTCAAAACAGATGTTGTTACCATCTCCCCATCAAACTCTGTACCACATTTCCCCTCAATTTTCCTATTTTGTCCTGCCATGTGTCACCCACATGATAAGTTAAGTAGCTAAGTTGGATTTGAAACTCTTTTACCTGGGCTCCAACCTCGCTTACTCATGCAAAATGCCTTTTCGCTGGAGATGAAAGGAAGCTATCACACATTTATTCCCTCTATGACTTACAGGAGGAATCCTGAAAGAAATTCACCTTCTTTTCGTTCACAAGGAAAATACTTTTCTACTCAAAGTTTGGTTTACTTGTATATTCTACTTTGAAATTCACTTGCCCTACCAGGTTTCTTTTTTTTTCAGGCATCAGAAGAAATCTTCTACCCATTTTTATTATAAATTCTTAAGTATAATGCAAATAAAATTCGGAATCAATTCTTTTGAACACATAATTATTTAATCAATACTATTATTTGGGCTCATTTATAATGCTTTTTTTTTAGATACATGGCGTACTGTACTTCGATATTTTTGTATGATTTAAAAATGGTTTAAGTTCATTATCTGATATAACTACAGTGAACTCCTTATTATCCGTGGAAGAGGGTGGCATGGTAACCGCGGATAAGCAAACACCACGGATAAACCGAAAAATACACGAAAAAGATACCAGAATATACAACAAGAAAAAACCAATAACTAGAAACATCAATTTTTCTCTAAGAGACACTTAAATTATGGCTAAAAAATATAACATTAAATGTAATGAATATCTTTAAAAACTGAAAGCGAACAATTACATACGCAATCATTAAAAATATTATAATAACCTTAATATTCGTACTTATCTAATTTTTTTTTTTTTTTTACAAAAAGTCGGTTAGTTGTTTTTTTTTACAGTTTAAAACATTTCTTCTAAACTAGAGATCAACATTTTCTCAACTGTAGCTTGTTACAAAGTAATCTTGCTCCCGAAAACATTTAATAATTTCGTTAAAATGAGTTAAACCTGCTTCGTGGCTGGTTTTTAAATGGATGCAAGCTGAGCTAAGAAAAATGTGCCCATGTTTTTGCACTCAGTGAATCATTACCACAAAAAAGTAAAAACTAAAACAAAAAACTAACTTGGGAAAGACCCGCAGATAATCCGAACCACGGATAATCCAACCGCGGAGAATCGAAAGCCAATTGTGGTTCCTAAACTCGGCCTTAAACTAACAGTATCCTACTTTAAAAAAAGTCTTAACTTGGCCTAAAATTTCAACTAGTGTCTGGTATATATGTTTTCGAATACATTTTGCATTTGTTGTCTGTAAATAACACTATAAAATACGAAAACAAACTGCAATCTTGCATTTATTGCAAAATTTAAAGATAAAATTGCATTTATTCGTGTGAATAAATAGCAAAATTGCAACTATCCCTACCATGTGAGCTGGACCCGTCACATGCATTTCAACTCCCGAATTTCGCAATTGTGCACAAAGCCACAACTAATTAAAACAACCATTACGTTCAACATGCGAATTACTTCTGGTTATGACATTGGAACTGAGCCATCATGAATCAAATTAATAAGGCGCGTCAGTCCCAGGCATTAATATCGACGAATAGATATAATTATACTGACTGATAATACAACATATTGAATTACATTGCTTATAACAATGTCTGCTATTCACTTCTCGTTCGTTTATGTAATAGAACTTGTTTTGATTTTATTCTTATATGTGAATTAATTGATCAATTACAAAACCATTAATCAAGAAAATTTGTTTTCTTGTGCTACATGTACTTGATACATTGACACTCTACGAAGCAGTCTTGTTGAACCTAATGACAATCAATGTAGGACATTTTCATAATATTTCGGAAGCAAAAAGTGTTTTTTAGTTATCCAACCTGATTATTCAATGTCATTTTGTCATCAAAAAATGGAATGAAAAGACCCTTTTTACCTATTATCAAAGCAATTCTCAAACGCAAACCGTAGCGAAGCAAAATCTGGCGGAATCCCCCCCCCCCTCCAAATATATCTTCTGGCAACAAAAAAGAAACCTCTTTAAACAGCACCTCTGGTTTGTTGAGAATTAATCAAAAAAAAAAAAAAAATGTTTTACAATGATTCATCATCTAAATATCGACATTTAACATAGTTCAGCGGATTTTCGTCAATTAGTGCCAATAGTTTTGAACTAAGATTTGAAAAAATATTTTTTTGCCATATTTGACACTAACTTGGAGATACATCGCCAATAAATGAAGTCAACAATTTTATAAAACCAATAGTTTCAAGTTTATTGGAAGGTTGAATGATTTCATAGTCACGACAATATTTTAGTCTTTTAAGCAGAAAATCTCAGATAATTTAGAAATTAGTAAAGACAGATAACAAAATCTACCAGATATACGAGTATGTACTCTAGTGGACTTAAATATGGATTTTTCAATTTCTTAAGAATTTCTTTATTTAATGTTGTATATTGAATTATTCGATTTTTTCTTTTCACTAAATTCATCGATTTATATCTTCTCTAATATGTACGTATTCATCTCGAGTGAATGATACATCTATTTTATTTGATTTTATTTTTAATGCAAACTACAAACATAAATCACTTTCTACTTATTTTTGGTTTATTTAGATAAGTAGTTTTACCAACGGAATATGATTTTAAAAAAATAGTGGTTTTATTGCAAAATATTGATTTAATTTGATACTGATTATTAAATATTAATTAATTATTTTGACATTATATGATATTATTGTTATTGAAGCATTTGCTAGTGTTTAATAATTAAAAATAGAAATATATTTATATGAAATTAACACATATATATTGGAGAAGTTGTAAATAAATTAGGGGTGCGACATTGAAGGCAAAACATCGATGTTTCAAGACATCGATGTTTCGAAATTACGACATCGATGGTATTGATACATCTACCAAAAAATATCGATGTTTTCAAACATCGATGTTTCAAAACATCGATCTTTTTTTATAAAAAATACTTACACATTTAAATGTACAGTAAATACAGTAACTCCCCAATATATTGCGCCTCTTTATATCACTTAATTAGATTTATTTTTTGTCTACTGAAAAACATCAACCGTATGATATCGATGTCAATTATAGAAAACTTTTTTAGTGAGATAGAAACTGCAACTGTTGATTAACTGTATAATTTTTATTTATCACATATTTTTATGAAACTTTTTTTGTTGAAATATAAAAGACCGTTATCGAAAAAAATTTCTAAGGCAAAACAAAAGCAACGATGTTTAAAAATCGTTGACCGTAAATCAGCGGTAGTAATGAAAAAAAAAAAAAAACACTATTTCAATACGATAGATATTGCAACTGTTAAATATGAATATTTTTTATTGCATATTTTTATTGCTTTTTGCTGAAGTGCAAAACAGACATCGAAAGAAAAAAACACATCGAACGCGAAAAACAGTGATTATAAAAAGACATCAACCTTAAAAAATCGATGGTAACAATCAAAAACGTCTTCTAACGAGATTAATAGTGTAACGGCTGATTAACGGTATAACTTTTGACAGCATATATTGATGATTTTTGTTTCTGAAATATAAAACATTCACATAAAGAATAATAATGAAATAAATAAAATTAAAAAAAAAAAATGGCGAAAGCATTTTAGAAATGTTTTAGAAACATCGAGATCAAACCATCGATAATAACCATAGAAAAAGTTTTCTAATGAGATTAATACTGAAACTAATGATTAAGGATGAAAACTTAACACATCTGTATATCACATATTTTTATCAAGCTTTTTCTGCTGGATTATAAAACATCGACATAGAAAAAAACATCGAACCCAAAGCATCGATGTTGGGAAAACATCGAACCCAAAGCATCGATGGTAAAAACATCGATGTTTTCGCAAAAACATCGATGTTTCCAAAACATCGACATCGATGTCGCAGCCCTAAAATAAATGATTTAAATGAAATAAATAAATCTAATAATCCATTATACCTACAAAGTTAAATGATAAAATCTTCAAAAGGTGTACGGAATTAAGTGTCTTTCAAAAAATTAAATGAATTCCTTTGTGCTGGAAAAGTAAATTAAGGTTTTTCAAGGTTTTATTGCCCAAAAATTGCAGATGATCTATCTATAAATTAGCAACATGGCTACCAAAACTTGCTTTTAGTTTTTGGTTTTCAATGTCGCTACAAATATTCTCTTCGATGTTTTTAACACTTAGAAAACTCTAAATATATTTAGTACACAAAAAAAATACAAACAACATCCTTGTTTGTACGTATGCTAAACAAAAAACAATAAATTCATTTGTAGCAGATTTATATAAAATATAAACCTGGAACAATAAACAACGGTAGTCAGCAAAGCGTTGATAATAACGCTTATTTTCTACAAAAAATGACTCTCTTCGGGAGAAAATTTCTTAAAAATAAAAGAAACGTTCCCCTAATACGATAACGAATTTTCAAAGGTTCTTATTTTATGATATTTAATCTTCAGGCTTCGATTTCCCAGACACTATCGATTATCGACTAGAATTAAAACCAAAAGGAATTCCATTTAAAACTTTGCTCTTTTTTTATAAGTATTTTAAAGTAGAATTTCATTCCTAAGGGAAGTTAAATAAAATACTTTTCGGGTACTTCTGCCTCAAGAGAAAAAACATTACACACTACTTTTAGAAACTAAATAGTTCTTTGGTTGGACATCGCTGGTGGATACTCTATTCCTGAGGGAGAAAACTTTTTTACCGTTTTCTACAGAGAATCAAAGATGAAAATTGAACTTCTTGTTGTGACATTTTCGGCCACGGTTATCTGGCTTTTTATTGCTTCACTTTCACCTGGTGCTTCTACGTTATTTATTTTTAAGTAGAAACAATCTTGTAATGTGTTACAATGTTTAAGGCCTGGCAATGAGGGTAGTAATGGAGGTGATAGAGTCGTTAAAGTAACGGAAGGTGTACTGTGCAAAAATTTAAAAGAAATAAGAACGTATTTATAGAATTCATGGAAGAGAGGCAATAGATACTTTAGTTAATGTGTTTCAAAATAGGTACCATTTTTTATTTTACTACACATACATCTGATAAAATAGAATGAGATACTTATTCGTCTATAATTTATTATAATAGGTAAAGAAAAAATGAGAGCGAGAAAATAATGAGAATTAAACTATAAAAATATACATTTATGTCTGTCAGATATTTATGGCTCATGTTTTTACTTTCCTGTGTTTTCCTATGCTAATTTTACTAAAATGAAATGTAAATCATCAAATTATTTCACTCTCTCCGAGCCCTCTCAATGGAATACATATTTTGGAGCAAAAAATATTGATATAAACGGGATAATTCCATTATCGAGTATCAAAATAGCACTTAATAACGGTTTGGTACCTTTAAAATTTAATGTATTAGGCGACATATTCCTTTAACCGATATATATATATATATATATATATATATATATATATATATATATATATATATATATATATATATATATATATATATATATATATATATATATATATATATATATATATATATATATCATATAAAAATGTTTTTCATTTAAAAGAGTATGAGTAGTTGCAATGCGCTGCTATTGTAATCAGCGCTGTTAATGAAAAAAAAAAAAGAGAGAGAAAAAGCCTCATATGCTTGAACAAAAACTTAAATGGTCAACACAATGGCCAAAAATGTCCAACTCTCCGCCTCCTATTTTATGGATGCCTCATATGTTTGTTACAAAATATCCACTGCAGCGTAACCAATGAAACACGACACAATTTTAAGTGAGGGTTTGTAACAGATGGACTTCCTCCTTCCCTTCTCTCCATGCGTATAAAGTAATCGATGTTCAGTGGTTGAAATCTAGTGATCAGTCTCTTTTATGTGTTTTCTGTATGGCGTGTTTATTTACATGCGGAACGAAATTGACCGTCAGGCATGAATACTTGAAACGAAGTGAATTTAAGACTGGAAAATTTAAACAAGGCTAATGGAAGTGCATTGCAGAAACATCGATTCATTTACAGAATATTAAAGCGAGCTATTTGCTTAATGGGCGCTGCAAATAAAATTGGTTCTTGGTTTAGCTACCTAATTCCTTTTAAGGTGTAATTAGTTTACTCCGAAAACGTGATGAACAACATGGAAACTGAATTGGAAATGTGCTTTAAATAATTATTGCGTTATTTGGAATTATTTTGAAACTGAGAACATAAGCCGAGGAGCATTCAGCGTCGGAGGTACATAATTTACAGTTTTGCTTACAGCATATGTTTAGGCAGTTTAAATAAATTCCTGTAATAAATTTTACATGGATTTCCATTTTCGACTGATACTACAAATAATGTAGTTCACTTAACGCTTTAAAGAAACGTTTAAGTGTTAATAAAAAACGAATTTTGAAGAACGTTTCTTTTCGGTAAGGTTGCACTTATTAGGATTTGATGCAAAATTTTAATATGCTTAATATTTTTCAAATTGCATTATTATATGTGTTAAGACTATAATTTCCTTTAAGCTTCTTAATTAAAGATTTTTTTTATTTTTTTAATACGATTGGAACTATTTCTGAATTATCCACGGAATCATAAGATAGGTGGCACGGGAACCGCGAACGAGCGAATTTTGCATATAATTCGTAAATAGGTAAAAATATGCCAATTTATGCAAGAACTTAAAAGAATGAACAACACTCGCATACATTTAAGGTATACTGGGAGTCTCGATAACGTGAAGTCCCTAGAGAACGGCAAAAAGGTTCGAGTTTTAGGTAGTTCGATTTATAAGACGTTTCCACAGCCTTCTCAAGAGTCTGGAGAACCAACGAACACTTTGAGATAAAAGAATATTCGAGCCATAAACCTACAGTAATCGAAACTCCACTGTAACTATGAACGATAAAAATGAATGCAAAAGCTCAATAAAGATTGCTACTTATAACAAACGGATTACACACATGCACCAAAAAGAGTGTCATAGACCGTGGGACCTAGGATAAATGGGAGTTTGCTGTATTTTTTTCAGTAGTAATGAAGTAAGTATCGAAACTTATTTTTAATGAAGCCCTGAAGTAGCACTAAAATGTTTCAGGGATCAAACCATAACATGTGTTTTCTGGAAATTAAAAATATAATTTTTGTTATAAGATTTTTTATTAAGATCTTATTATGCCATTCTTAATAAATTATTTAACTAATCTGCAGCCTAGAACAGCTTTCATAAAATTGAAACAATCACAATTATTGTATATGCTTCACTTATTCCAAGTAGTTGAAAGTGTTTCATTAGTTTTGTATATAGCAGCATAAATTCCTCAAAATGGTGGACCTGATTTGAAAAAAAAAATGCATTCGGTTATTTTTACGTAAATAATGTCGAAGAAAAGTTCTCTTCATTTCCGATTTTTTTCTCACTACCATTACAACTCACTGACACGATTCTAGGACAACCAATCGCTGAAAATAAGAAAAAAAAGACACATCTTGGGATAGGAAATAGGAAATGAATGAAAAAACTGCATTTCTGATTTAGAGAGAAAAAACTGATAAACGACAGTCCCGAAAGTCAAAGTGTCAATTTGAAAAGTTACGGAAAGAAAGCATTTCTATGAATAATTAATAAAAAATGCTAATGTCTTGTTTCTCCTGCAATGATTTCATCATTTTTTTTCCATTTGCTTGTTGGTGGCGAAAAAAATTTAACGGAATGAGATAGGAAAAAAGTAGGAATTCTTTTGATGGCACTTGATGCGTGCTTAATTTCTGAAGAAAAAGTAATTTTCCTTTAGAAAAAAATGAGCATGTAATCATTTTGCACAAAGCACAAAAGAATATTTTAGGAAATGCATCTTTAGTATAAAATAGCATAATTATAGCCTAGAAATATCATCATTAATGTTGTATTTAGTTGTAATGGAAGAAATTATATGTAAGTATGCATATGGCTTATGCTAAAGCTTTCACCTTTGTTTAAGTTTAAAGCAATGTGGTATACCCTGCTTGACATTGAAAATGCAACACCAAGAAGGAGTGGTCAGAAATTCATGCAAAATTTACCGTAGACGCACGTCACTGAGTTATGCAAATGATATGAAATGCGCAGATCTCCGACGCACGTGAAGTAAGATATAAGAGAATGAAGTTGAAAAGTGGGCTATGTTCATGTTGGTTTTTCTGCCAGACTAATTATCGGAGAAATTTGGTTTTTGTCTCGAAGGATACGTGTGATAGGAGGAAATGCCACGCCGTCCTCAACGAAGACACTTCCAGCATATAGACGACTTTACAAGGGGTATGGTGATCGGACTGAGAAGGGGAGGTCGGTCCATACGTCAAATTGCAGCTGATACCCACATGGATGCAAGCACTGTGCATCGGCTGTGTTGGAGATGGTTGGAAAGAGGAAATGTAGCCACATTGAGGGGTGCAGGTGCAGCCAGAGTGACGTCAGACCGCTTGAATCGACGGATTCACCGACAAGCTGTGGCGGACCCGCAAGTCACTTGTACGTCGATTCTGCAGCACGTGCAAGGTATCCTGGATGTTCCTGTGTCGACCAGAACCATTTCCCGTCGACTGGTTGCATGTGGCCTGCAATCACGGCGCCCGCTAAGAAGACTGCCATTGACCTCACAGCACAGACTCCAACATTTGGAATGGTGCCGGACCAGAGCGACGTGGATGGCAGAATGGCAAACCGTAGTGTTCTCAGATGAATTCCGCTTCTGTTTGTCCAGCGATAGTCATCGCATACGTGTGTGGCGTCGACGTGGAGAAAGATCGAATCCGGCAGTAACTGTGGAACGCCCCACAGCGCGACAACGTGGCATAATGGTTTGGGGCGCTATTACATACAATTCCGTATCACCTCTAGTTCGTATTCGGGGCACTATGACGGCCCAACGATGTGTAGATAATGTACTGCGGCCGGTGGCAATCCCCTACCTTCAGGGTCTGCCAAATGCAATTTTTCAAAGGGATAACGCCCGGCCTCACAGTGCTCGAATCAGCCAACATGCTCTACGAGGTGTACAGATGCTTTCCTGGCCACCATACTCTCCTGACTTGTCACCAATCGAACATGTGTGGGACGTGATTGGACGCCGTTTGCAGAACCTGTCACTGCCTCGTTCAGAGGACGAACTGTGGCAAATGGTTGAAAGGGAATGGAGTGCCATCCCTCAGGACCACCATCCGCAGGCTTATTGACTCCATGCCTAGACGTGTTTCTTCGTGCATCGCTGTACGCGGTGGTCCTACTTCTTACTGAGCCGACGCCGTCCTCGCTCTAAATTTTGCTTATTTATTTTGAAATATATATCACTTATTGTTCCATGCTGTCTCTGTCTTCCTACCAAATTTCATCCATTTCTGACCACTTCTTCTTGGTGTTGCATTTTCAATGTCGAGCAGTGTATTTCTACGAAATTTTATAGTTACGTCAATTTAACTTTTTAAAATTTTTAGCATTTTAACCAGTTTTTGGTGATTCTAGCATAATAAGTCTTGAATAACAAATTCCTGACAAAATATTTATTATGTAAAAAATTAAATAATATAACGTTAAAAAGGCAAAAAAAAAAAAGAAAAAAAAAAAGAACATAAGCACTAAACAGAGCAACAAGCCTTAAATCAGAGACTTTGTTACAATTTTATTTTATTTTTGTCATCTTTTCAGATGACTTCGTTTTTGAATTGAAAAAAAATAAAATATTTCAATAGCTTAAAAATCAGCATTTTAACAAAAATTCTCATAACAATGCATTTCATTCAAAAAATTGCTTACAAAACTATAACAAGAATCAGGTGAGAAAATGCTTTTGAACTCATGACTTGTATCACGAAAAATCTAAAATACCGGGATAATTTCGTTAAAGGTAATATTGTGTGTGTGTGTGTGGGTGTGTGTGTGTGTGTGTTTTTTTTTTTTTTTTTTTTTTTGAAAGCTTTTTCTAGAAATTAAAAATATTGACACAAATCACCTTTATCCACTTGCCCCTTCAATTGCTATTACTCATTTTTGTTTCTGGCATAAATAAAAAAAGGGCACTATTAGAGGGCACTATGACGTCCGAGGGAGAATAAAAACTCCGACTCGGACTACAGGAATTTCAGAGCTTTTGACTCCAAGTAAGACTTCTTCGCCCCAAGATGAGTTCGACTCCGACTGCGCAGCACTGGCAGAGTTTGGGGATTCTGCGGTAAAATGGCCGACTACAACTCTTGGAATTTTAAAACCTTAGACTCCCGTCTTTAATTTCTTTACCCCAAAACCTACAGGACTGTAGATACTAGGACTTCACAGCCCTTTCACCAACCCACCCAAAACAAATCCATCATAATAAAAGCATTACAGAAAGGAGGAAACACTTTAGTGATAAGAGTAGTGCATTTTATGTCATAAAGAAAGACAAACCTGGCAGGTACTGTCCGTCTATGAAGACCGCGTCTAGCACTCGCGAACAGTTCCACTTTAAAAAGGGTAGATGGGTTGTGGGGGGTAACTTTTTCTAATTTAAAATTTGCATTTGCTTTATCCTTTTGACATATTTAGCTAAACTATGTATTTGAAATTAGCATCGTTCCACGTTGTTTAATACGGCTCAAAATGCTTTTTATTATTCTTCCCCTTATTGTTATCTTACCTATCACCCCTATTTGGTAAGATCAGAGAAGACCTGACGCATGCGTAAATGCGTGAAAAGTTTTACCTAAGAAGATCAGGCGGTAAGTTGCAAATTTTTCCCTTTTCATTTTTTTTCTGCCCTTTTTCGATCTATTGTAAGTTAGTTCTATTATACAAGATGCTTATCAGGTTTTATACAAAACATGTTTGTTTAAATATCACAAAAATTACTTTCTGCAGATACTGCCTTTAACCTTCCTGCAGTATGCGTTTGTAAGATATGCGTTTGAGTTTGCCAAGATTCTTGTAATGCATTTTATTAATAAATAGCCCTAAACATATTCATGACTTGGCGTTTATTTGAGAATAATATTTGAGGATTTATTACTTTAGTGACACATTTTCCTTTTGAGCTTTACACCGATTTATGTTAAATGTTTAATGCAACTAATAGAGAATCAGTCGTTTCTCATGCTTATTCATGATCCCATAGTTCAATTTCAGACAGCTCCAAAGAGAGAATATTTATTGTCCTACTACAGACAATTATAAATCGATAAGCTGCTTACGTTATTATTTACTGCTTTGGGCGAAGCGATACTCCTTAGCTGACTCTTAAGAAAATAAGGCAACGCTGTAGAACAGGAATATCTTCCTTCTTAAGTTATCATTAAGTAGCTAAAATTAAGCTTACTTGCCGCAAGCTGTTTTAATGAGTTTAGAATCGATTAAGGAGTTGTGTTCCCTTTTGTATTTTCGTGGCTTCACTGACTAAGAGCTTACAAATCACGAAAAGATGCGATGAACTGTTTTCTGTAATTGCACTTCATTACTTTGTTTCTATTTATGTATACTTGGCAAACATCGCAAATAACTTCTGCTATTTGACGAAAATAGCTTGATGCAATTTTAAAATTAAATGTAACTTTATCGTTCATAAAATGAATACCTATAAAATGAATACTCAAATGTCAATCAGAATTTTCTGAATGTTAGAAAAATGATTGAGATATGTATTGTACATTTGGTTTGCTGTATTTTTGATGTTTAAAAGTTAATTAAAAATAGTTACAACCGTTTACGGTTAAGATTAATTAATTAATATTTTTAATTATTGGTCCGTCAAGGTTCATTTAATGTGTCGCACTGCGAACATTTTGGAGGATGTTGAGATGCGTGGTCGATTTTAAAGTGCATAATTTAAACGTGGATTTGTTAAACTCACACTTAACATTTTTTTACGTGCATAAACGATGATTTTACTATGTTGCTACGTACAATATTTCGCAATTCTTTCGTCTAAACTTACATTAAGAGCTTCCTGGGGGCAGTCGCTATTTTCATTTTTGAGGCCCCTCTTTCTATCATGGAACTATGTAGCATATGTATTATGTGCATTTTTTTTACTTCTATGTATCCCCTATGGTCATACGGGCCTCTAGCAATTGCGAAATTTATGACAAGGTAAAGTCACAACAGACCACCTGGATGTTATATTTTTCTGTATAATCCTTCAGATGACCACTTTGTTACTCGTGAGCTATAGTGTCACGTTAATTTAAATCCAGTGTGCTATTGAGAAGGGTTCAATTACAGTGAACTCTCACTTATACGCCGGCTCATTTATGCGCCTTTTTCACTTATACGACGATTTTAAATGGTCCCAGCACATTCAATAGCAAAATAACGATAGTATCATTCATTCATGCGTCGCTCTAAAGATAAATATTTCACTTATGCACCGAATTTTCAATAATATGTTAAAGAGTTAACTTTTTTTCTTTAAAAAATAAGCATTTTTCCTCACTTTCCTCTTAAATCTTTCGCTTTTATTGCTCACGGAAGGCATTTTTTCCGCATGAACTAGAGTTCGGAGAGGGACAATTATTTATTATGCATCGTTTTAAAAGGAACGGTTTGTAATTAGGTATGCTACAATTTTAGTTTCCTCTTTATCATTGTATAGTTACGTTTTAGTAATTGCCAAGCCGTAGTAAAGTGTCCCTTTTCTACAGAAACATTCTTATTCATTCTCTCATTAGAACCTATGTTTCATTTTAGTCCTTTAAATAGGCTTGTTCACTTATACGTCTCTCTCACTTATGCACCTTTTTCGTTTGGTCCCTTGGGCTGGCGCATAAGTGAGAGTTCACTGTATTTCAATTCAAAAGCATTTACTTGAATTTAATTTCTGATTCAAATTTATTATTAATGAATACAAATGCAACGAAACATAAGATCATTACGACAGAGTTTAGGTCCATCGAGAATGTGTGAAAATTCTACACTGGATGTGACGCAAAGATAAACTCGTTGTCGCATTTTTTTATTTTATAAATTCGGTTTCGATTTCCTAAAAAACAGTAGTAACTATACCTTTTTAACTGTCACGAAGTCAACTCTTTTGCTTTTGTTTTCAGCGAACTAAGCCATTTATTCTTCCATAATCAACGAAATGATCAAGGTTAACTTTGGCAAAGATAAGTATATTACCGCTCTTAAGCTAGGTCTGAAGCAGAACTGCATGTACTGTCTGATCTTCTTAGGTAAAAACTTCCGCGCATTTACGCAGGCATCGGGTTTTCTCTGATCTTACCAAAAAAGGGGTGTTAGGTAAGATAACAAAAAGGGGAAGAATAATAAAAAATCTTTTGAGCCGCATCAAGCAACGTGGAACGATGCAAATTGCATATGTTTAGTTGAATATGTCAAAAGGATAAAGCAAATGCAAGTTTTAAAATGTTAAGTTATCACAACGACCCATCTACCCTTTTTAAGTGGAACTATTCGCGAGTGCCAGGCGCGGTTTTCACTGACGGACAGTAATGTAATGGCAGCCCGGTCATGACATCCAGAAACTACAGTCTTGTCCTATTCAGCTTAAGTAGTTATCTAGTGGTTAAGCGTCGGACTAGACAACTATTCCAAGCAATAATTGTTGTAGGATGTACAAGTCCACTAACTGATAATTATTTACTACACAATTTTTCGAGCAAACATGAGCGCCTGTATACGTTTTAGTTATCCAGAAGTAGTAAAACTCATGTTGTAATATGTAATGTATGGGCAGTGTATTATAGAATAAATATTCATTTACACAAAATAAAAACAAACATTTTTATTTTGCACATACATTATCATTCCTGTTCTAACTTCATCTTAACTTAGATCCCTGTTGCCATCCCTAATATACATAATATATACTTACTCAGCCGTTGCCACTCTTTACATACATAATACTATAATCATAACGTAACACCGCATATTTTATTTATAACTCTTTGAGCTCTGCACTGGAGAAAATATCGTCAAAATCTTTGACACGGTTGCTTTAACACATTTTATGCATTAATTTGGTCTTTTATATTTCTCTGGATAAATATTATAATTTTTGAAGGAAAATCTTCGTGTCGAGTTAAAATAGCTGCCTTTCTTCAAATGAAAATAAATAACGCACTAAATAATTCAACAGCTTCAGATCTATGCTGTTTTCTCTTATGCATTAAAAACAATAAAATGTTTCAAGATCTTTCATTGAAAAATAAAACAATGAATAAAACCAGAAAAAGATATTTGTGGAAATGCGTCGGAAACAAAGAGCAGAAAGGATATTTTTTCATTCCTAAACCTTCTCAATCGAGACAAAAATTCGTTATCTTCAACATTTGTAAGTAAATAGTTTTTTCCTTGTTCTTGAATCAAAGATAAGAACAAAAAGAAAATGGAATGGGGAAGAAAAATTGTTTTCTTTGGTGAAAGTCCAAAACACAAAGTAGTTCTAAACGTTATTGGAAAAATAAACTTTTCCCATCATTATTTTGAAATCATTCATTTACATAAAGCCTTCGTTTTTAAACATATTCTTTGCATATGAAATTGACATTTCTGAATTTATAACTGCTACCTTTCAAAACATGTTTATGGTGAACCATTCGAGTTTTACATATAAAAGATTCATCAAAGGGTATATCTTATTCGTGTAGATGGTTTAATAAATTTTATTAAATGTACAAACTGTTGTTTAAAGTTTATTTAAATTGTCATTAATAGTTTAGCTACACCAGAGAGGAGGGTTTAGATAAAAGGGAAGGAGTCAATCAGTTTTCTGTATTTAAAACAATTTATTTGTTGCATGTGTGTATTTTGTTGTTTTTTATATAATGCGCATTGAGTGTATTTTGCTTCCCTCACTTCGACGGAGAACTTTGAGAATTGTGGTTAATTTCACTAAATTCTATTAAAAACATAATTCAGATGTTTTTGGAAACCACATTTCTTTCAACTTTATTGTTGCTTGTTGTATAAAATGTTTCTAGCATTCCTGATTAAAAAAAGTAAGGTTGTACTTAAATGAAAAAGGATCAAATAGGCTTTGTGCTAAACTATATTTGAAGTTAAAAATCAACGTAAATAAAACACAAAATTGGTAGAAAGTACAGCAAATAGCTTCTTCAAGGCTACAATGGAGCCCCTTCCTCAGTGCAAAAAGCTCAGCAAACAAAGGTCCGCTGGAAATGTATACTAGAAATAGGATGACAGTCATAATGACATGCTACTACAAAATAAATGTATCATTTTTATAATCTTTTAGCATTTTATATATCAGTTTTACAAAACTTTATTCACTGTTTATATTTTGTTCTAATTGTAGTTATTTCTGAAATACTGCTGTGTTTTACAAAACAACAGCTTACAAACACTGCTTAAGAAGCATATTTAAAGCTGGTTAAATATGACTATATGCATCTTCAGAATCCCTAGTATGCTTTGAAAGTAACATCCAAAAAGTTTAAATAAGTTTGTTTCATTCAAGTTAATATATTATTCTTCAATTATGCGCATAAAATATGCATCCAAAACGTAATGGGTCCGGGGAAATAACGTTTTTTTTATTTTTAAGCATCAAATTACTTGGCGCTTTCTTAAAATTTTATTTTATTTTTTTGTGTTACAGAAAGCATATATAAAAAGCAAAAAATAATATATATAGTTACATATTTACTCTCATAAACCTTTAAAAAAATCATTAAAAAATTTGATTTTAAAATGTAAACATTTTACAATTTTTGCAAATGCACAACCAAGGTGTCCCAAACAACCTGTTTCCGTTCCCAGACCGGAAGAGATAGAATTTCGAATATTTCGCGCAAATAAATAAACCAGGAAGTTTAGAGATTTTCTTCCACAATATCTCATACGCAAATCAAAAGCATCGTGACGAACAACCCCCCTGGAACTCTTTCTCTGCACGGAAGGCACACAACTCCCCACAGATAACCCCCCTTTCACAAACCACACAATAATTTTATTCATTCCGCTCTTTCGTTCGCTTTCTTAGACAGACAGACATACCCACACACGAGCGGGCATTATAGTAATCAATAGAGGAAACTCACATGCACCGGAGTCTTTTAACTTCATAGTAAAACAATGGAGACCGCACGCAGTGCAGGTTGCTATAGCAACGATAAATCAATGGGCAAAATGCCGCTTTCTTTGTGTAAAATGCCCAAACCGTCAAAGGTTGGCATCCTGTAACGGTATTTCATGGCATATCTACCATGAGGTGAACTTGAACTGCCTTAAACCCGAACCCACGGGAGTTCATTCCCTTTTGAACTTCTATTTCAAAGGATAAAATGCATCTTGTCTTTCAATTGTGCTTTTGAAAGTCCTCCGCATGGAGTTGAAATCTTTCTTTTATGTAAAAAGCAAAATATTTCTTACTTACATACTGAAAGCTACCTCTAATACTGAAGTTCTTCATCCAGTCACTAATATCCAACTTAACTTATACATATATATTTCTTATTACTTCAGTCCCCTATTCCAGAATAAATCAGTGGACAAGAAACCAATCTAAACTAATTCCTATGTTAAAAAACAGAATGTCAGTCAACCTATTGATATCTGCAACAGCAAACTTTTAATAATAAAGCTGTGAGATATTTTTCCACGGCCAATAATACGCAACTCAAGTCTGTAATAATTGCAGAAAGATGTTAATGAGTTTGATCACACAAGGTCTACGAAAACTATTTAATATAAAATTTGACCACAGTGGGAGATGGAGCGTAACCATGGGGCGGAAGAGGACATTTTAAAATAAGTAGGATCAGCCAGAAAATTAATTTTTACTTAGTTCATTAAAGTTTTCACTGCCGGTGTGATCTCTCTGGTAATATCTATTACAAAATTTAAAGCTCCGTTTACGCTTCAAGTTCACCTGTCAGCTCTCCGTGGTCAACCTTTGCTTAACTCATCAAAGAATCAAACATGTTGACTTTTTCCTGTGTTTTTATGCATAGTAGAACCTATTCCGGTTAAACCACGAAGCTGTGGTGGGTACGGGGGACCCTGGAGGTGTGAAATGAAATGAAATGCATAGTAGAAACAAAAACATTGAAAAATCTTTCCGGCAAAATTTTTTTTCAACGTTTCAAAGTTATTGTAGTATTTATACATAGGGCGATAAAAAAAGTTGACAAAATTATATGGTAGGCCAGTCATACCATTGAGTGCCAAAAATTGCATAGGAACAGAAGTTCCCAATTGTTTAGAGAGGAACCTAGAGTCACGGTTGCATTGACCAATCGCATGGCCGTGATGATCATCAAACCTGTCTCCTTTGGATTTTTACTTCTGGAGATTCTTAAAAGGACTCATGTATGAATGAATATTTGTCACAACGACTGAAGACTCATTGTGGCATGTTTTCGAGTTAAACCTGGTACTGTTGAGAATATAAGCCATTCCATGCAACGAGTGTTCCAGGCACGTCATCATGAAACTGGCCAGCACTTTGAGGATGTTCTGTAATTAAATATTCGGCTTGTATTAGCTGCATGCAAGTGAGAAATTATTAATAAAATTATCTGTAAGGGTCTCGCTATGTATTTTTTCAGATGTGTCTTGATATATTTTAGACGTCACGTAGCGGTTCTGGATAACAATTGCTACCCTATGTTCCTATGCGAAGTTTTGATCCCTATTGTATGACTGATGTGCCACGTCATTTTGTCAAGGCTTTTTTTAATCACCGTGTACCCATTACATCAGCTGGGTATAGATAAATATAGCTACCGTAATTCCTTTGCTACAAATGCGTGTCCAATTTTAACATGCGATTGTTTTATAAAATGACCAGTCACTGCTATTTCACGCCGATGAAATGAAAATAGAAACATCCGGTTTACTAGTAGACTGACACGTATCTATTAGTTTTCAGGGATACCAGTTTGCTGTTGTGAAGACACACATATGTTAACTTGTAATATCTGTACCTCAGAACCAGACTGACGTAAGTCCATTTTTGTAACTTTTCAGGGAAAGGGAAAAACGATTGTCGGATAATTGCAAAGGATGGGGTTTGCGCTCTTTTAATGCTGCTAAATAACTGTGAAGGAATTTGTTTTATAGAATACCGTTCTCATGGGTCGATGCCGAATAAGATTCTACGTGCAATTCACTAATAAAGTGAAAATCGCAATTTTTGGACTTACGTCGTTCTGATTCTGAGGTACAGATGTTAAGCAGAGCCATATTGAAGAGAATGAAACACGTGCAGCAACTGTTTTCCATCCCCCTCATTCATATGAAAAGATCTTAACTGGAGACTTGACAATTCTACATCGAATGTTGACGAATCGTACATCTAATTGGAGCAAAGCTTATTTAAATTTTGAAGATTTTTCTAATTTTAATCTTGTCAGTTTCAATATATAAGAAACCATAATTTAATCCAATATTTTTTAATTCAGATCTCTTCACATAATACCTGTATTAGATGATCAGGCAAGGATATTAGTATGCACGAATGATATTGAGAATTAAAATACATTCAATCAAGTCCCTTTTGTTAATACAATAAGAGATCTTAGCTACATATTTTTACTTTTCAGTTGCAAATTACTGCCATCCCCGCTTAATCGTGTAACGGATAATCACATACCCCGCATATACGAATAAATTTCTCGGAACCGAATATTTTACATGCCATAGACGCAATGTTTAAGGTCCCCGCTTAATCGAAAACCCCGTTAAATCGAATAATATTTCCTTGAACCGACAGTATTCATTTAAGTTGGTTCAACAGCAGTAAATTTTTCTAATATTAGGGTATTATAATCGACAAATACTATTGAGTGTCTACAATTTAGTTGACTTAGTCTAAAAAACGTTTTAGTAAATTAAAAACTGTATGAAGTTCAAAGCTTTAGATCGCTTAAAAGAAACCAAATCAAACATAAAAAGTTAAAAAAATACTATTTGTATTATTGTTTTTCCCCTCCAACATTATTAAACCACATAACAAATAAAATTAAACGAAATCAACTGTTTGAAACGGATTAAAAAAATTTCCGTGAAAGATAAATCTTAATTTGGCACTAGGTCCTCACAGGTCTAAGAACAAGAAATTGTAATTTAACTTCAAATACGAAAGAGAAAACTGATTTGGAAATGTCGTCCACCAGATCTACGAAATTGAAAGTTCTATCATCTGTAAAAATACCGATTTCAACTACTGTGGGCTTCAATTTGTCAACCGTATTGTTTCTTAGTACCTCAGAGAAATACTAGAAGCATTGAATATTTCTCGTAGAAAGTGAATGTTTTGGTAAAACGATAAACTGCACCGATCGTTAATGTTTAAGATTACATGGAGTTATAGGGTCATTATGTAATAATTTATATGTAGTGTTATACATAGATCATTCTCCAAAGTATTTTCGGGGGGTCTTGTAGTTTTAATTTAAACAAATATTTTCTTTTATCAGTAAGAAGGGAACTTTTATTTGTTTAAGATAAATTTATCTATAACGTAGGCAAGTATTTCGTTTTTATTATTCTTCACATCTAAACATCTAAGTAAATATATATATATATATTTTATTTTACACCTAAGGATAAAGAGATTTTATCAATTTTACAAGAATAAATCCCGGTTGTTTATTATAAAACATTTCAGAGTACTTCTACAGTTGCTTTACAATAGCTGTATCATACGTTTAAATATTTTTTTAGAAAAAAAATCTGAAGGTTAATGCATTTTGTGTTAATGTAAGTATAAATTTTTAACCATAGCAGTAGCGTTTCGGTATAACTTACAGGTCAGTGGATATAACATGCTACTTTAAGCATACTTTGACTGTCAAAGAATTTAAGGTTACTTACTTTACAATTTTATGAAGTAAGAGGATAGTTTCTAGACATTCTTTTTCAGAAGAAAACCTGTATAAATGACCTTAAAAACAACTACACGTACAAATGCTTGCGTCATGTACTTGCTTGGGTAAAATGACTTGTCTTGCAGATTTTATTGTAAGTTTGCTCTAACTTCTTTCGCACTACCCCCAACGGATGAACAACTCTTTTTTTTAAATAAGTTTTTAAAACAAGTTTTTAACTAACAACCCATCAGGGCCCTTGTTTCCAGCAAATATTGCTAATCCTAATATGAAAGTACCGCCGTGTAAGAACTTTTACGATAAAACTTCGCCCCCTCCCCTACTGACAGTAAACTCTGGCTGCGTTCTGGGATGAATTTGAAATTCGACCAAATCTCTGCATATGCAAAAGTTGTGTGTGTGTGTGTGTTTTTTTTTTATTCATTAAAATAAATAAGAGAATTGTGTTTAAATATGTAGTAGTTTTTAAAAAATATTGTTAAGGACATGTGTTCATCAGTGAAAGTCTATGTAGGTACCCGGTACACCAAAGTACTTGCAGAAAATTGATTAAAACTACCGCTACTGCATCTTTGGTATCTCTTTGTTTATCTTTTCCTTGCATTCCATAAAACTGCATGCAAAAGCTTAAACTTAATATTCCTTACTTAGCCAATACTTTTATAAAATACGAAACATTTATTCTTTCTATTCCATTGATTCCATCTCCATTGAATTCCATCCCCATTCAAACCATTCCAAAGTGTTACCTTCGAATCTTCGAATGCTTCCAGTGGACGAAGAGAAGCCTTCGTTAGATTCGATCGAATTTTCTCAGTGCAATTAGTGAACCCCCTTAACGAGCCTGCTTAAGCGAGCACGAGCAATTAATAGCGAGAACTGGAAATTTCCTTCCAATTTTAGCACACATTGAGCAAGTAAGAAAAAAAAAGTAAACTAACATCTCCCAACTGCTTCAAGGATAACCTGAAAAGCTAAGATACGCCAAGTTTGAAAAGATTTTTTTTAAATAAAAATAAGAGTATCGTTGGAAGAGAGCCCTATGATTACTCAAGAGGGACTTGTTAAAATGTTTGGAAGAAATATTTCTTAGCAAGTTTCTCAACACATTCCATATCCCATCTTCTTTTTTTTTTGCAAACGTGATTCTTTAAAGTTCCGTGATTACTTGTATCACAGCTCCTACTTTAGGGTACTCTGAATCATGTTGTAGCAAGTACGTGACTAGAGCTGTGCAATTTTGAACGTTTTGAAAGAATTTCGATTTGGTTCATGACAATATTCGCCCAAAGGTCATGATTCGGAAATTAATTAACGACTTTAAACTAATTAAATGCTATTCATTCGTGTTGGTAAATTAGCATGTTAAAATTTAAGAAATGCTGAATAAATTAAGTACAGAACTTGCACTAGTAGAACGAAAAGAAATGAAAACTTAGTTTTAATTTCAAGTAAAAATTTGCTAACGATTATAAATTTTTGAAATATTAGATATTTACTGGTGTATTTTTTATTTACCTTAAATTTGGCTAATATGCTACGTAATGTAATATATAAGAAGGAAATAGTGGATGGGGATTTCTGTCCTTTGAATATTAACTTATTGTGCTTTTTCTGCGTTACTACTCAAAGATTTATTTACTTAGTTATTTATTGTAACTTCATTGCACAAAGTAAATAAAGTATTGGTTTCAATAAAAATTTCTTACTTAAATTTCAACGTAATTTTTATTTAAAATTATCATTGAAAGAATTTTTATTTGTATTTTCGAGATGTTTATACGTGCGTTTGAACATCAAATGTTCCATGTTGACGAGTTTTGGCGTAACGTCTGTGTTTAAGGACGCATGAATGCGCATATTTTTCACATAACTCGAAAATTCTTAGTCGCAGTTGGTTGAAATTTTCTATGTAAGACCTGTTTCGCGTCTAGTTGCGTACAATTCAGTTTTAAAAAGCAATTGGGTGCTCCCGTATATTTCTTTGTTCGATTTTGTTTAAAATCAATGATACTCTTAACTTATAAAAAGTACAAAGGGTTTTTCCACCTTAAAAAGTAGCTGAAAAATAGCGGAATGTGAAGTTCTAATAAAAAGACTTTAAGTTAGCTTTCTTTGATGCATTTTATAGCACACTTTTTGCTATTTGCTCGCGTTTTAATTGAATTTCGAAAATATATCATCTTCAGTAGTTTACTATTACTAGGGTAAGTGCTCCAGTAGTCGGCCATTTAAAAGATCTTTTGTGGATCTTAGCTAACCTAGAACTTTCAGCTATCAATACAGCTACAAAAACGAGGTAAAGCTTTGGAATGAACCTTTCTGACAGTGAATCACCTACGTGTATCAGAAATTAAACAAAAATAATGTTAAAATCCAAGCTGTTGTCAACACTAGTAAATGCTCCAGTAGTAGGCCACAGAATCATCTTAGGTGAAAAATAAGCAGAATCGCAATCTTGGATGACGGGCACACCATTTAAAACGAAATGACTCATTACTAATTCAAAAAAAGTACCCAAAACTTAACTGCCACTGGTTGATGATTGAGGATAGGTACATGAATGTGTGAATGCGTCATATCTGATTTTTAATTAAAAATGTACTATTTATGAGGAGTTTTATGTCATTGTGGCCGACTACTGGAGACTGGCCGACTGCTGGAGCACTTACCCTATATAGCGTATCGAAAACGATGAATCATTTGTATAGCTTGACCACGAAGAGATAAACTGAAAGCGGAGACGGACCGCTTCATTATGTATTAGGCTGCATCTGGGAGGTCGTGCAGGCAGTAAAATCTTGTATGAACTTGGAAAGCAAAAAATTACTTTCCTCGTTAATCCCGCTTGTTTTAAAATGAAGTGGTCCGTCGTTTCCGCTTCCAGTTCATGCGCCATCTCATCGTGGTCAAGCTACAGTAACCCTGCACTTAGTCACTTTGATTAAACACTTGTGAAGAACACCAAAAAAATTTTCAAGGCGCTGTCCATAAATAATGTAAAAATGTTTCCCAGCAATGCAACCCCCCCCCCCTTTTGTCACAAATTGCCCTACTTCACCCCTATCTCCCTTTGCCACATTTTTGCGTAAAGATATTCTTATAAAAAATGCTGTGAGATTCCGAACTTCTTGTTACACCCCCCCCCCCTTTTGTCACAATTTTACGAACCCCTCCTCTCCCCTTCTCAAAGCGGGACATCATTATGAACAGCTCTTAATAACTTTAGAAAGCATTCAAGTCTGCAACAAGTAAACAAAAAGCACGTGCCAAATTAAAGGAAGTTTATTAAGCCATAAAGTAAATAAATAACTAAAATTAGAATTTTTTTCGAGACATATTTCTTCATAGAAGTGTTTTTTTTTTCTTTTTTTTTCAATATTTTTTTGGGTGAAATTCTCACGGAAGAAAAAAAAAAGTCATTTTTGGTTTAAATCATAAAACAGTCATCACAGGTGAAAACTATATCTCGTCACATTGTATCTTCTGTGGAATGTCTTTAAAAAATAAGTCTTTAAAAACTGCCAGTTCTCATCTCAGCAGATTACTTTGTTCATTTGTTCATTTGTTCATCTATGAGGCCTCTACTACACTTCGAAAAGCGGCTTTGCCTCCATTAGTCCAAAACAGATTACTTCTTACATCGTTCTCAAGGGAAAATAAATCACTAAAATTAGAACTTTTTTCGAAACAAATTTCTTCATAAAAGTGTTCTTTTCTTTTTCCATATTTTTTTGAGTTAAATTCGCACGAAAGAAAAAAAAAAGTAATTTTTGATTTAAATCATAAAATAGTCATCACAGGTAACAACTAGATCAGGTCACATTGTATCTTCTGTGGAATGTCTTTAAAAAAGAAGTCAACTGTGCTAGTTCTTATCTCAGCAGATTACTTCTTACATCATTCTTAAATGGAAACTGAATGATTCTTGCCATTCTTCATCATATA
This sequence comes from Uloborus plumipes, assembly GCA_038373865.1. Lineage (NCBI taxonomy): Eukaryota > Metazoa > Arthropoda > Arachnida > Araneae > Uloboridae > Uloborus > Uloborus plumipes. Next base: position 253,299 of record JAXGGA010000104.1, read on the forward strand.
ATACACAACTTCTTACAAGCGATGAACTGCATCGATGACATCATCTTTTCCCTTGAATTTCATTTTAATGCTAGAAATAGAGAGAAAAACTTCAGTTAGCAGCGTCTTATATTTTGTGCAACAAGGATTTAGTACAAAAATCAATTATTGTCCGCCTCACGATTGTTGGCATAGTTTTCGGTCGAGTCCACTTCAAAACCGATCGTAAGAGTTACTAAAACCACAAGCAGCGTTAAAACAAGTTTTCTTCTTGTTCTGTGAAGCATCGTTGTTTGCTTTCCATTTTGCCAGCGGTGAGCATACCTATAAAATTATTCAATTTTATAATTTGCCGAGAGCTAACCACAGTGAGGCGGACCACAGTATTCAAATAGGTCATTAGTGCCCAACCTGTGGCCCGCGGGCCACAGATTGGGCATTGTTTAGTTTAAAAAATCGTGTAATGAAAATAGCGAAATCGAGAGATAAAAGGTAAAAATCAAAGCTGTCTAATCACTTTATTAAAAGTTTAAAAATGTATACCTGTTCCATAGTTTTCCGAGACGTGACATTTTCTTCTGTTTCCTTTTCCATTCTTTTTCCATGTCAAAAAGTCGTACGTCGTTGACTACAGCACAAAGTTCAAAGAAGGGGACTTCAAAGTCAGGGCCGTCTTTGAAAAACCACACAGGTTCCGGGTCCTTGGTGACATTGGTGCAAGTAATTTTTTTCTTTTCAGAAATTCTTTTGGGAATGATAATTTTTTCCACAATATCAATTTTATTTTCAGTAGTCATGATCGGTAGTTATTCAAAGAAGGCTCCTAAGAGAAACAAAGTTTTTCATTAATTTCATTATGTAGAAGTAAAACGTAATTCAATCTGCCCCGTATTTAAGGGGCAGGATTATGAGGTTCAAACACCCTAATGAAAACTTTAAACGTTTTTTCAAAAAATGTTTTTCATACCCTTTTTTCGCTGTAAAAATTTCTTCCGTTTTATTTTTAACTTTCTTATTTACTTTTCACTTTCATTTGAGAAATGATATTGTCCCCATTGAATAATTGTATGAATGTAGTGTTTTACCAACAGTATTTGTTTTTGTTGTAGTTATAGCAAACGTCATTTCTTATAGAACTGCACATTTTTCCTTCGAATTTTACATTCCTCACTTACAAAAACACCAAACTCTTTAAATTTGAAAATTTCAAACTCTGTATTTAACACATTTTATAAGTGTCATAAAATAGAAATTTCAGAAATATTACTTCAAATTCGTGTTTATGAATAAACTTATCTATCCTTTCGAGTGATTATGAGATCGAATATTTAACAAGGGCGAAGTTATGCAGTGTGCACATCAGATTTTTTAGAATTCATTGAAAAAATACGCCGTTTTTTTTAAACATTTTTTTCTTGTTACTGCTCTTTAAGCATGTATTGTAACAAAAATCAATAGAATATAGAATTTGAATCCAAATTTTATTGATCATATTAGACAGATTTCAAGAGAAATGTGTTTGGTAAAATCTTCTTCGAAACAAATGTCTGGTTACTGCCCTAAATTGAACATATCCAAATTTCATTAAAGGGACTAAGTAATGTGTGCTAATGCCAAGTAAGTAGTTTCCGTGTAACTTTCACCAAACATGGTGACAATTACTAAGGTTGCCTTACAATTATAGAATGTCGCCAACTGGAAAATTATTAGTTTCCCTAGCTAATTACTAACACTACTGAGTTTCATTAATCCCAGTTCAATCACGTGGACCTTAAATTACCAGAACTCTAACATGTCAATTCTATTTAAATGTTTTAGCTAACACTAAAGTAAAAACTAGACAGTGTCACCATATATGATTACTTTGAAATCCCCCCCCCCCCGCAATGCGAAAATTTGGTGACTTTCTTTTTCGCCAAGCGAAAACATCGCACATGTTCTTCATTGTTTTTGTTGTTGCCACAAAAAATTGTTGGGACAAAACTTAAAAAAAAAAAAAACTCAAACACTGGTACAAAAAAATGAAAATACTAGATTTTGCAACAGCAAAAACCTAAAAGTTGAAAAAACCTAAATTGGCAATACTGAAATAAGAAACAGTAACCCTAAAAAGTCCGTAGGGAGTGCCAAACTTAGCGCGTACTTTTTTTTGGGGGGGGGGTATATTAAAGTTATACCATGCATTGATAGGGCAAAGATAAGTTCGTTACTTACTATTTTTTTCACACTTTTCCCGAAAATAACTTCAAGAAATCACGAATACTTCGCTGTGAGTTAGAATTCAAGCAACTAGCTATCGCATCCACTCAAAAGTGACGAGTTGGAATTTCGTTCACTCTGTCGTAGAATTTAAGCATTGTTGTAACAAAGAAGAAGTAACTATTGAAACGATTTGTTGAATTGTTGAAACAGTACCTATGGTCGATCATTGTTGGTAATAAAGTATTGTTGCTTTTTTCGTATTTCTAAAATGAAAGATACACAAAACTCATATGTAGTTAAAGGCCAGAACACATATATAATTAAAATATTAGTTAAATATCTGTAGGTAACATGAGCAATTAAGACAAAATAAAAGCCAAGAACTGTAGTAATCATTACTGCATCCTTACTCTCGAAGTTTTCACCTGTGTTTTAGAGACCCATTTCTGATTACTTGCCATATACCGATATCCCAGTTATGCCATCCAGAAACCACAGTTTTATCCTTTTTATGGACTCATCAGTCTGGAAAAGACAATAACTTAGCTGTAGGCAGATGTCCTTTCAGTGAAGCTGAAAACATGTGTGTGCAATTTAATCGAACTACCAGTTCTCCGGCAGTATCAGCTTCATTGAAATGACACCTGCCTCCAGTTTGGTTATTGTCTATTCCGGATTGATGCGTCCAAATCCGGACGAAACTGCGTTCTCTCTGGATGGCGTAACACGGCTGTTGATATACTACATGTATTTCTGCCTCAGCCCTGGCTTAAGAGCAGTAACTTACTGCTTAAGAGCGCTTTTCCACTTAACGACAAGATAACTTCGACACTAGGGCGGTAATACTACAACGATAAGGCCCTGCGCAAAGTACGTTCTCTCATAACGTGTTGTTAACGTCTACGTTTCTCATTCAGGCTTGGAGTAATTGCCGATTACGTAATCGCAATCCGCGTAATCGATTACATTCCTTTGTAATCGTAATCATAATAATAATCGTAATTGTAATGTATGCTTCAATCACTTGAACATACAAAGTATCAAAGTATGAAATTCAACTCTACGTTTTATTACAAAACCTGCCTCAGTCATTAAACAATTATTTTCTACCATGACTCAATTGCTGTTAACACTGCTTACAAGGAATGAAACCTTTGCGTGTCTGTTTCTCGGCATGTATAAGTGACGTGTCATTCAAAGTGAGTGGGTTCAGCATATCCCGTCTTTCATCGCTACCTGCCACTACGGAAGGATTTTCATATCACTGGCACTGTCGCTGTTGACCTTGTCACTAATGCAGCACGATTCGTTGCAGTCAGAACTAATTATTGTGATGTAAGTAGATATCATAATGCAAATTTATTGCGTGTATGACTGCCAAAGAAGCGATAAATAATCATCCCATACTAGAGACATCAGAGCGCCTGCTAAATGAAATTTTAGACATGATGAGTAATGCATTAGTATAAGGATATAATATATTACGTCCCAAGACTTTTTCTGCTACTATACGAGATCTTCCTTATTCCTTTATCAGATTCAATGCTTTATCCCTTATTTTGAAGCTTATTGAGCACCATCGTGGCGAAAAATAGACCTGCGATCTAAAAATTGTCTATTTTCTCGCTCTTTACGCTTTATTTTAATGAATACTATCCGAAAATTAAACGTATTGGAGCGGTTGGATAAAGCTTCGTGCTTATTTCAATAACGGCATGAGTTTGAATCCGGGCTGTGAAATAACGTTTTACTGGGTTTTTTTCAGCAGAGTTATTTTCGAATTTTTATTAATGTGTAATATAAACTCAATGCAGGGTTCTGTTGTTGCTAAAATCAAGTAATAAAACACTGATTTTAAGACGGTAAGTCATAGTTTAACTTTTTCTAAGCATTTTAACAAAGTAAAAACGGAAACTTTCCTTTATTTTGTTGAATTACTACTTCTGCACAGTGCGCAATTCTGCACGGATCGACTAGTTTAAAGAAACCTATTGCAACAAGAAATAAGTTTCTAAATGCAATAGATCGCTACATACAGCTCAGTGTTGGTTGGGAGTTAAATAGTGTGGTTTCATCTTTCTCTATATTCTCTCAAAAAACAAATTCTCGTACTCAGAGCAAGTTCTAACCATTATAGAAGGTTAATTAGCCATTAATGTAATGCTGTAAAAGTTAAATATACAGTGTTTGAGGATTAATGCAATGCTTTAAATTTTTTCTTAAATATGTATAAAAAGTTAAATAAATTTTAGCAACACTTAAAAGGAAACATTTTTTTGCATTTTCAAATAGTACTTATACGTTTTAATAATAGCTAAACCGATTTGAGACTTCTTTTGATTTTGTAGTTCCAGATCAAATTTTTTCACTATAATTTCCTTTAATAGTATGTTTTGCGGCAGCTGGCTCTTTCTCAGCGATAAAGCGTTTCACACTGCGACAGTTCTTTTATCAAAAATTATCTCCATCGTAAAAAAAGACCCATTTCAACACACATCTCTCCGTCTTCCTCGATTCGGGCAGCCCTTCTCTTTCGAACCAAGGACAGTCCATTTCTTCCTCCCTTCCTTTATGCCTCGGAGCAAGCTATTCTTCAAACCAATGGAAAAGAAACTTTTTTTTTTGTTAACATCGAAGACTTCCTCTGGCAACAAATCTTATAAAACTCAAAATATTTCGCCTTTTAGTGAGCCCATTTTCCTTGCAAAAGGTCAAGAGATATTTCTTTGGGAAATAAATATAAAGAGGATATTGGGGTTTTCTTAAATAAATAAATCAGCAGTGGTGCGGTGTGACAAATATGCATTAAAATTATTTTTAAATATCGGTTACTCAAAACTACCTATTCAATGCAATTTTCCACTTACCGATACCACATCGATAAATCGTACATAATTGTCGCTGCCCAATATTGGAGCACACAAAATGCATTAATTTATAAAATAGACCATCAAATGGGCCATGACATCCAGATCTTGGATAACATGGCCGAGCTGGTGACGTATTTTTGCTTTTGACCTGGCTTAGGGGCGTAATTTACTACTTTCTACTTAGCATTAACCTATGTTATGCGATTCTACCAACCGATCTAATGACGAACCATACTTTTTATTGGGAATGGCCAGCTCATTCATGTTTTCTATATGCTCACCAATTGTAACGTTAGCAAAACCTGGCTTAGGGGCCGTATTTTACTACTTTACTACTTAGCATTAACCTATGTTATGCGATTCTACCAACTGATCCAATGACGAAGCATACTTTTTATTAGGAATGGCTAGCTCATTCATGTTTTCTATATGCTCACGATTTGTAACGTTAACAAAAAATGGCTTAGGGGCCGTAATTTACTACTTTACTACTTAGCATTAACCTACACTGCTCAAAACAATTAGGGGAGCAAGCAAAAAAGTGAATAAACCGTGCAAGACAGCCACGGTTTGGCATACAATGGATAGTACACGTGTATCAATGCACAATACAGAAAAAAAAGACCTAAAAACTTGAGAATTGATCTTTAATTCTTTGAAAATGAGGAAAAAACATGGAAAGGTGATTTTGGGCAACATTTTGCTTACATGTAAAAGACTAAAAAAAGGTACTGTTTAGACATGATGCATGAGTTTTAATTCGGCGTGTTGTCTCCTTGAAAAGCTAAGACTGCTGCACACCTGTTTAGCATGGATGCGATAAGGTTATAGGTCTGAATTTGGAGCATACTTTTCTCCTCCATGCCCCACCTATTAGCATAAAGCCTTAGGTTATTTGGAGCATACTGTTCCACTCCTCAAGAAGTGAAATCTCCAAGTCTCGGTAAGTAACAGGCGACCTTGGTCACACAGCAATGCATCGTCCGAGCATGTCCCAAACATGATTGATTATATTCAGGTCAATAGAGCAAGCTGGCCATTCCATACGTTGCATTTTTTGAGCTTCAGTCATGTTCTTCACCAGACGATCTCTTTGCGGTCGAGGATTATCGTCCTTGCAAAACAAAGGAATCTCGAATAGCTCCAGCGTAAGGGATGACATAAGGTCTCAGTATCTCGTCTGCATATCTTCGGCCCGTCAAAGTGCCATTCCAAATAATATGCAGGTCCGTACGTCCGCCTATGCTTATTCCACCCCATACCATCCAACCAGCTCGTCTGTATTGTGACCTTTCACGAACGAATGCGGGGTTATTTCGAGTGCCCCTGTCCCTCCATACCAAAACACGTTCGGTGTCAGTCTCCAGACTGAATTGAGGCTCGACAGTAAACAGCACTTGGCTCCAATTATGTTGCTCCCAATCTCGATATTCACAGCCCGTCATCTTCGGGCCACACAGTGGCGTGGGGTCAACGAAATGCAGACACATTGGTTTGCGTGCATAGAACCCTCCCTCATGAAGCCCATTACGTACTGTTTGGCTGGACACCCTTCGTCCTATTGCCAAGAGCAACTACCTTTGCAGATGCGTAGCATTCTCCATTCTGTTTCGACGGGTTGTTAACCATATATACCGGTCATCAGTTGCTGTAGTGGCGCGTGGCCGACCTTGTCCTGATCTACGTCTAACATTTCCTGTTTCTTGGAATCGATTCCATAGCCTTGCAACACTTCTGCCGACTCCAACATCATCCGCGACACTACGTTGTGTTTGCTTGGATTCCAGCCTGCCTATAACACACCATGGCATGGATTCCGGTAAATCACGTTGTTGAGACATTCTCAAATAACCTTGTCTCCAAAATAAAAATTAAATAAACTACTGTGCAATCGAATTTCACAGTTGCGGCAATAAAACGGACGTTTCTGAAACATGCCGATTTCTGCACTTATCTCCTTTTCTTTGTTTTTGGCGTCATTAACTTTAATTTGTTCACAAAATTCTCTTATTCCGTTCCAATTTTATGTTACTTGTTGGTATACATTTTTGCGTAATTTTGTTAAAACCATGTACTCCCCTAATTGTTTTGAGCAGTGTATGTTATGTGACTCTATCAACCGATCCAACGACGAACCATACTTTTTATTAGGAGTGGCTAGCTCATTCATGTTTTCTATATGCTCACGATTTGTTACGTTAGCAAAACTTTAACATTGTCTTTAAGTTAGTTAATTTTTAACGCTGAGGTTACATTTTTTTTGCTTTTCAGAATATTTTTGTTTTGCGAGCTTTATACCACAGGTATTTAGTTTAATACAAGTATTAATTCATTAATTACGTAATAGCATACTTTAACTTTTCTTATCAGATTTTCTTAGATTAATCAAAACGTAATGAAAGTATATATATATTCTACATGTCGGCAAACAAACTTGCTTATTGCCAAAGATACAGTAGTTTGTACAATTATAAACCAGAATTATGAATTATTCTTTACAAATTATCTAAAGTATTTTTATTTAAATGGTTTACTGAACTACACATTAATCGAGAAATATAAATAGAAAAGGAAATATACTATAAGGACATTTGCAACTAATGAGGCACCATATAATAAAAACATTGTAGAAACCTAAGTAATGAACAAAAGACAACAATAGTTCATATTTGAAGTTAAAAATCAGCGTAAATAAAGCACAAATAAGGTAGAAAGTTTTTTATTTTTCATTTAATAGTTCATATTATTTCAATTCTTTCGTCGAATCATGATTTCCTTTGTGACTTAACGATAAAAGCTTAGAAAATCTCTTGTTGCTTTGTACAATTTTGGAACTTGATCTTCACACAAATTTATGAAAATAATCCTAATAATTTGTTGATTCTATAAACATGATGCAGTGCTTTATTGAGCAAGAAAAGAGAAAAAAACATATATTGAAAAGACAAATAAATTTCAGCAAATGTTTATTGCGTAAGACGGTCTCCAAAGTCAGTCATCCAACACATTTTCCGTAAAATCGTTCCTAGCATACGATTCGAAAGCCCCCAAGGGTTATGGGAATGTTTGTTTCTTTCTATAAAATGAAAATAAACATAAAAGGAATAATCATTTTTGAAAGAGCACTAGACAAAATAGCTCCACGTATCATGCCTTTAAACAAATACTTAATATTTACAAATTAAGTGCAGATAAAGTAAAAACTGATATCTTTTACTTACACTTAATACAAAACTAGCAATTTTAGTTTTTTACCGTAAAATTATAAATTTTTAAATTTATTTACGCAAAATGTAGTTGCATTATAATGTAAAAACAACATTATCATACTGGCAGCCGAGGTTCCAGTTTAAAAGTGTAAAATAAACTGTTAAATTAACAATTTTACAGTTTATTGCTGTAAATTTAACAATTTTAGTTTATTAGTGTAAAAGTAGTAATTTTACAGTTTATTACTGTAAATTTAGCAATGTTAAGTTTATTACTATAAAATTATCTGTATTATACTGTAAAAACAACATTCATTTTTTACGGTGCACCAAATTTACTATTCATGAATACTGGTGATAAAACAAATGCGTACGGCTTTTTTTTTTTTTTAAGTGATGTGATTTAGTATAAAATTAAAATTTACGAACAATGTTAATTTTAAAGCGTTTGATTGGTTGCTTTTATCCTATTTCGTATTTTTCTTTAATTCGTTACATGTACATAATTGAAACTATTTCCCATTTTGTAAAAATGGGGGGGGGATGTAAATTGGACAAAGGAAATATTTGTTCCTTTGTCCAATACGTTTATCTCTGCTCATAAATGTCACTGTTGTTCCTCTGACATAGTAGCTTCCGGTTCCCACTTCAATGTCGCTTATTTATTCTGATTCATCTTAGTTTTACCTGTTCACTTGTCGGTCTTTGGCATGTGAACCTGTCTTTTTATTTTTATGCACTGATGATGGGGCTTGAAGTATATAGCCCCGAAACAGCTGTTTTCTGAGTTTTAAACTCTTTTATTCGTACTTATTTGTACTTTTTAAACGTTGTCTATTTTTCTTCATTTTACTCATTTACTTATTTCCCATTCTTGCTGAATTTACAATTCTGGAGAGTAATTTTGATAAATATTATGCTTCTTAAAAATGAAAAAAATTATGAAAATATTAATGTATAATTTTAACACAGGAAGCAAAATAAATGTATTATTACTTTTAAATAAACGATCGTTAAAAAAATTCACATTATTTTTTCCCCTACCATTACCCTTTCTTTATAGTATTTCATGAATCTTAAACACCTGAAAATCTGGAAAAATATATAATACTATTTTGATTACATATTAGCAAGTTTTCATGGACGAAGACTATTTTAAATTTAAAGAAAAACTGCTTTGAAAAGAAGTGTTACCAACTGTACTGCAAAATATCAAATAGTAGTTTCCTGTAAATATCCTTGAAATTGGTGCATACAATTGTGAAACTATATAAAATGTGTATGATTTGAAACTATATGAGTACTATATTTTAGTCAAGAACTTTATTTTTTTTTCTTTTACCAGATTTTTGCGTTATTTTATTTTATTTTATTTATTTATTTATTTATTTGGTTACAAAATTTTATTTTTACGCTCGAATAATTTGACGTTATAATTCCGAAATGGGGATTTCGTTTTTAAATTTAAACATATTAAACAGTTACTATTTATATAAACTAGGGGACCTTCGCTTGAAGTTTTTGCGCTAGACAGTAATAATTCCAAAGTTCGATTTATTTAAACGGTATTTTTTTTTTTTTTTTTCGAAAAACAGACACATAGGAAATTGTTATTTTTCGCCGATTTATTATGAGTATTAATTTACGTTAACGATTTACGTTATGAAGTATTAAGGAACATTGATGAAGTATAAGGAACCAACTCATAAACAGGATTTTTTAAAATATTATTAATGCTGAATAAGTATTTTCTTTTTAGTTTATTTAGTAAGTTTAGGTAATATATTCTTGAAAATTTGAATTAAAATTAGCCCGGTAAAAAAAGTCAACTAAGAGCGACAAAAACCTTAGCAGAACCGAACCTGGGATCTTCATGTTCCGAATGAATCGCTCTACCCAACCAGGCAACAGCATCTTATTTGCATAATGCTTATTCATTAAAATGAAGTGTAATAAAAAACAGTAGAAAACGGTTTTTTTTTCGACAAAAAAAAATAGACGGTGGGTCTATTTTCGTCAAAATTCTGCCCAATAAGCCTGCCTTAAAATGAGCAAGAATGAATGAGGCAGAATAAAATCTGAATGAGGCAGAATAAAATCTGAAATGAGGCAGAATAAAACCTGCCTTAAAATGAGGTGTAAATCATGGAGTTTGATAAAGAAATGAGATAGTTTCGACTTGGAAAATAAAACAGACTAGAGAAATACAACAGAACCCACTTATTAGAATATCGGTTAAAAGGTTATCCCGCTTAATATAATACATTTTCAATGTACCAAATCACAGTAATATGTTGTTTTCTTTCCGGTTAATGGAATATCCCGCTTGTTAGAACATTTTTCGTGGAAAAATGGCTATTCCATTAATCGGGCTCGATTGTAATATAGGTAAAATCATTTATATTCGCAGGTTCTCACATTGATAATGATGTAAACGATCTGGTGATAAACCCATGTACAACTGCTAATAAAAATTAGGTATATTACAAACTAAAAAATTAAAATTTTAACTTTCAATTTAAAGATTACAGTTTTCTTTCTTCTTTTAAAAATTATTATTAGTTTTAATATTAGTACAATATAGGTAACAATAACAAAAAAAAAGTTATAATTTCTGCACCACAAATATAAATTTTAAAGCTACAACTTAAAATTTGGGAAGCAAAGAAAAGTAATAATTTTTAACTAATATTAATTTTTTTAACCTAATTTAATAACTTATTTTACATTATTTAAAAAATAATTGCTCCATTCAAAATAGTAGCAAAATATAAAGGATGTAATTAGCAACATAAAAGAATATTCTTCCTTTCAGTAACTGAAGAAAAGTGATTCTTGAAGATCGTTTGAAAAACCCGCGTGATTAAGTTCAAAAAAAAAAAAGTATTCCAACCAAGCATTAGGACTCATTTCAGCTCCCGTTATTGTACCCAACAAAATTACTAAGCCACCGTGAAAATGCATAATAATATACACACTAAAACTGCATATGATGTCATAAAATAATAAAATTCGCAATAAAAATGAACTTTATCATCATCTGATGATCCGCTGTTCAAAGTCCAATAAGAGAATAGACACTTATGGTTTTTTATGTTCTTGGAATAATGTATTTTACTAGCATCATTTTAACACTAAAAGAAAAATGCATTAAACATTTAACGCTTTTCTATTCAGTACCTACAAAACAAAACAACACTATTTTTTTATCATGTCAATAAAATGTTGCCATCAAAACGCTATGCAAACAAGAAATCGTCTAAGTTATGCAAATATTTATTTTTTACTTCTCCTAGCAGTCATGAATGAAAATGTAGTATTCAATATTCAAATAACAAAAGCTTCTCTAGATTTGAATGTTTATTTGTTCCAAAATTCGTTCGTTTTAGACAATGGAAATGTTCAGATATTGATCGTTTGAATGAAGATTTAGTCGCCTTCCGCATTCAGAAATTCATGCCTATTCATAAAATTAGGCATTAAGTTGTCACAATAAACCAAATGTTTCTATGAAGGCATTTTTTAAAACTCTTCATACAATAGTTGTGCAAATAACAAAATATGTTGGTAATTTAACATTTTGTTTCAACGTAAGTATATTACAAGTTGAAACAATAGAATGCGTATCCTTTTACAGCAATGCTACTTCTAAAAAGAAATACTTATTGATTGAATACAGTGCATTACATGCTTCATTTTCTATTACTTTTAATACACACATGTATTTAGAGCACTTATTTTGTATTTTTGTAATTTCAAAAAAAAATATGTAGTTATTGTTATTAGTTTCGACTTTCAGACACTAACCATATTTTTCAATTTTCTTTAGTTTCAAAGTGTAATTCTCTATGAAGCGAAAGATGTGCTGAACGTGTCTGACGCTCCTGGGAAAAAAACTAAAAAAACATAAAAAACAAAATGAATTTCAGAAGTATAACGCCTAACGCTAGCGTAAAGGAGTAAATTCCCAAATATTTTATTATATTATAGAATCTATAAAGGAAACATCGTTTCTGGGCAAATTTAGTTTCAAACATTTTGTCTAAAAATATATAATTCACAATACTAGTTCTGAAAACAAATTTTCGGTTACAAATAACTTTAACATTACTAAAAGCACATGATAAAAGTATCTTTCGATATGTTCTGTATTTTAGAAAAACAATGAAAGCAAACTGGCTTAATACAAGTCACTCAATGAATTTAAAAATATAGTCTAATGGGAGTATATGAGTGCACACGCTCGGGTTTTGTTACTTTGGAGAAGGAAAACATGACTTATGGGCCGATTTGGTTTAAAATATTTCGTCTGAAAATCTTCCTTTCAACACTTCTAACTATGAGGAGAAATTTACGATTAAAGTTTAAATACTTAAACATTACTAGAGGAAAATGATAAACTCATGGTAATAATTTTTACTTCCTTTTACGTAGTAAAGAAAGTATTGTGATCGCGAGAAAAATTCATCGCTAAAAAAATGTTGAGTAGTTTTTTCGAACTGTTAGCACGTGCATGTGTATCTATTAATATACAGGGTGTCCACTCCAATCGTGGACCAATAGCTAATTTCTAAACCGTTAGAGATAAGCATATAGTTTATTTAGGAAAAAATCTCCAAATTGCGAAAGGAATTTTGGGTCTATTTAATGTTTTTCAAAAAATCAAATTTTGAAAGAGTTACGAAAATTTAAATTTTTATACAGCCCCCCAGTCCTATCAATCATATTTAGTAAAACATTTTTGACACTGTAACGTTTAAAACTTAAAAAAAATCACTCTTCTACGACAAAAATTGACCGAGTTATGACGTTTTGAAAAATCAAGATTTTGAACTCGATGACGTCATGAAATAATGCAAAATCTTGATTTTTCAAAACGTCATAACTCGGTCAATTTTTGTGGTAGAAGAGTGATTTTTTTTGTTTTAAACGTTACAGTGTCAAGAATGTTTTACTAAATATGATTGATAAGACTAGGGGGCTGTATAAAAATTTAAATTTCGTAACTCTTTCAAAATTTGATTTTTTGAAAAACATTGAATAGACCCGAAATTCCTTTCGTGATTTGGAGATTTTTTCCTAAATAAACTATATGCTTATCTCTAACGGTTTAGAAATTAGCTATTGGTCCACTATTGGAGTGGACACCCTGTATAACCAGCCGAAAAATCCATTTTGACCATCCCGAGTAAATTACAACGACTTTTCTTGTGACGTCTGTATGTACGCACGTATGCATGTATATGCTTATGTGTGTATGTCACATAACGAAAAAATTGTTTGCCGTAGAAGCTTTAGCTTGATGTGTAGGCTCTGAGGGGGTCTAGTTGTGCACCGTCTTTTATGGTTCTATTCGAATATTTCCAAGGTATTCCAATATATCTTTTACCCCTTTTTTTAGGAAAAAATCAGTGCTAATGTCAATGCTGACTTAAGCGACATGATTTGGCTGGATCAATTGGCGATATATTACCAAACTTTTGGTCGCCATGTGTTTACCGCCAACTTGGCGGCAAAAAATGAGTTTTTTTTTTTTTTTTTTTTAAATTTGGGTTTAATTTGGTATTATTGGCAATATTTTGCGAAAAATACGAAACATCACAAACAGCTTTTATGAAACTTCTACATCAGTAAAGAGGAAGTGATGTACTAGGGGTCAAAGTGTCTAGGGAGACAAAGAGGGATATGGGAAAAAACAGAATTTTCTTTATTATCAAGAATTGTATTTATCAGTAGAAGAAAAACCAAGTACTACAGAAAGTAATTAACACCGAATTATAATAAAAAATAACTGAGGCACCAGCATGTAATACAATATTCATAAAATGTTTTAGATAAAAGCTTAATAGAATTTTGGAAGGATTAAACTTCAATCTCCGATGAAATTCAAATATTCTAAATATAAATCTGTATTTTGCACCTTTTAACTCTTTCAGTGAAAGAAGCACTCATAGAGTTTTTAAAAGCAGCGGAACAGTGAAAACAAAACTCGCTTTTTCCTTTTAGAAGTCTATTTCAGAACATCTTATAAAAAAATAACTATCTCCCTACATTGTAGTCCTTGCTGCCTGCGCCATAGTTCCTTACCAACTCCTTCCTTCCAAAGCAATCTTTCTTGCCCTTCAGTTTTATTATTTTCATGGTTTTATGATCTCCTCTAAACTTTTCCTACAACCTCTTTCCAAGTCTTTGTTTTCCTTGGCTTTGGCTTTTTGCTTGAATACAGAAGATAATTGTGAGACATTAAAAGAAATCTGTCAAAAATCCTCAAAATTTAGATTTTTCTCGTAATGTATCTGAAATTGGTCAGTTCATATCCTAAAAGTATCTAAAAACAACAACGCGAATATTATCGAATTTAACCACAAATTTGAAGCTAGATTCTACTTTGTTGTTGCAATGGTCATAAAAAATTGTTTTCAAAATTATATTAGTTTCTTATAATGCGTGATAAATGTATGATAACAGCAATACAGACGATACATTTTACCCCCGTAAAGCTTGATATTTGAAAAAGTTTTTTTACTTGTTCCGAAGGATTTTCGAACAACAATTAAGTAAGTAAATTTTTAAAACATTTTACTGTACGAACACTTGTACTTAAGTCAAAATTAGAATTATGCTAAAGTTTTGTCAAGTTTTCAATTAGAATTGCCAATTATATTTTATTTAAACTCCACTATAACTGAGTTTTTATTTGTTCCAAAAGAACTTTGAACAACAATTAAATAAGTAAATGTTTAAAACTTTTTTTACTGTACGAATACTTGTACTCGTATTAGAATTAGCAAAAATTAGAATTATGCTAAAGGTTTGTCAATTTTTCAATTAGCACTTTCAATTATATTTTCTTTAAACTCCACTACAACTGAGGTTTTCGATTAATTAAAAAATATTTACAATAACATACTAAAGAAAAACGTTTATAGACGGGTTCAAAACATTACATCGATAAGGCAAGACGTTTCATTTTCTTTCTCGTAGCATCGGGGGGTCGGGAGGGGAAAGGCAATTCGATGGAAGTGAATCGTAAACAGTGAAAAAATTCCGAAACCGCGCTTCAATAAATACAAGAAGGGAAAAGAGAAATATTGCAGTAAACAAAAAAAACTTAACATGTCTAGAACTTTTAAAATGAAATTCTCAAACACCGCTTGTGACTCCGACGTACGAGTTGGAAGCAATTCACCTATGCAGCCCAGACCCGTATTTCAGCTCACAGATAGCACGATGAGGGGTAGATAGAACAAATAAGAAATTCTAACCATCGAATCCTTTGTTATCTCAATATTGAACGCTGCGTTTTCATTCATGATTGCTTCAGAGAGTAATAAATATTTGCATATATTTTGGTATGCGTTTGTTGTGAAGCTTTGTAGTGGAAAACTCTTCGGGAGAAAAATGCTATGTGACATCAGAGTATTACTACTTTGTGTTCGGAGCGGAATGGTGTATATTTGTAAAATGCATTTGTTCTTTTATTCTTTTTGAGCGGTTTTTGTTTTTAACTTTAATTTTGATGCTTGTTTTATGATTTGGTGCGAAGGTTAATCGTAAGAATATTAAATATTTTGGATTTTAAGGTAACAAAAAAGTATTAAACGTATTTTATAGAGGCTAAAACATAAATTGAGCACTACTATAGAATTTTTGTGTTTCATTTTAGGTTGCTTTCAAAATGAAATGTAGGGAAAATTTTAATTATAAGCTTTTGTCAGTGTTATCAAGTGATTTTTTTTTTTTTTTTTTTTTTTTGTTAAAAATAAACATACTTAAGTCAAAACGTTTTTCAATTGTCGAAGCGACTTTGTTAGAACCTTAAATTATTTTTAACTATAAAACCTGTTAAATGATATTTCTATTTTAGAAAAAAGGAAACAAAGTCTCTTACAATAGCATGAGTTATAAGGCTATAAAATTTAATTGTTCTTCCTTTTATCAGATAAATGAGAACATTCTTTTAAAAACAGAATGAAAAAAAAACGAAATTGAGAGTACGAAGAATTAATACGAAGTCACCAACTTAGTGCTAAATTTGAGGAAATTCTGTCCAGTTTTTTAGACACTAAGCGAAGTTCGACTAGACGGGCATTCAGACAAACGCATGTATTTATAATTTCCTCCCTACTTGGCACTTGTCCTTTATTGTACCTTTGCTTTGAATCTTTTAGTTTTGCTCTGATTATGAAGCTCGCTTTATTGGCCTCAAAACATCAGTTTGCAAATGTACTGTCTCTTCTCTTCTCGTCTCTTTGTCTTTGTAAGAATATGAATCAGTTTGCTTCTAAAATAAAAAATCTGGTATGGATCCCACACTACTTCTTTTACGTTTAAATTTCATAATAGATGCCTTAAGTGTTAAAATAGTGCATTAGAGTGAGCAAGATAACAATTCAAACATTTACACCCCTAGTTTGCCTCAAATCAATGCATTTTTTTAAACCATGGCTCATTATCTATATATCTCCTATTTTAGCATCATTCAGTGTATTTTTCGGAACACAAAATTGTTTTTACGTTGTTTACCGGGCTAAGCACTAATATTTTTTAACTTCCTGATATAAAGTCAAATACAAATATTAAGTTGAGAGTTCCTGATATAAAGTCAAATACAAATATTAAGTAGAGAGTAAGCGTTTTTATTTATAACAAAGTCACAAAGAAGTACAAGTGAGTATCATCAAAATCACTTTAGCATTCAAAAATTGCTGAATAAGAGTTGAATCTGCATTAAAACGATTACATTTTTTAACAATAGCCCCTCCCCCCATCTATTCTCACTAGCACTGATTCTCGGTTATCTAAAGCTCTTGAGCACCCTTTTTTCCAAAACTATTTGTAAGGAGGATGATCCCTCTTTCACTCCAAACTGGTGAAAATTAACAGCTAAAGGCTCACGAATAATTTACTTTGAGAATTATTTGCTTAAACCTTTTCTTTCATTTTGGAGCAGAAATCGCCTAGTATTTGATAATTTTCACTTATGTTTATATTTCTGAACTTTTACGAAACTTAAGCTTGTAAATTTACTATCCCTTAGAAAAAGTCTAACACACATTTTTTAGACGCAACCTTTGCTTTTGCTAATATTCACTCTTCAATCATCAAATATATTTTAAATTTAGAGAACCTATATTGAGCCCGAGAACGAATGGAGCACTTTATAAATTGCATTAACATTAAAATTACTAAAGAAAACTAAAAAAAAAAAGATGCGCACGTTTCTTTTTGGTACACGATATATCCATGGTCCTTGAAGAGTAATAAACATAATGAAGGTAAATTTTGAAGTTTAGCTCACTTTCTGCCCCCCCCCCTTATATGTCGTTTATATAGCTTGTACTCCTTCTACTTTTGAGCCCCAGCACAATTCACTTCCCCACCCCACCCCACCCACAAAGTCTCCCCCAATGTTCTTCTAAAGCTGAAAATAGCTGGAAAACCCGTCAAAAATTATTTTAAGAGACCCAATTGTTTGGAGATCTCACGACAAAAATCCTCTCTGCCCACCACACATGGGTGGAGACGCTGCATAGGAACTTAACACATGAGTCTCATGCTATTTCCCAAGAGTCCCAAGCCCCGTTTCCTTCGCTGGCCCTCTGACAAGCGCCCCTGGCTTTCTTATGTGAGATAAGACGTATCGCTGTCTCTCCTCATTTCTCCCATATATGTATTCCTTCGCCCCCTCTGCGTCCATACGTGTGTATGTGTGTACGTAGACAGAGATAAATCTCTCCCTGGCTTTGCGCACTGCAGGGCGGTGGCAGAGATAAGGCACATTGTCAGCTTATATGATCATACGGGATGTCTTTCAAGGAAAAGATCAATGTTAGATGTGCGGTGAATTCTTAAAAGGTGGGGTGTCGGTGTTTCTTTCTCATGTTTAATTTCTTAGAGAGGTTGGGCGATGGATGTAAGAATGATGATGCATTATCTAGGCGTTGTAATATTGCGTGCTTCTCTTGCCAAAAGTTTTTGCATTGTGTTGATAGCGGAACGCCCGGAAGGCTTCTTAGAGATAATTTCTGCTCAATGATTCATAAAAATATTAGCAGAAGTGACATCGAAACAATTTGTGCAGAGCTTCTAAATCTATAGCTTTTATGTGTCCTTGTTTTTTTTGTTCGGGTTGTAATAGAAGTTGTTGACATCAAATATTCATTGTACCAGTCAATGCTTAAAAGGTTCGATACATACTTGCAATCACAACCTGATGTTTATTCAACTAATTTAATTATTGATTTTTATTTTCCAAACACTTTTCTATGCTCACTACAAAAAATGTACATAGGATGTTAGCTTTGGCTACTTTTTAAGAAGAATATTTTTGAGATGAGAAGAGAACATGTTCTGAATTTTTCCGTACTGCATCTTTATTGTTCTCGTAACCAGGAAGGCGTCCTAAAAAAGTAAAATAGTTAAAAATGCTATGATATTTTTTTTAACTTACATTTTTCGCGTTTTTGAGCATAACTTTTTTTTTTTTTTTTAACGTTGATCTGTTCAATTTTATTCTTACATTTAACCATAATAAAGTTATTAATGTTTCCTAAGTATACGAAAAATATTTTTAAAATCTAGACACGTCCTCAGTGTACACTTTTCTGTAAATATATATATGACAAGAGATGACACTGCGTGGGAATGGTATTAGAAAAAAAAATGCTGGCATGTTCTCTCTCTCTCTTTTTTTTTTTTTTTTTTTGAGAATTAATTTTAAGCACAAGCAATTGACACCAAGATTATATCCTATTGTCTCACACCAAGAAGTCTAATGCACCGTAAAAAAATATCATATGCATCGGATTCTAACTTCAGTGTTTCTACAACTTAAAACTGTATAGGAAATTTCTTTCACTATTGAATTCTGTAATGGGCAATACGCTGTACTAGCTGTACTGTATATAAATAGGGCTCTATGTGCATATGAAATGTACCCGACTGATTGGCCAGGGGTAATATTTGACACTGGAACTGAATGGTATTAGTTTCTTATCATAGCAATATTATCGAATCTTTGAGAAAGTAGGAAGTAAGAGTAAGAATGTTTTTGTGAGACGTTGTCTGATCCTGATTGAGTTTCCAGTATTTCCTAGTTTTCAAATATTTGAACTCAGATGCAGGGCAACCACGCTTGAATATCTTCAGAAAAATAGATTTCACACCTTAGAAATGATCGCCAAAAAGAAAGAACGAAATCATACAGTTTAATTTTTTGGATCATTTAAATGAACATTAAAAAAAAATCATGTATTCAATTTAAAGAATAAAACTTTTTTCTTTTTTTTTTACATCTTTTAAAGATTTATTGTTATTTTTTACCATAAATATGATTCATTTTACCTTCACGGAAATGTACACTCATTCAACACAGAATACTCATTGGAAAATAAATTAAGTTTTTTTCATCACAGCAGTAAATTTTTGCTCTTCTAAATCAAAGAGCAGTAGAAAAATGTTCCACGCTTCACTTATTTGGTTTTTCAATGACATCAGATTCACTTGTTGATTAAATGGATAGAAATTCTTTAGAAACTATCATTGGTATTTTCAGGGTCTTTCATGTGCCTCAAAAGAATAGCTTAAATAGAAATGCAATTCTTTTATCTTACTTCATCTGAAATTTAACACGAACAAACATTGCTATTTTTTGAAATTTACTGTATGTAGTTTATCATTCTTTTGTCGTAAGTAAAAACAGATTTCATATGATTACTTTAACATCCAAGTAAAATGGGACATTGTCATGACAAAATACATTGCTGATTCCTAAAGAATTTCTGGCAAACCAACAACACGCAAAATTACATCCATTTCGGCAGCATGTGCTACACTCGAAAACAATACGAACACAATGAAAATGCCAAACAAATTTCACAAAAGACATTCTTAAAATAAATAATTTTACAAAATGAAGAATGCTGAAAGTGAAAGTTAGATAAATTGCATAGTAGAGGACTATAACAAAAAGAGCTGGTGGTATGGGGGGGAGGGAATTCGAACTCGTAATGTTCCGAAATTGGAGGAGAGCCAAATGGCCTTTTCTGCTAAAATCAAAATCGTCTGACCATTGAAGACAGCTACGAGCTGGGACACCACCCCACGTTTATTTTTTGATCTTAGAAATACATTTGTTTTACCAAGTTTTATTACTTAGCAAAACAAATGCGTTTTTCCGATAAAAAATCGAATGCAGTTTTTGAAAACCGTTGTCAGTTTCAGCAAAAATATATATGATACAAGCAGTAGAAGAGAATTTTTCAATAAGCAATAGTTAATATCATTTACATTTTATAAGACGTAAAAAGCGTTAATGTTTTTAAATAATTTATTTCCTATACCTTTTTTCTACGTAGTTTAAATGCATGAAAGTTTCTCATTTATAGATATTCAAACATCACTCTCCAAAACTATTTATTTGGTCTTTTTTCCAAGCGTTAACTGATTAAAAAAAAAACAAATATATATATATATATATATATATATATATATATATATATATATATATATATATATATATATATATATATATATATATATATATATATATATATATATAAACTTAGCAAGAATGGATAAATCTTTGATCTTGAATTTTTATCCCTCTAAAATCGCTACAAAGTGTTTAAAATCGTAATTGTCTATCAAAAAGAATATTTGAACTGTAAGAGAAATTGAATATTGTAGTATGGAAATCGGTGGATCCAGATAAACCATTCGTTCCTTTTAGACGTTGCTTTGAGCAACTACTAGAAATTGAAATGAATACAGTACTCCTGGACAAAGCTCGAAATAAAATACAATTGTTTAATGAATATGTGTGTAAACGTATATGTGTGTACACGGGAGAGTAGTCAGACTATTCGAAAACACATCTAAAGTAAAACGAAAAAAATCACATAGATTACACCAACTAAGTAGGCAGAATGTATAGTGGGAACAACTTGAAAATTACTGACATCATCTGCTCTGGCTGAAATGCATGTCTGACAAAAACTAGGCAAACTGGTAATAGTATCTTTGACAGATTGTTAAGACAGTAATGTTCGTTTCTGCAGTAAGATTTGCTGTAGCAAATGGAGAGTTCCTAGCAGCGCATTGAAACCTACAGTATCTTCTCAGTATGTACAACGTATGCTTCATGGGTTTCAGCTCTTGTGAACTAGCAGGCCAAAGACCACGACATCTCAGGACTTGTTTCACTATCTGCATCAATTGTTTTCCATACAGTCGGTTGTTATTGTCAACAAATATCACCTTATTACTGATTGCATGGGAAAGTTCTTCACAAGACGGTGTAGAATTTTGCAACAGTATTAGACTTATGTGACGAAACTTACGGCGAGAACGTAGAACTAGTTTTAAACATTACTGGCCGCCCAGATAGTGCAGCTCCAGACAAGCTAATTTCCACCTATGTAAATGGTTTCTGCTGCTGGGAATCGTAGTATTCGGCGCTAAAATGAAGCTTATCTATAAAGCTTATCTAACCTTGTTTCATATACCAACTGGTATCCATCTGTGATTTTCAAGGGGCCAGTGCAATTATGCTTTGTCGTGAGCTAATGAAAATGCCACATACGCAACAGGTACTCATGTAAAGAGCTTTATCTTGTTTCTCCAGTTGTTCACGTACGTCTTCGAATGGAATTCTGTATTTTTAGTAATGATTATGCAACAGCTAATGAATGATACTACACCTACTTTGCACCTACTTGAAACACCGGCACCCAATTATCCTGCAAATACAGTGAACTCTCACTTATATACCGCCTCATTTATGCGCCTTTTTCACTTATACTACGATTTTCAGTGATCCCGGCACATTCCATAGTAAAATAATGATTATTTCATTCGTTTATGCGTCGCTCCAAAGATAAATATTTCACTTATGCGCCGAATTTTTCGAAAAATGAGCACTTTAATTTAGTTTCTTAAAAAATGAGCATGTTTCTTCACTTTCCTCTTTAATCTTTCGCTTTTATTGCTCACGGAAGGATTTTTTCCACATGAACTAGAGTTCGGAGAGGGAAAATTATCTATTATGGATTGTTTTTAAAGGACCATTTTGTGATTACGTATGCTACAACTTTTGTTTTCACCGTATCATTGTAGTTAGGTTACAGTAGTTGCCAAACCGTAGTTATACGACCATTTTCTATAGAAACAATCTTATTCATGCTCTCATTAGAACTTGTGTTGCATTTTAAACTTTTAAATAGGCTGGTTCACTTATGCGTCTCTCTCACTTATGCGCATTTTTCTGTTGGGACTTTGAGCCGGCGCATAAGTGAGAGTTCACTGTAGATTCTTTAATTTATTTAATTGATACATAGATCGGGTAAGCCATTGTTTAATTTGTTTTAGTGTGACCATAGTTATCGCTGAAGTAGTTTTTTTCTTCTTTTTGGTTTTTACTTTTGACTGTTATTTACTGACTATTATTAACTGAAAATGTCACGCTACTTAAAGATTACGAACACTATGGAAAAAAAATAGATCTGAGTTCTTCATTAAAAATGTCAATCTTCACATTAACCTGGAAAAAAAATAGGCAAATTCAAATTTTTGAGAAAGGTCCACTCGGACCTGACCAAAGGTACCTGTAGCCAAAATTTCAAAATTTGAAGACTTCTATTGTTGCCAAGTAGCCGCCTATAAACGCAGACACGCCAACTCTCTGTAATAGATTATTTTAATTGAAAATGTCAAATATACACAGTGAAAGAAAAAAACACGTTGAAAATAAACATAAATAAATAAGAAGTTTAAAAAAAAAGAAAGATTCAAGAGCCGTCATCCCCACTCAGTAAAGCCATTTAGTAACTCCCCTCGGATTCATTCCTCTCGTTTTGCGCCAACCTCTTAGAACATCGAATGAAATAAAAAAAGGAGAAAAAATACAACTTTAACAAGCACATCCCTAAAAGGAACGAGATAGAAGGGGGGTGTGGAAGGCAGCATTTCCCTATTACAGGGTCTTTTCCCGTAGTGGCGTGCTAAAGTGGCGCCACTGCATCGAACTAAGTGAGTCGATGAGACTGTAGCGCTAATTTAGAGCCCCGAAGGGGGGACGGAACACCCCACCCCCCATGGCACACACTTAAGAGCGTTAGTCGATTTGTCCCGCGCTTTTTGATCTATCCGGTCCGCACACGGCAAATGGATTATCGATGAGACCGGGGTAGAGAAAGTCTGTTATCGTCTGCTGATGGGAAGGGTGGATCTCGTGCACCCCTCTCTGGGTCCGTTCCTTAATGCGACGTGATTGGATGTGTTGGGGGTGGGCGTTCTGGCAAAGACCCGTTGTTGATGCTCTGGCGATTGTGGGAAATTTCGGCGGAGTTCGCACATTCACAAATCACATTTGGAGTTGAGGTTGTTTTGGGTTACAGGTTCCGAAAGGGAAAAACTAATGAAAAGGTGAAATCCAAAGAATATTGGAAAAGAGATTGTAGGACTTACATGATATTTAACGATGTCACGAAATAGTTTGTGGCATAAAATATGAATTTAATGCAATTTCATCATAATGTTTATTGTTATAGTTCAACAAATTCTAAAAGGCAGACTGTTTTTAACTAACGCTATTTTCCTCGTTACTTAGTTATGGTTATATTTTTAGAAACTACGAACACATAAAAAATCGTCATCATTCATCGTTAAATATATTGAAAGAAATTTTATTTCACTGCACAGCGGTCATGATAGCTCTTCCAAACTCATTTCGTCCGGCTATAAATGCGATGTATATATTACATCTCGTTTATGGTCGTTAGAGTTTGATATCTGAAAATATGACCCCATATTCGTAATCATAATATTGCCTTCACTTTTAAAGAAAGTCGTTTTCGAGAAACGTGAGGCTATTGATAAGAAATCATATGCTTAAAATAGAAGTTTAACTAAAACTGATGCAATACGTTGCAAGTTTTTTCCTCTCAAAAGCTCATGATTTATTTTGTTTTATGAGTAACTAATTACTGTTTTATATATTCATATTACGTGGCTCATAATTTGCTCAAAAATTTACTTCACGTAACTCCAACGATTGCCCTAATGAGTTTATTGTCTCTGTCCAAATTAAATTTATGTATTACAATAATTTAATTAGGACAAGGTATTCATGTTCCATTATTTTCTTTTCCTCGGATAAATGGAGAAATTACAAATCAACCAGCAAAAATTTACTCTTTAGTAAAGAATATAAAATGCATGTAAGAATTTAAGTCATTTATCAGAAAAAACAAGTAAAAACATTAACGAGCATTTTTACTTTACTATTTGGTAATTAGTGGCTGGAACGTAAATAAATTTGGTTAAAATCAGTATTCTAAGGCGTAATATCTATTTAACTTATTTTTATACTTAGAACACCAAAAAAATTCATTCTTACTCAGCTGTTGTCGTCTTATGTCAGCTAAGCTGGCAATTTGGGGTGCGCTGCTTCACTTTTCCAAATTTACCGTAATTTAACGTGAAGTCCGACTTCCACAGGGCACGCATGTACCACAGAGACCCGTTTATAAGGTGGGCATCCAATCACAGCTCTGTAACACATTCACACAAGGAAAGGACGAGGACAGGAGAGAGAAAGTGCATCCTTGCTCGAGCTGGGATTCGAACCCACTCCATCCGGGGCAGACCTCTCTAACCACTAGACAAGGTAGCCCGTATTCTTACTTAGTCAATAGTAGTTAATTTTTCAATGCGCCGCTTTGTTCACAAACGTGCCTGGATCATAGTTAGTTCTTCTAGAAATGGATCAAGTATGCTTGTTTCCGTTATGTTTTAACATCTCGATCCTTCGTTAAATAGTTAATATGTAGCCCAAGTCCAGGGCCTGATTACTGAATAGGCCAACTAGGCCGCGGCCTAGGGCCCCCAAATGGCTAAAATTGTTGTAGTCAACGCCTAAATTTGTTTTATCCCATGCTTAAAATTGAAAAGATTCATTATGGGGGGCCCAAAAAAATATTTGTCCTAGGGCCCCGTGATATCTTAATTAGGCCCTGCTCAAGTCTCGTACTGCCGCTCAAACTAACTTCATTTATAGCAAAGCAACGTCTTTGCCTCTAATGCATCAAGTATGTGTTCGCTTCGAGTCTTTAAGTGTAACGTATTTTATCTCACTATCATCTATAAATTAAACAGCTTATTCATGTTTTTATCTCTTGGAGCCAAAAAGTAAAGTTTAAAATAACGGAAAGTCCAGCATTTATAAAATTAAAATTATTACGTATGCATAAGAACAGATTTGGTTATGTTTAGAATAAATGTGTGATTATAAATATATGTTTTATATTCGTTCGTCAACGATACCTTATCCTCTCCCTTTAACTTTTGTTTCACTGCAAATAAACTACAAACCATTCTTAATATCAATAATTTAATTGGTTTCAGAATGATAAACAAGTAACTAATAGCCACAGTCAACCTTTTTCCCCCTCACGCGACTTCCAAATCCCTCTGAGATCCCTTTAAAACAGTTGGATTACCATACTCCATTACCCATTTCCCTAATTCTTTCCCCTCTTTGTAGATAATCTTCAACATTCCCTTCCCACAATAGGGAACGAAAGTTTCCCTTCCAGCGGGAAAAGCGCAGATCGCCTCCCCTCTCAAGATGACACTCGGGCGTCTCCTCAGACACCCGCTCTCCCCCGAACGTGTCATTATAAATGAGGCGCACGGAAATGCATCACCCCACTAAGATCTTTTCGCGGTGGTCGTTTTACCTGTCACATCTGACTGCGACTGGGAGACTCAGTTGAAAAGTGGATTAAGAAAAATCTCCCGATAGGATATGAATCTGAAAATGCAGCTATGTTTAAGATTACCTTTATTTTCAGTTTGGACATACATATTTCGCTTTCACTTTTTCGTTTTAATAGATAAATGGCAAAAGGGGGAGTATATTGTTTCATATTTTAGCTTCTGTATATTTCACTAGTTTTTTTATCTAATTATACTAGCTTGGTATATTGATTACCTACTGTCTGTTTAGTACAATATTTTAAGGAAAAAATGAATTAAATACAATGATTATGCATATCCTCAAACATCCGCTCTCCCCCGAACGTGTCATTATAAATGAGGCGCACGGAAATGCATCACCCCACTAAGATCTTTCCGCGGTGGTCGTTTTACCTGTCACATCTGACTACGACTTGGAGACTCGGTTGAAAAGTGGATTAAGAAAAATCTCCCGACAGTATATGAAGCTGAAAATGCAGCTATGCTTGAGATTATCTATACCTTCAGTTTGGATGTACACATTTTGGTTTTAGTTTTCCGTTACAATAGGTAGAAGCCCAAAATAGGAACATATTGACTCAAATTTTGGCTGTTGTACATAATATTTCACTGGTCTTTTTTTACTAATTCTAGTAGTTTGGTGCACTGATTACAAAATTCATAAGTTTGGTACAAGGCTTTAATTAAAAGAGTTTAATTAAATACAAACACTATGAATATCCTTAGATTCCCACTTTTCTCCGATCGTGTCATTATAAGTGAGGCGCACGGAAATGCATCCCCCCACTAAGATCTTTTCGCGGTGGTCGTTTTACATGTCACATCTGACTGCGACTGGGAGACTTAGTTGAAAAGTGGATTAAGAAAAATCTCCCGATGGGATATGAATCTGAAAATGCAGCTATGTATGAGATTATCTACTATATCTTCCGTTTTGATGTAGACTTCGTTTTTAGTTTTAATTTCGTTTTAATATAAAGACGGTAGAAATAAGAATATATTGGTTCAAAATTTGAATGCTGGTACTTTTTCTTATAATAATAATAGCTTGGCGTATTGATTACTCGCACCTAATCCGTAAGTTTGGTGCAATTAAAAAAAAAAAATATATATATATATAGCGATTATGAATATCCTCACACAACCGATCTCTCTCTAACGTGTCAATATAAACGAGGCGCACGGAAACGCATCCCCTCACTAAGATCTTTTCGTGGTGGTCGTTTTACCTGTCACATCTGATAGCAACTCGGAAACGCAGTTCAAAAGTGGATTAAGAAAAATCTCCAAATAGGATATGGATATCAAAAGGCAGCTATGATTAAAATTATTTATATCTTTAGTTTGGATGAGCAGATTTTGCTTTTAGTTCAAAAGTGGCATAAGAAAAATCTCCCGAAAAGATATGAATCTGAAAATTTAGCTGTGTTTAAGATTTATATATATAAAAATGGATGTATTTATATTTTTATATATATTTGTATGTTTGTTCTTTATACAAATCCAGTTATCGCCGGAATTTTTATCAAACTTGACACAGAGGCTTTTTGATGCACTAGAATTCACATAGTTGGTGTTTTGCATTTTAAAAAAGAAAAATCCAAAAAGCTCAATTCAAATTTTTTTTGCCTCAAAATCGCAATTTTCTTTCAATTTTGAATAGATAGAGATAAACCTTTAAGCGTACAAATTGAGAAACTTTAATACATTTAAATATGATTAATTTCCAACAAATATTACAATTAATGATGAATTATCAATTTAAGGCTACCTATTTCATTTTAGCATGAAATAAGTTAAACATAAGCTAGTTATCTATATTTTCAGTTTGTATGTACATAATTTGTTTGTTTGCTGGTTACCATTGATTTTTGGTTAAAATATTTCAAAAAATCAATTGGAATGTTGATCAGTAACATTGAAATAATTAATGATAGTTTTCAGAAATTACTTGCAATTTTTTCTTTTGTTTTATACCGCACTTTGTACTATCCTAAGTTGTGCTGGAGAAGCTGATAAAACTTGTGGTCTGAACGGAAAATTAAGTGTTAGCCCGATGACTGAGGCACTCTTTGTACAAAAGAAAAAGTGTCAGATACCGGGACTGATGTAGCAACTATTGAAAAATTAAAACTGGGGACTAGAAAAATTACTATCACGTGGTGAAATCTTTGAAACCAAGGGATAAATAAAATGAAACGGCCAAAAAAAAATGTTTTTTTTTTTTTTTTTAATGTTTCCGTGCGTCAATAATATTTCATGGCATATTACAATTAGTTCGAGTTTTGCACATTAATGTTATTTTATGAAAAACGAGAAACGCCATTTGTAAAATTGATTTTTCTTTTATTGTCACGCTACTTAATTTTTTTAATTTGAAAAATAGGGTCATTCCATGAAAATGTCAACCACAGCCGAAGAAAAAAAAATACCGAAGTGAAAAAAGTATCAAAAAATAAATGAATAAATGCATAAATAAAAATCATACAACATAAGAAGTTAAAATAATTGAAAAATTATTGTAATTATCACTGAGATTAGCCATAATAAATAGTTTGTAGTGTGTCTATACTGATTATTATTCGATGGTTACGTTAGTCACGTTACGTTAGTCACACTCCATCTTGAGTAAAAGTGACACTTAAGACTAAAAAAAAATAAGATTTAATAAATGTGTGTTATGTTTTTAAAAGTCAACTTTACACAGTTTTCAAACATATCATTCAATTTTTAACACTTGCTTAACTTTGAGAAATTTTTGCCTCACAACATGATCATTCATTTTCAGGGTTGCAAAAATGTTACGTTAGTCACGCTGCTATTTTGGTTTAAAAAATATCTACTGTCCGTAATTTTGTTTTAAATTCTTAGCAGAAATGATACATAGATACCATGTACATTGTAAATCCACCAGCATAACTAAAAAATATTTTTATCCTTTAAGTTACAAGTAAACACAGTTACAAAATCAGCTCTAAATGTTACGTTAGTCACTATGGAATGACCCAATATTGAAAATAAATTTGTAATAATTTGAAAAATAATACAGAAATATTCATCAACGCTTCGAAAACAGTGCACGCTACAGAAAAAAAAACATCATATTTCACTCAAAACCAATCCTTACATAGACAAGCATTTCATCCCAAAATAAGTATCTTCTGCTTGACCCATATTGGTTTGGAAGAGAAATAAGACGCCTTCTGTCTTACCGCTCCTCTGTTCTAGCTGTGAGTAGTTTGCATAGGTAAAAGTCTATCTATATACGTTACTTTAAATTTTATCGCAATTCTAATATAAAGTATTGTATATTTTTTAATAAAAAAAGTTAATTTTCCTCTAAAATTAAGTTTAGTCTGATTGTGAAAATGAAATATTATTTCAATTATAATTTATTTTATTTCATTACGAACTAATCAAAGGTTAGAAAATAGAACAAGATCTGTTTTACTAAACGATTCATGTTTTCACACTACAGTGTCGAATTTTATGGGGGAAAAATCAACATTATGAAAATCTGTCCTTTTTTTTTTGTATATTCTCTGCTTTAATATTTAATGTCTCTAAAAAATAAGGGTACATCAAAGCTTCGCAAACATTGCACGCCGCAAACAAACGAAGAGCATATTTAACTCAAAGTCGATCCTTTTATAGACAAGCATTTCATCCTGAAATAGGTATCTCCTGCTCGAGTCACATTGGTTTGGGAGAGAAACAACACCCATTCTGTTTTACCCCTCCGCTATTCGATCCTCGGGCGACTCGCATACGTAAAAGTCTATAAAGAAACACGCTATTTAAAATTTATTAAAATTCTAATACAAAATGTACATATTTGAATAAAAAGTGGTCATTTTTCGCTAAAATTGAGTTTACTTTTATTGTGAAAATAAAATATTTCAATTAAAATTTATTTCATTTCATTTAAAAAAATTTCAAACTTATCAAAAGTTAAAAAGAAGCAAACAAAAAGCATTTGTGTTTTTAATCGACTCACGTTTTCGCACTACAATGTTAACTTTTATTTGGAAAAAATAATATCCAACAAATCAAAACAAAGGGCATATTTCACTCAAAATCAATCCTTACACAGACAAGCATTTCCTCCCAGAATGGGTATCTTCTGCTTCAGTTGCATTGGTTTGGAAGAGAAGCAAGACCCATTCTGTTTTACCGCTCCTCTGTTCAATCCCTGGGCCGCTTATATAGGTAAAAGTCTATAACGAAATACGTTATTTTAAATTGTATCTCAAAACTAACATAACATATTGTATATTTTTAATTAAAAGTAGTCGTTTCTCGCTTACGCTGAGTTTACTCTGACTGTGAAAATGACATCCCTAGCAGCATCATCTCATCGGCCAATGATCAGCCATTCATCGAAACCCGATGAAATTCTCATCGGCCGATGATCCAATATGTCTCATCTGCCGAGCAGAATCTGAGCAGTAAAATCCGATGAGAATGCGATGAGATTTGGAGCAATTTACCAGCAGAACAGTCCCGTGCCGAGGAATTTCATCTGGAAACTTGATCGGAAGGATATCGTTTTCCGATGGAATATAGCTCATCTTATTTTCATCGGTAAAGTTGATCGGAAGGATATCGATTTCCGATGAAAAGTAGCTCATCGAAAACCGTGCTCGGATACTGATCGAAACGATGTCATCGTGCGTTACAGGATCAGTTTACGAGGAGTTTGTTGATCGGCCGAGCAAAATCCGATGAGTTGATGCTACTTGGGATTGTTTCAATTATAGTTTATTTTATTTCGTTTCAAACGTTTTTCAAACTGCTCAAAGGTTAGAAAATAAAACAAGATCTATTTTATTAATCGATTCATATTTTCGCACTACAATGAAAAAAATCACCATTATGAAAATCGATCCTTCTTTTATGTATTCTTTACTTTAATTTTTTATGTCTTTGAAACATAATGGAACAGTATTCATCAACGCTTCGCAAACATTGCACGCCGCATACAAACAAAGAGCATATTTCACTCAAAATCAATCCTTACACTTACACAGACAAGCGTTTCATACCAGAATGGGTAGTATCTCCTGCTTGAGTCATATTGATGTGGAAGAGAAACAAGACTCATTCTGTCTTGCCGCTCTTTTATTTGATCCGTGGACGGTTCGTATAAGTAGAAGTCTATAACTAAATATGTTACTTTAACTTTTATCGTAATTCTAACATAAAGTATTGTATTTTTTTGAATTAAAAGTGGTCTAGTGTTTACTCTCATTGTGAAAATGAAATATTATTTCAATTAAAATTTGTTTTCATTCGATTTAGACGTTTTCAAGCTAATTAAAGGTTAGAATACAAAACAAGATCTGTTTAAATGCACCCACAGCTCAATCATAGGATCCTAAGACTGCAGTTTCGTCCTTATTGTGGACTCCTCAGTTAGGAATAGCCAATTATCGAGCTGGAGGCAAAGATTCTGCTATTGTAGCTAAGATTGCCAACAAACTGGTAGATAAAGTGTATTTATCTTGCCAGCGAGCGTCCACAAATTGGCTATTCCTAGCTGAGGAGTCCACAATAAAGACGAAACTGCAGTCTTAGGATGCTATGATCGAGCTGTGGGTGCATTTGCTTCAGTTCTGCCTTAGCCCTGGCTTATGGGCGGTAACTCATTGCACAAGATCTGTTTAATTTACTGATTCATATTTCCGCACTATAATGTCAAATTTTATGGGAAAAAAGAATCACCATTATGAAAATAGATCTTTCTTTTATCTATATTCTCCTTTAATTTTTAATGTCTTTAAAAAATAACAAAACAGTATTGATCAACGCTTCGCAAACATTGCACGCCGCAAACAAACAAAGAGCATATTTCACTCAAAATCAATTCTTACACAGACAAGCGTTTCATCCCAGAATGCATATCTCCTGCTTGAGTCATATAGGTCTGGAAGAGAAACAAGACCCATTCTGTCTTGCCGCTCCTCTGTTCGATCCGTGGGCGGTTCGCATCCGTGAGGTTGCACGTGACGCATCCTCTGGTTCAGTCACGCGATGGTTTTCGCGGTATCACGTGCATATTTTCCCGCGTCTTGCAATTCTAGTCCCAGCATATGCCCAGTCTCCTCCCTATTTCGCCATTACACTCCCTTCCAGCCCAAGTAATGCATACTAAGATCCATTAGTGCGGCAAAGATGAAATTATTTAAGTAAACTGTCAAAGGTAATGTTAGTGGTGCTGGTACCAAATGATTGTCGGGTTTTTCCATGCAGGTTAGATCGACTGAGCATATCCTAGTGCATGAAAAACTCGTTTTTCAGAAAATAATAAGGTTGCAACTGTTTTTTTTTTTTTTTTAATGTGAATTTGCAGAAGTAACTTCCTTTTATAAAAGTCCTGAAGGAAACGACTAGAACAGGCTTTGTTTGTCCAAAGCTTAGGAGTAGTCATTTACTCTGTATACTTAACTTATTTTAACACTCCCCCCCCCCCCCCATCTCAAGAAAGATAGAACCCTAAAAGTAATCACACAATAATTGCCATATGAATTAAAATATGATGTGGCAAAACAGGCAACATGAATACAGTCATGTGGCAAATCCAACAGTATGTGAATTTTTGAAAATGAAACTATTCTTAAATGTTCAACCACAGGCTGGCCTATCATACTTTGACTTTCATTGTAAGCCACATAATGTTACTATTAATATATAAGTCAGCAAAACAATTTTCCTATTTTTGCAAGTATGTGTTGAAAATGTACAAGTATAAAATGTTCGATTAAGTATAATTACGTTAAAATAGGATTTTTAATCATGAACGAAATTGAAAGAGCGACATGTCCGAAATAAATTCCATATGCATTTTGCTGTCTTACAAATAACTCCTTTATTAAAGCAAAAAAGTTGCCAATTTCGGCGTATTATAAAGCCAAAGAAACTTTTTTGTAACTCCAAAAAAAGTTTATGAAATTTATTTTGTCATTTTCGTGCATAACTATATCGCTTTCCTTATATAAAATTTACGTACAAACAATAAAAAATTGTAATTACTGTAGTTGTAAATTTAATCGTATTTTGACATGAAAACAATCTTTCTTTTTTATGCAATAATTCTTTAGGATAGGAGCATAGTCAGCACTATTTATCATTCAATATAAGCTAAAAGAATCAATATTATCTGTAAGATTGGTATGACAAATGTTTGCAATGAAATTGTATCCTATGTGCACGATGAATCTCCTAAGCTATTGATGTGTACTGAGATTGAAAGGCATACATTTTGTCCTGATATAGAAGTGCATAGCATCCTTAAACCAGCTGTTTTTATATTTATGCATAGCACTTCATATTTGAGTTACCGTAAATCAGGGTTACTTGGACCCTAGGGGGTTACTTGAGCCCACTACAATAAAATGATAAAATCTAGGTTTGGTACCTACTAGTTGAAGACTTGCACGTAGTTCCTCGTTTCTCCACTAGGTAGAAGCCCTCTGCAGTCTCTAACACTAGTACCAAACCCAGATTTTATCATTTTACTGTGGGCTCAAGTAGCCCTCTTCTGGGTCCAAGTAACCCTGATTTACGGTATATTAATGTTAGCATTCATATTACAATGTTTCTTTGAGTAAGAGTATTTCGGTTTTGGTATGCATTTTCTAAAAATTTAAATAAATCTAAGAGGATTTCGTTCTTCATTTTATTATTTTTTTCAAATCTTTAATACTGTATTTATTACTCTATAGATTCGTAGTAAGTAAGAGTAATAATACCTACAGATAACTAACGAGGTTTTCAATATTTTGCTGTATGTAAACCACACGTTATTCTGCGAAACATAGGCACGCTTTTTTATTTCTTTTCAATAGCAAAGGAATAAAAATTGTCACGTTCTTCTGAAAAAAAAGCTAACATGCATAAACATTCACAGTTGCCCATTTTCTTCGAAATGTTTAAAAGTAAAAACATTTTAAAAACTTTTCAGTTTTGTTAATTAATCAGTGCTGATTCTTTTAATTTAAGTGTGGATTTCATCTTCCTGTGGTTTGAAACTATTTAAAACATTACCTTTAAGATTTTTTTGATGAATCTTTCCTCTTGGGAGACGTTGCAGCTCTATTACTGAGTACGTTGTGTTGGTTGTGACTTGCTGTGACGTCATTGTAACTTTGAAGTGACATGTTGAGCTAGGAATGTTAATTACACCTTTCTTTGATAGAAAAACCTCTTTTAATAGAAAAAAAAACCTTTTATTAATTGAATTATTGAAAAGCATTACTGAAAAACTTGTGCACAATGTGCACATTTTTTTCTCTCTCTCTCATTCTTTTCTTTTTTTCTTTTGTTTTTTGTCGATGTGTAAGCAAAAGTTAACAAGCTCAATAATTGTTAAAAATTATGTAGTACATTTTACAGAATAAGTACAAAAACTCTCTGTTGACTAAACATTAACAATATATTTTATACTTCAGCATGTTTTTTGTTCAAATAATGGATCCGAATCAAATGATAATCTTCTAACA
This sequence comes from Uloborus plumipes, assembly GCA_038373865.1. Classification (NCBI taxonomy): domain Eukaryota; kingdom Metazoa; phylum Arthropoda; class Arachnida; order Araneae; family Uloboridae; genus Uloborus; species Uloborus plumipes. The sequence goes on from JAXGGA010000104.1 coordinate 287,820, forward strand.
GAATGCCCTTTAAAAGCCAGAAAGCATAAACAAAGTCTTGGTAATATGTATTTATTTACCTAACATATGGTTCTTTTAAAAAGTATTAAAAATATCTTAAATGCTCTATTAAGAAAAAAACGCCTAAAGCAAGCATTTAAATTTCATTTCTTGTTGAATTAACTCTTCTTAAATTTTTAAAATGCTACAATCCTTCCTCCTATTACGTAAATTAGAGAAATAAACTCATTCTGAAAGTTTTGTGAAGCATTTTTCTTCCTCTGAAGTCTCATTATATATTTCAAAGCAATTATCCTACTCTCCTCCCATTTGGTATTTTGGAAATTATTTTACGAAAACGTTTATGTGCTGGAAATAAGATTTGAACGTTTCACATATGCAACAATTTTACGCATATCTGTGCTACCCGGGCAGAAAAGTATTTAATGCTTGCTGGAGACATGTAAATTAATTAAATTTATCAAAGTAGCGGTAAAGGGACTTTTATAGCAAATTCTTTAATGTATTCAGTTTTTAAACTTGATTTGTTTATTTCAGAAAGTATAGAGCTTAAAAGTATCTTATTACGTTGTTTGTGTCACAAAATAAACCACTGAATAAAATTATTTAAGTGGGAATTTAAGCAGGGTTTCCAAACCTTTTATAGCATTCGGACAAGAAAATAATTATGAGCCATTTCACCGACCTGTTTCATTAATTCATTTATTTTATTTCATTTCTTATTTATTTATAAATGTTATTTATTTATTTCATTTTATTGACGAAAAATATTACTTAATGCTGAAAAACTGCTAAATAAGTTAACTGTAACCATTTAACTATCATCTGAGATCTACAAGATTTAAATATAAAGACAAGTGTTTGTTGTACAAATAAGTATTATTTGCACTAGTTATCTCAAAATATGCTAACTTTTGAACATACACCCCTTAGTTTCTTTGTGCTTCAATTCATCTTTTTTAGAATGTTAGCCCTCATTAGTATCGAAACATTTTCTGCAACAGTGAATAGTAAAAATTTCAAAAACTGAAAAAATAGCATGTTCTGGATTATAATTTGCTTTATAAATAAATTAATCAATTCTGCAAATATTTTTACTGCTTTGTTTTACAATTATTTCTAAAAATATTAACAAGTTTATTCACAGAATTCTTAAAATTTAAATCAAAACAATCAAGCTCGCTTGATGGAATGGACAGTTTACCACAAAATAAATGAACAAATAAAATAAAAACTATTCTTTCTCTTTGTTTTCTTTCTTTCTAATGCTAGTGCGATAGGCGCATTAGCCTTTTGCAGACTTAATGCGTTCCCCTGATATGGCATCCAATCTTTCATGTGCTACCAACTACCATTGAGGTGCGGATATCAAGAGCAAGGACAATTTGACCCCCAGTTTCCAGGTATAGTTACCTCAGCTCTCTACAATGCGAAACTGCACTAAAAATTCAATTTAGCCGAGAGCATTCAAAGATAAACGAACTTCCAAAGGATCTTGTGGCATAATTATACTATATGGACACTGAAGATTTTCTGCATCTCAAAAATCCACCTGCTGCCCACCGCAGGCCTAGACACAGGACCTGCGGATAATAAAAACTGTTCTAATAACGGGGTATTGTCGTCCCTGCTTAATAGGGTAACGGATAAACGAATACCCCACTTATACGGATAAAACATCCCGGAACCAAATCTTTCCGATGCCATAGACGCAATGTTAAAGACCATCGCTTAATCAAATACCCCGCTTAATCGAATAATATTTCTTGGAACCAACAGTATTCATTTAAGCGGGGACCACAGTATTATATTTTCCGGGATAACAGGAACTAATTACTATGCGTTGGTACATTGAAAAGTTACACTAAGCGAGATATTCATTCAACCGATATTCCAGCAAAACAGGCTCAACTGCATTATTATTAGCGAGTTTATTCTTTAAATATCTCTATTAAATATTTTATTTACACTACACAACATATTATCTATATAAAATTCGTTTCACCATCCTTCTCAAATGCTGATACAAAAATCCACAACACAACGCAAAATAAAAAATAAATAAATCCAACCACACCAAGTCGAGTAATATATGCAAAAATTCCGAAAACAAAGTGAAAAGATGGATGATATGAAGTTTCTCCGCGGAACACTTTACGTTTTACTAAGTAAGAAGTGAAATCACTTTCTCCCTGTGAATTTGAAACAGAAACATCACAAGTAGAAACGATTCCGGCGCAAAAATAAACTAACATAAGAAAAACCAGGACAGAAATCTTAAAGCGGTTATGCTTAAGAATCGCATGCTTGCCTACGAACACAGAACATGCAAAAATCCCGGGACGATCAAAAACCCGGGGTTTTGAATCCTTCGCCGCAGTTATTCGAAGGAAGATTTGGGTGACTGGAGCGCACGCAAGCTATCTGGATGCAAATCGTCTTTGCGCTTGAATATGAATGGAAAGAACAAGATGGCGGACGTAAAAAAAGGAAAATATTGGTTGGAGAGGCAGACATGGAAAAAATGTTTTTGCTTATCTACTTTAAACAAGCTGATGCGGCAAAGATGCGTTTTTTTTTTCTTCCTCGTGCGTCTAAAAATTTTTGCAGTTTACATTAGTTTTTCCTTTGGGTTTTGTAATTTAAGTTTCGGAAGTTTCGTGTTATTGGAAGAGGGAACAGCGAAGTTTCGAATTCTTCGAAAGGTTGGAAAAATGCATATTTAATATTTTGTCCTACTTTCAGATTCATGTTTGGAATCTCGCGAGGACATAATTTTTGCCTTTTTATGCTTAAATAGTTGTTTAGAGTTTCAAATAAAACATACTACATTTTTCAGCATAATTTTAATGCAAAATATCGTGGTTATAGTAAAAGTGGTGTAAATAATCCTAACATAACTACCAGTCATTGAGTTTGTAAAACTATCTGTGAGTAAAAAAAATCAAGACTGCTTAAATTTTACTTTCAAGAGAAGTATTTGTGCTTAAATATATGTGTTTTTTGAAAATGCATCAACTTTTACTATAAATTACTTTTTACTTGTTTTAAAGTAGCTTTAAATGACACACACTACTGTCATTATCACACACTTGCATCAATTAAAGCCACGATGAGTTTTTCTTTTCTTTTTTTTTTTTTTGAAAGAAAATTAAATACACGCAAGTACTAACGTAAGGGATGCTCCTCCAAGTAGAAAATTGTGGATTGCTCATACAATCAGAGACATGGAAATTGACTCACGGTCATTCTCATTCAAGTCATTATCTGATGACCAGCAGTTTTTGTTTGAGCACAATTTTCATTTGCTCCAAGTTAGTATTATGTTTCAGAGTTTTTACATAATTTCTACGATTAATGGAGAAACTTAAGACGAAGCCTGATCCATGCTTCATTTAATGTGTTACATTTTTGACAAAAGGGTAGTTTTCGATTTTTCAATTTTATTTTTATATGATAGAGTAACATGTGTGAACATCATCGGTGAAAAAATTTTTGCGATACGATAAGTAGATTTTTTTTAAAATAATTTTTAAAGTTCAAGAAAATGTGACGTCACTCGGCGGCGGAAGAAACGTCATCGGTACTTCCGCCGCGCCTCAGCCGACGAAGAGAAGCGAGGGAAACGCTTGGCTACGTTGAAGACGCACTTGAAGACTATTAACTCCTCGTGATTTTGGAAGATTTAAATCGCTCGTCCTCTCGAAAATAGGCAAAAACCATCATTGATGTCACTTGAGGGAGATTGTTGGACTGTCCTTTGACGTATCCTGTCTCCATCATGCATCAAAAGGGTTATTAAATATCTAAAAATTAAAAATAACTACGCGCTCAAAATGTCCGTAGCGATAACATGGGTCCGTCGCGTAGAGCTGAGGATTGAGGCCGAGTGACGTAACTCGTGACGTATCAGAAAAGCGCGCTTTTGGGCGTCGGATTTTTAAAAATTCATTAAAAATCAATCGTTGTGTTTTAAAATACGGCAGTGGTGAATTTTGGAGTTTTGAGGGTCAAGTAACAATATTTAATGATCAAAATGGGGATTTTTAATAGGTCACAACTACCCTAATGCCACCGTTACTTTATCGTGTCAAAATGTTAATCAGCATAAAACAAAAAAAAAGAGTTTCGGGTGAAATATAAGGTAACTAAAACAATGCCATTATTTGTCTTTATATATAACTGAATGTATAATAGTAGAACTTCTATTCTTGCTTTAAAGCCAAAATAGGCTGAAAAATATTTTCGCATAACGCAGAGGGATGCCTATTGGTTTAAGCATTGGATTTCCTCAAAACCACAAGGGTTCGCTGTCTGAAGCCATAAACTAGTTAAATCTGTGTGACCGAAAGTCCTGCAAACATTCGTTTACCCATTAAGGCACGATGGATTCTTTAGAGGCCAGAACTTTTTTCCAACGGACTGTTAAAGTGGGGCCGTCGCGATTCTCTCCTCTATTCCACTCTCTTTCTCCCCGGGCCTAACACTGTGAGGTTGGGAGAGCTCGTGACGTCATTCATCAAGTCGAAAGATTGGAGCGTCTTGCAAGACAGATTGGACATTTGCATTGTTGAAAGGTGCTTGTAATTTTTTTTTTCTTTATTTTATTCATCAGGGACGTAACTAGATGGGGGCGGACGGGGCTAGTGTCTCGGGGGCCAGATTATATGGACGCCAAACTAGCGAACTATTGAACAAATATATGTTTTCCCCCAGAAAGAAGTGGGGAATTAAGTCAACTTCTGTGAAGAAAAAAGACTAACTAAATGCAGAAATAAAGATGGGTGGGAAGAATGGACACGTAAAGAGAAAGGGGCGCAGTAAATGGTGGGAATGTATTTTGACCAATACTTGCTGCATATCTTACCTAATCATCCTACTAGAGAGAAGAAGGATTCTGCAAACAAAGCCCCTTGAAAGTAAAGTAGCATTACAAAGCGATGCATTTACTTAAATAGCGCCTTCCTGCAATAAAACCATTATAAAACTTTCCATGATGTCTTCAGCTTTCAATGAAGAGAGTGACGGATTATCTCTCCTGCTGGGTTAAAAAAAATATTGCTAAGGTTTTCATGGTTTTCAGTCAAGTCCCAATTTTTCAATATCTTTAGCTAATCATAATGCAACAAATTCGTTCCCACCATAGGCGGCTCGTTCAGGGGATAAGGGGGGCGACTGCCCCTCACTTCCAAAAATAAAGGGGCTTTGCCATCTCACTTTTCGCGATTAAAAGATCGAATGAAAAATGATTTGTTACTTAGTAGATAGATTTATTTCACCAAAATAAAAGCGAACAATTCCAAAAATAGGAGTTGTTTCATGTTATTTCGTAAGACTGGATGAAAATCAACCTGCCTGGTAGATTTTTGAGGTCATATTCCGTATTTTTTAGAAGTCAATTAATCAGCAATGATAAAATCCATTATCGCCAAATTACATCAGAAAAAAAAACCTTTCAAAGGTGCTGCATCCTAACTCCCCCCCCCCCACACACATTTTTTTCGATCTTATCTCCCGTGTTTTTCTTGACCCCCACTTTTTTGGTTCACCAGCCGCGTATGATTCCCTCAGAACTCTTCTCTGTGTGCAGTAATTAATTTTGATTTAAAAATGTATGGTGGGTTTCTTTCGTACATTATTTTCATATCTCCTCTGTTTCAAGTCGCAAAAATCTTAATACAGAACTTTACTACGAAAACATGTCATAACAGGAAGATATTATATTAACTAAGGGTTTATTGATTCCTCATTTATTTATTTAATACAAGCTTATTACCCGGCGTTGCATTATGTTTAACTTATTTCATACTAAAATGAAATAGGTGAGCCTTAAAATGATAATTCATTGTGAATCGTAATCTTTGTTGGAAAATACTCATATTTAAATGTGTTAAAGTTTATCAGTTTGTACGCTTAAAGACTTACTACTCTATATATTCAAAATTGAAAGAAAATGGCCTTTTTAGATTAAAAAAATTGAATTTTAAGCTTTTTGAGTTTTTTTAATTTCAAAACCCCATCTATGCAAATTCTAGTGCATCAAAGAACCTCTGTACCAAGTTTTATGAATTCATCAATCCTGTGATTTTGTATAAGGCATACAAAAATACGTCCATTTTTATCTATATTGATATGTTTGAAAAATTTTACTTCGGATTGGGTGGGTATCAATAATATCTTTTAACAGTTTTTTTTTTTTTAAAGAGAGCATGATTTGGAAAGTGAAACTTGCAAACTTTATATTTTAAGTATTTATACTTAATATTGTTATTTTTCCATGTTATATTTATTATACATTCCACACTGATTGGGCTAATATGTAAGTCAGCAAAAAATATGCAAAAAAACACATAAGTTTTAGCATGTGCATTGTACAATAAATTCCCATTTTTAAGCGACAGGTAGGGTGAAAGTGTGCTTTCCATCTAACGCGGAGCGCGGAGGAAGGACTCAATGTCACTAAAGCCAGTGTGCGGCCAAAGAGAGAAAAAGAAACCAATGATTCGCGACGGCCCCGGTTAAAGCCACTGTGTCAGTTGGTTTGGTTGCAAAACAAAATAAAAGATAAGTGGCCTCAGAAGAAGAGGCTATACTACAAGGAGCCAAGCAGTTTAACATGGATAAAGACGACTGGAAAAATTTCAAGGAGATAATTGAAGCATTGAAAACAAGAAGGTTAAAACGACAGATTAGCTCCACATTTGAAAAGAAAATGTAGCTTTACTTATCACACGCAGTCAAAGATTGAATATATCTTCTCCTAGAAGAGATGCATGCTATTCCTTAGATTATATTTAAGAACCACGAACAAAAACATGTAGACATGCTATGGTTAATTGCATACCGTAAGTTTATATCTCTCTTTGTTTTATTTTCATCATGTGTAATGCAAAAGTCTTAACACTACTTAAGTCTTCATACAATACATGTAAATGACATTTTTGAACATTTAGTTATGACTTTCTTTTATATATTAATCATGAATAACGTAGAATTTAACAAAAACTTAATATTGCCGTTGATTGACAAAATACATAACTTCACTGTAGTAACACATGCAAGTTTAAAGTCTTTATATATTTTGTTTCAAATCCAACTTGGTATAAATTTAATCTAGGTCATAAACTTTTGATTTTAAGTATTATTAAGATATTTAAATCTTCATAAACCAGCAGAATCACCAATTGATTAATCAGTAATTCGTCCTCGAATTTTCTGTATTTTAATTATTTTTTACTTTCTTTAATGTATTGTTGCCGCATTTTATAAAAAATACGTACAGTAAACGTGGTATTGTGTATTAGTACAGTAACCCCAGTAATTTGCTACATCTCTCTTATCGAGATACAAGAAAGACCGATTTCATTACAAGTAACACTATTCATTTAGCGTAAAAATAAATTACATGTGAACATTCAAAAAGATTAGTTAATAATCATATTAAGATTATGTTTTTAATAAAACGAAAATAATTTGCTTAACAACCGCTCTTTTAAAATAAAAAACTTAGCTTATGCAGAGAAGCCCGCAAAAAAGGAATCCAAATTCATCGTCGGAAGGACTATATTAATGATATTAAAAATTAAGACTCATGTTTATAATTTTTCGATTAGTGACACTCGCTATAGAAATGAGAGCAGACAAGTGGATTAAAATATCCTTCTCCTCCAAAACCGTTTTATACTCCATTATATTTGCTCATTTGTGTATTTATTGGTAAGCATATAACGCTTTGTTTTTGTTTTTTTTTTTGGAAAAGGATGGTTTTAAGTCTAAGTTTTCGCTGCATCACAAATGTAAATTTTAAAAGAGTTAGAATTATAAAGAGTAGATTTATGTAATGGTGAATTGTCAAGCTAGTAGAAACCTGTCTCTAAAACTGTCAAAAAGAACTATGAGATCAATACGTAGTCAGAGCTCATTCAGGGGAAAATTGTCCGTAATGATGTTTGGGATGCAAATTAGCTAAACATGACCTATCGTCACAATAGCGGACTTTTAAATGAAAATTAAATGAAACTTATATTTTTGCGTAACATATCATTTTTAGTATCAATCTGCTTAAGATAAAAGTTTTACTGATTCTTAAGAAAGGTTTCACTGTTTTTGTGTAATGTATTTTAGTCATTGCATTAATTAATAGAAAGCTGCTTTTGCGAAACTAAAAGAAAAAAAAAGAATTGCTACTATTTGTTGTGAAATTTTCTTTTTCGAGCAACGCAACTAAATTACATGTATCTTTAATGAAACGTAAGTATGCATAAGCATTATAAACATACAAAGTAAATTAATTAACCAAAAAAATACTTCTCTAGATACTGACTAAATTTGCGTAACTTTCTCGTTAATGTGTGTACAAACAACTCGTAACAAAGCAACCTTAACACGGATTCGGTTACTATAATGGTCAAAAGCAATTAATTAGATGCAAGCCATTTATTACGAATATTCCGAATACCTCTAATCCCCAGGCAGAAAGTTACCACATCCAACTTCCTGGTTTTGAGAGAGAAAAAATATCAGTCGCAAATGAGTTTCACTCTTCGTTACATGATTCTCATCCAAAATTGAACATGCCTTTGAATATGTAAGAGGACAAAAACGAAATGTGAAATTAATGGTGTGGGTTCTAACAGCTTCTGTCAATCTGTTGTAGTCTAGTCTGACAAAATTCTTTAGTAAGAGGCCATTTATTTAGGTTTCTTTTTCTTTTTTTCTTTTAAATCAAATATTGTTTTGCTGTTATCGGCTATAGTTGACATTTTTTGTTTGGTGTGATTGTTTGTATTGAATTGGTTCATCTATAGAGCATTTAAATATATGAAATAATTTTCTGAAATTCTATCTGACATTTATCTTCAATAATATTTTCATAAAGAAAATTGGAGGAATTACGAAAACAAAAATGCAGGTGCACCAAACTTACAATGAAATTTATCGTTAGAATGTATATATGTAAATTAGTTTAAATTTGTTGAAGGACAGCAGCAATAATTGAAAAATAATAATTGGCTCTAAGGACCAGTGTCAATCTTTTGTGTGTTAGTCCAAAATTTTAATTGTATTTAGAGATTTTCTTTTCCACTTACGCATCTGATCTCCCTTGTTTACGAAAAAGTAACTCGTATTTAAACTATATACTTTTCAAATCTAAATACTAAATATTTTATCATATAATTTCATTGAGGCATCCATTTTGATAATAAAGAAAGCGTAACAAATACCATCGCTTTTTGAATCATTATTCTATAATCTGCACCTTTAAACTCACTTGTGTCTGAAAACGCCACAGTTATGCTTGGTAACAACAAACTCAAAAAACGCTTACTTAATTTCTAGGAAAGAGATGATAAATGAACTTAAATGCAGATGCATTATGAGCAGATGTGAAGAATTTAAACTTGGGAAAAACATATTTTTAAAAGATAAAATTTCAGTAAATGTGAGAATAATTCCATTTTAAAAGAACTTGCGTGAATTTAATTGTCGCTCTTCTGACAAAACCAAACTGGATCTACATTACTCTAGAAAACCTGTGGGTGTTTTGTTATACGTTTTTTTTTTTTTACCTAGGCCGTAATCTTTCTTTGAGAGTTTTATCACATAAGCTATGTATTATGTATAAAGGGTCATTTTTTACTCGTTTACGGGTTTTACCCATCTGGAACATTGCCAGGTTTTTCTTTTAGGTTACTTACAGTTTACGTTTCGTTAATGGGAAGTTTTGGCCATTGAGGAATATGAGAGATTTATTGTTTCTAATATAATTTCAGACTGAAATTGAATACCGCAATCAAAGTATTTTCTGAAAACATCTGCGGTATTTTGTTAGGTAAATTGGTATTTTGTTTACACTGGTATTTAAAATAAGATGTTCATTCAATTTCCAAGATTAATTTTGCTTTATGTGGAGTCTTGTTAAACTAAAAATGATTGCTTAAAACGTTTTTTCTCTGACAATAAGTTAAATTGGATCACTGTTAGATGAAATAATATATTTAATTTAGATATATTCAATTTCAACAATAAAGTTTGAAAAATAATGAAAAAAAAAAATACAAACAGTAAATATGAACTAATAGCAGCTAATATCAGCTTTCTGTGTGTACTATGTATTATTACAAATTTCCATTCTTAAGTGTGAGGGGAAAAAATGCGCCAAAGCTTAGTTCGTCTTTATTATAAAATAGGAAAATTTAAAATGTTTAAATTTCACTACTGCCATAACATTTTGTCTCAAAATATTTGAATTCATGAGACATGTTTACAACTGTTACGAGTGTTAGTTTTGTTTATTTAAGTATTTATGCTATTAAATAATTGCAAAGCACATAAAAAAAACGCAAAGCAGTTACGATGCCTTCTCACTATTAGACACAGTCATAATGTAGAAAAAAATTCCGAGCATCCGTTTATAATGGAAAAAATAGTGTCATTTTAATGCTTCCAAGTATCGGATAATTGTCTCGACGAAAAACACTTCGATTCCCATATATCTTGTGTCCGTTTACTGCACTGTAAATGTTTCTTCCTTACCGACTGAAACTAAAATAAAATAAACAACACTACAGACGCATTGGTTTGAAAGTCGGCAAAAAACATTCGAATTAAAAAAAAAAAAAAAAAAAAAAAAAACTTTGTATAAATTAATAAAACGGATGCACGTGATTAAAATCCTTTCGTACAGAACTAAACGAGCTTACTAACTAAAGAGGAAGAAATATCAGGCGAGTTATAACACACGGAGAAGCTTTTTTATTTGAAAAAAAAATCAAGTATTTCAATAAATAGTAAAAATGTAGCAATAACAATCTATGATTAAATGTATAACTAGACCCGAAAACGGATTTAAACTCGCTTGCCCCGAATATCTCGTAAACCCATAAGCTGGGTAAATGAATTTCCTAATACCCCTTAATTTAATTGACATCTTGCCTTGAGGAGGGAACATTATCGTCATAGAATAAACACAAATTGAGCCCCTCGCTCGGAATAGCGTTCCGCAACCAATTCATTCAGTCGCTGCCGAATGCCTTCCGTGTCAAACCCATTAAATATCCCTTGGATATTGTTTTCCTTGTTAAGCATATACATGCGCGCTCGCCTCGTTCAAACAAGGATTGAGAAGAGATTTATAATTGTCACCACTGGTGCCTCCCCAGTTCCAAAGTCACCCTTTCCGCGAACGAAAACGACCACCCATTAAGAAGGCAAAAGCGGTTACAATTATCTATCGAAGAGAATGGGATCGTTTTGGGGGGTGACTCTCTTCTCCGGACCCCCGAGATTGTTCCATAAATTGTTCTTCGCTGATCGTGAAATAGGTAGCTTGAAGGTCGTAGAGATGTTGTCGGAAGATGTTATTGTTAGTGAACTGGATGAAAGGGAAGAGAGGAAATATTAGATAATTTGATGCAGATGTTAACTATTACATTAAGAAAGAATTGGCATGAGAATATTCAAACTACTATTTGCTCTCACTTAAATATTTAACCATAATTCTATGCAAACTTTCAATTTATATTTCTAATAGAAGTTGAACGTTCTTATTTAATTGACTTATTTATTTGTAATTGCATTTTCTTTTATTTATACCTTTCATCATTATTTTCAAGCATACTGTTAGTGTCCGTTGTAATTGTAAGCAAGCGGTTACACTTATCTATAGAAGAGAATGAGACCAGTTTAGGGGGGGGACTCTTCTCCAGATCCCCGAGATTGTGCCATAAATTGTTCTTCGCTGATCGCGAAATAGGTAGCTTGGTAGCTTGAAGGTCATAGAGATGTTGTCGGAAGATGTTATTATTAATGAACTGGATGAAATTAAGGAGGGAAAATATTGGACAGTTTGATGTAGATGTAAACTATTGCGTTAAGAAAGAGAGAGGGAATGAGAATATTCAAATCAATATTTGCTCTTACTTAAATATTTAGCCACAATTTTATACAAACTTTCAATTTAGATTTTCTAACAGAAGTTGAACGTTCTTATTTAATTAGCTTATTTATACGTAATTGCATTTTCTTTCTTTTATACATTTCATCATTATATCTAAACATACTGTTAGTGTTGGTCGTATTTGTAAGCAAGTGGTTAACACTTATCTGTAGAATAGAATGAGTCCAGTTTATAGGGTGACTCTTCTCCAGACCTCCGAGATTGTGCCATAAATTGTTCTTTGCGGATCATCGTGAAATAGGTAGCTTGAAGGCCGTAGAAATGTTATTGTTAGTGAACAGGATGAAATGGAAGTGGAGTAAGTCTTAGATAGTTTGATATCAATGCGAACTATTACATTAAGAAAATTGACATGAGAAAGTGTTAACTCAATATTTGTTCTCACAAAAACATTCAACTATACTATTACGCAAACAAACGTTCAATTAATATTTTTTAACGGATGGAAAACATTCTTCTTTTATTTATTTACAATTACTTCTGATTTATTTATATATTTCATAATTTTTTCTGAGAGTATCTTTTTTGGGGCATAATCATCGTCATCATTGCTGAATTAGCTGTTTTAAAGCTGAATTAGTTGATTTAAAAAAAAAAAATACGATTACTTTTAGTTTTCTATTAAATATTTTTACGTGGGACGATAATTGTGAGTATCAATAAGTTTTTTTTTATTTTAGTTATTGTTATTTATTTATTTATTTTCATATGATCGCCCGTTAAGAAAGCTAGTGATTACAATTATCTATGGAAGAAAATAGAATCGTTGATGATTGACTCCCTTCTCCAGACCCACAATATTGTACCGTAAAATATTCTTCGCTAGTCGTTAAATAGCTAGCTAGAAGGTAGTAGAGATGTTTCGGAAAGATGTTATTGTTAGTGAACTGGATGAAAGGCATGTTATTGTTAATGAGCAGGATAAAAGGTAAGAGGGGAAAATCTCAGATAGTTTGATATAGATGCGAAATATTACATTAAGAAAGTTGACATGAGAGCGTTTAAATCAATATGTGCTCTTATTTAAATATTTAACTATAATTATATGAAAAAAGACTTTTAATTTATATTTGCTGACAGAGAGAAAATGTTCTTGTTTTATTTTTTTATAATTACTTATTCCTTCATTTCCATACATTTCTTGTTTTTTCCCACGAATATTGTTTTTTTTTTTTTTTTTTTGCGTAATCATTGCTATCATGGCTGAATTATCTGTTTTAAAGACTTACTATTTCTTAGATTATTGTTACGATTCCTTTTGGTTGCAGTTAACTATTTTTCTGTGGGAAAGCAATTGGTAATAGTATCAAAAAATGTTTATTTCTTTATAGGTAGCTTGAAGGCCGCAGATATGTTACAGTTAGTGAAAAGGAGGGAAGGAAAAATCAGTAAAACTTAGATAGTTTGATGTAGATGTGAACTATTACATTAAGAAAATTAACACCAGAAAGTGTAACTCATTTTTTGCTATCACTTAAGTATTTAACGATAATTTTATGCAATCAGACCTTCAATTTATATTTTACAACAGAAGAAAAACGTTCTTCATTTATTTATTTAGATTTTTATAATTATTTGTTCCTTCATTAATATATTCCACCATTTTTTCCAAGTATATGGTGTTTTGTGCGTAATATTTGCTATTATTACTGAATAATACGTTTTGTTTTCTTAAATATTGGTACGATTGCTAGTTCTTTACAGTTTACTACTTTTCTGTGTCCAGAAAAATGGCAGTATCTACAAACTTTTCGGTTTTGTTTCATTTTTACTCATTTAATCCTTAAATTATTTATTCATTAATTATTATTTTTCACTATTGCTGCTGTTCTTGCTATCACTAGAGCTTTATTTTACTAAAATTTCACTGTACTAACATATTTATTCGGTTTCAGCTAAAATTGAAGCATTTTTAAATAATGGCTGTGCTTGAAGTTTCACTATTCTTCTGTTGTTATGGGAAATCTCAAACGCGTTTTTTCAAATATCTCTAAAATCTTGTTTTAAGTAAAAGATGTAATTGACCTTGCCACGGACGCATTCATTAATGCTTATTTTAATTAAATAAACATTTTAATTAAATAATTGCAGTTATGTGTATTCCTACGTATTTATGCATAATAGTATTTATAGGATTTATAAACACTTTAAGCTCAAGTTCCTATGTAAAGACTAGTTTATCTTAATGCTCGAATTCAATTTAAACAACTATGAAATTCATTTTATTTTGTACGATATTCAGAAAGAGAGCATTTTAATCAGTTTTCAGTTTCATAGTCGTTCAATTAAACTCAGATGCATACTAGTTGTTTTTCATTTTTTAGCTAACTAAAGCGATAGTTCCTTCCTCCGCTGGCAATCTGATAAAATGCATAACTTCAAGGCAGGTTTAAAATGTAACTCGAAAATAATTAGAAAATATAAGTATTAGATGCGAGCTTTTCTGCCTTTCGAAGTAGAACTGGTTTATTTTATGTGCCTAAATTTTGCGATATTGATCAAAAGTTACCAGAAATTCCAACATGAAAAAGGAAGATTAAAATTATTAATTTTTCCATAAAGATTACGATCACGGTGTTCATCGCAGTTGCACCTGCATTTTATGAACTACACGCGGTAGGTTAACTTACAATCTTGAAAACAAATATTTACTATTGAATGTTAATTTAATTTAATATTATTGTGATGTAATAAAAAAGTTAAGTTCATTTTATAAGTCAAAGGAATGCACGAAAAAGATAACCAAACATACTAAAAAATAATCAAATATTTAAAATTTTGTTTATAATGTCATGAACCCAAAAGCAGGCTTAATTATAATAATGGTTTAGATTATATAAAAAAACAATTATTAAAACTAAAAATATAAAAACAGTTTTGAAATTGTAATGAGACAAAGCCACAACTTAAAAAAATTACTGAACTTTTGGCAGGTACAGTACGTAGAAAACTTTAATTGGAATATTTAGAAATGGATTTAAAAAATCCTAACTATACAACGATTAAGTGCATTAGATAAACAAATAAGGTGTCAGTCAAAATCGATTAAAATCTCTTGTTAAAATAAATGCCGCTGTTAAACTACTGTTAAAACAAATTTTAAAATATAAATCAAGTTTGTTTTGAAATAAACAATGCTTTCGGATATTTAATAGGAATGTCCTTTTTATAGAACTTTTTTTTTTTTTTTTTGAAGTATTATTTCTGAATTCGGTGACATAATAAAAACATTATAAGCAAAATCGGGGGCCGGAAAACAGTTGATTAAAATTAATTTCACGTAAATCTAAATACCAACATTATTTAATAATAATATTCGTTATTTTGACACCCGCACATTTTTTTTAATTGTTTCTTTTTTCCTTGGCACGCGTTTTGTTTACATCGCCTTCACACTCACTTGCAATAGCTCCTCTCAATGCCCTGTAAGTTTTTCTTTCTTACCGACTTACAATAAAAGAAAGAAAAAATCAACTCTACAGACGCATCGGTTGGGCAATCAGCTAATAAATGAAAACTAAATAAAAATAAGTAAATAAAGAAAAACATTATGATTTAAGTAATATACGAGAAAAAATAGTTTTAAAATAATTTCGCGTTGAACCCTTTATTTTTAAGGAATTTTTCTGTATTCGGTGACACGCGTATCGTTTATTTCGCTTCACACTCATCTGCAATTAGCACTGCTCAATCAATGCCATTTAAGTTTTTCTTGTTTACCGACTTCGAGCAAAAAATAATAATAATAATAATAAAATTAAAAAAAAACTCTGCAGACGCATTATTAGGACAAGCAGCTAATTAAATAATAAATATGATATAAACCAAAACATTATGAGCAAAGATAACAAACGAGGTACAAGAGTCTTAAAAAAAATCGCATAGAAGCTATTTTTAATAATTCTTTTCGTACTTAGTAACACGCGTTTTGTTTATTTCTCTTTACCCTTGTCTGCAATGTCAGTTTCATGTCTTTTTGGGTTAAGAATTCAAAAATTTAATCAATCAAACATTTTTTTACTAACCGTGTCAGACGCAAACTACAATGCTGACGTACCCCTATCAAGACTTAATGTCAGCTGTGGCTTACTTGTTTCATTTTCACAGCAAAACACAATCAACAAGTTTAAACAAATAACCTGTGGCAATGATAGTTTGTGACAGCTGACGCACCAACTGTGGCTGCGACAGATATTTTATCAGACTTTATGCGTGTGGTTATTTATAACCTACTTTCCCGTTAAAATAAAAGAAAGACGAAAAAAAAATTGCATTAAAAGTGGCTTAATGCATCTTTAAAATATCGCCAAGTCCAAAGAAAGTGAAAAAGATGGGAAGAAAATTAAATATTAAAAAATTAAAAATTGGAAAGAAGGGTTTTGAGATGGGAAATTTGTATGTCTGACTGTCTGTCAGTCGAACACGTAACCTAAGAATCTCCGGCTCGATGCCTGCCGCTCAAAAAACCAGTCTTCTCTAAGGGTGACTGGGGCATTTTAAAATTGTTCATAGTCATAAAATCCTCCAAATTCCCATTCATAATCAATACCTCTGGGGGTACTGGGCCAGGAGTTGCTCGGTTCCTGGTCTGGATCAAAAAACAAAACGCTCTTCATGGCCCCATCCAACCATGGCACCGGTTAGTGGTTGGTTCGAGGACCCTGGAGTGTGTGTGTATGTCACACTATCATTGCCGCAGATTATTTGTTCAAAAATAGTTACAATTTCCATCAACTTCAAACGGTAAAAGAAACACAATTTATTATCTTAACATAAAACCTTACGTCGTTATTTTTGTTTTATAAAAGCGAATTCTATTTTAACGAAAAGAAATAGCTGTTTCTTAAATAATTCTCTAAACTTAAAAATGCATTTTACAATACAACGAAGTGCAAGGAGCTAATTGGTTCCAACTTTTGACACTCAAATTGAGTCTCTTTGTGTCGGAAGAAATTATTCGCAGAATTCTAACGATCTCCAACACTGTGTGTCAAGGCATTTCAAATTCTTGGGTATATTTCCCAGGGAAAACAAGCTGTGCATTCCCAATAGAATAAGTTGAAATCGCTTCTCTTATTATGAAAGCTTTTATCTCTGCATTTGGTTTCCCAGGAACTTACCAAGTTTTAGGAGCATCCCATAGAAGCTTAATCTAGAAGATTAAGACTTATCAATTTTTCAAAGGCGATGTGAAAAGTAATTGAGATTTATAATGTTGCAATGGAAGTCATTTCCTTCTCGGACTTTTCGTTAGCATTTTGTAACGAAAACGTCGAATATAATAAATACGTTAGGAATGCGTATTAATTTTTATTTGCATTTCGTTACATTTGGTTTTCTGCGGCTTAAAAACATTAAAGAATGTTAATAAACTGCCAATGATTTTATTTTAAAGCGATAAATATGAAATCAAATTATCCAAACCTTATTTTTCCAATTATTTAATTTTATGTCATAGTAATTGTAAACTTAAAAGCATGTATCATTCAGTTTTAATTTCAAGCAACATTTTGTTTCCATTTTAAGTTATAGTATAAGTCCAAGGAAAAATAAGCAGTTAACTTAGATTTCAGTTTCCTCGGTTAGCAATAAGCATAGAAGTAACGAACTTGCCCCACACATAATTTAGTGGAGCATCAGCTCCATTGTATCATTCTATAAATACTTACTAATCAAATTTTTAGTTGTATTAATTTTGTATTTGCTGCATTTATTTAATTATTTTATAAATACTATTACAACTTTGGTTTAAAAAATTATTTTCTTTTTCAGGTAAGCCATCTTTTTTCTTCAATTGGATAATTGAATTGTAAGTATTGATGAAATTTCACGTATTAAGAATAATTTAGGTAGATCTCAATTCAATTTTAATCGTCCAAACTGTATATTTTGTGTTTATCTGATAATTCTTCATTTTATTTCTAAGTCCTGTTTCAAAATTGTCTAAATTATTATTTCTTAAAGCGTTTAAAATAGCATTTACCTCTTTTTTAAACCAAGTGTGAATTTCATCTTTGTCACATTCAATTACTAGAAATACCTTTAGTCGTATTTGATTTATCTTAACTAATATTGGAATACTTGATAATATTCCATTGAAAGAGAAAACTGGTTGAGACGATAATGACAACATTTTCTTATAAATAAAAGTGAATTAGTTTTATGCTATTCAAAAAAGTATTTTAGCTAAGTGTAACCAGCTGAGAGATGTAGTTATTTTGATAAATGTAATTGTAACTATATGAATTTATATTTTTATAGGTGAAATATTTGAAAATCATGATATTCCATTTCTATTCTGTTATCTTAAGCTAAATATAATTTTTTACTGGAATTTACCCTCTGTAAATCGTATATTATCGTTTATGCAAAAATATTACAATAGCAAAAGTAAGACGCTAATTCTAAACAATAAATCCTTTGAATAAGAATGCTTTGATGTAGATAAAAAGTTTATTTTTTAGATTTTTGATTACTAAATTATGTTTTTACTGTCTAATATCACCCGTTGGCACACTTCTAAATACAAAATAGTTGGTGGCTTCTGCTCTTTCACCCTCAACTTGAGTTTGCTCTCCTACATTTTATCTGCTGGTATAAGCGTAATATGTAGTTTAGTGGATACAACACCGGACAATAAGAAGCTTCATGTTTCGGAGCTCGACTCCGCCAAATACACACCGACTCCATGTGGAGCACGTTCTCGCAAAATCCGAGAGTCCAGAAGTCTTTGGGCAGGTCTTTAGCAGTTACCTCAGGGTTAGGGTACTGGAGAATCTCCGATTCCTCTAGTTCTATATAGAAATTAAGAATGTTTTGGTAACCCACTTACCACATGTTACCGTGGCATCTAAAGCCATTATTACCAATTAAGAATTGTAGATGCGTAGGTCGCTGCGTTGCCATCATATAAAACCTTCAATATTGATGATGACTTGTAAAAAGATCATGAGAGATCAGGCAACCGAGCCCAAATATGTATACGACCTATATAATTGCTTGAACAGTAGGCAATAAGAACGCAGGAAATTACTCACAAATTAAATCATAATGGAAAAAATCAAGAATACTAAACGACCATAGAAGATCAATGATCTCTCCACCATCTGCAATCGATTCCGTACTACCTTTCTCTACCCAGAAGATGATAATGTAACAATCGTATAGTACCATCAATATTGGATGATGACTTGTAAACACACCACGTGAAATTTCCCAAAAACTAACTCATAAATGTAAAAATCGAGAACATTAAACGGCTATAAAAGATCAATGATACTCGTATCTTAGCCATCTGCAGTCAATGCCGCCCTATCTTGCCCTACCCAGAAGATGACTCTAAATAATATAAAGATAGTATAGTAATTTCATATTGGACGAAGACTTATAAGTGTGCCAGGCGAGAGTAAGCACACAAGCCCACATATGTAAACATCCAATAAACAATCTGTATCTTATGAATAGTAGCCATTAAGCAAGCAGAAAATTACCCAAAAATTAAGTCATAAATATAAACTCTAGAATATTAAACGGTCATAGAAGATCAATGATCTCCCCGCCATCTGCAGTCAATTCCATCCTATCTTCCTCTGCCCAGAAGATGAGTCTAAATAATGTAACAACGTGTCAAAGTCTCTCATCGGACAGCTACTCCTTTTATCGGCCGGCGCTTAAAGCGGTGCTTACAACTTCCGGATCTATTCAGGATGAAGTACCCATAATGTTGGCGTTTAGTGTCCCCGTTCTTTCAGTGGAGAGGACAATGGAGACACTATCTAAAGTGTCCCCGAGAATACAAATGAGAAAATCCCCGCGAGGCACGCTACTGATGACGCTGTCACAAATGGGAATCGTCCAGACAATTTCTTTAACAAATGGCCTGACTCCCTCGTGCTTTTAATTCTTTATCACTTTTTTTTGTTTTTTCAGTCTTTATATAAACTTGGTGTAAATCGCCAGGGGTTTAGTTTTTTCCACAACCACTTGTTGCTTCTGCTTGCATTCGATTGTCGTTCGTCACATCTGATAGATATTCATGCATTGTTATGTTAAAAAATAAATTTGCAAACTGAATGTTTCAATTGCTTTATCCTTGCAATCTAGTTTGCTGTCATGTTCTCTTTTTTTCTTCATTCCTTAAGGATATAACTCTGTTTATTTTTTTCACACTGTCAAAGAAATTTCGTTAAAGTTATCCAGAACTTATTTTTATTTTATTTTTTTATTTATTCATTCATTTATTTATTTATTTATTTATTTTTTGAAAAACCATTTGCAATTTTCCTGAAACTCAGATGTTCCTTTTTTCTAATAAATACTTAAGAAAAATTGGG
Source organism: Uloborus plumipes (assembly GCA_038373865.1). Classification (NCBI taxonomy): domain Eukaryota; kingdom Metazoa; phylum Arthropoda; class Arachnida; order Araneae; family Uloboridae; genus Uloborus; species Uloborus plumipes. The sequence goes on from JAXGGA010000104.1 coordinate 308,112, forward strand.
GCCGAAAAACCAGACAACAAAGATATTTGTTCGCTTCTTTCGCTTCCATGTAAATAAAATTGCTCCAATTACTGATTTGATGAAAAATTAGTCTATTGTCCAGAAAATAAGCATTTTTTAATGCAAAAACACTATGTTTAAGAGTGTAAATGAGTTACTTTTGGCGGGCATGCAAAAAATGTTTTTATCAGAAAGGTTAAATAAAATCTATTGTTGGATAAAGTTGCGTCATCACTACTTGAATACTTTCCCGAAATAATGAATTAGTACAATGCCTCTTGATTTAGAAGTAGTGCAAAAAATAAATAACTTTTAGTGTCAAATATTTGATTATCCAAAATAAATCTGTTTAATATACTTTAAATTTCCAGAGCAGAAATCAGTAATTAAAAACAAGTTCATAATATTCTGGACAGTGCAGTCCTTATGGCTCATCATTTGCACTTGACACATATCAACCTTCCGTATCAAGGACGGTTGTGTAAGTTCTTCCGTCCAAATTAAGAAAGCAGTATCTCCTAAATTGGTGATTACGAGAAACCGAATATTTAAGTTCTTTTAGATTTAATTGGACCTACTGCAGTTCCTGTAACGTTTTTAGTACTATTAATGCTTTCTGGTTTTGTAGGAAAACATAGCCCATATCATCTTACTTAATCTCAAAAAGCTAATTCACTATTAATGGTCAAAAAATAGAGGTACTGGTTTAAACATTAGGACGGCAGAGTTGTGTTGGGGATAGTATGACGGAAGTGGATCGATCAATATCAGTATACGTGTTTTTTGGAGTAGTTTCAATGAAATGGCATGGTAACTATCAAAGGTCGAGACTAGCGGTCACCACTCGCCTGTGGAGACTAAAAATTATTTTTTGGCGACTACAAGAAGTTATGCTGCCTATGCATCATGCCAATTATAAAAAGAAAATGGCCATTAGAATTGTCACTGGCCGCCAATGTTAACTTGAAGAGAAAATCTACACATCTGTTGTACAAAACATCAAAATACATAATTTCAATCTAGAAAATGCAACGAAACTTTGTTGGAAAAATAATCAAAGATGACCTAATTGATGATTAATCAGTAAATTAACTGAACGCGTAATTACGCAGAAAAATGTGCCGCATGTGAGGACATCCGTCCAAAAAGGTCCAAACTGTTAGAAACTTTAAACATGTAATTGTACTGTGATAATCTAAGAAAAAAATTAAGAAAAATCCTGCACACTGGCATTCATAGCATAAATACTTTCAAAATGGACGGAATCTTACCGGCTAAGTTAGAAGTGAATGTGAAATACGCACAGGGTAGTTCTCAAAGAAACACCTTAAGGAATATACTATTCTACAACACACTTAGATGCTTGTGGCGCTACTTGATTGCAACTGCTACGAATGGCACGGATACAGATATCGATCGAATATCAGCCTTGGTATTACATCTCCACCAATATACCCAAGTACCAGATGTTGATGTAAACGCGAATAAGCTCGTCGAACGGGTGGCAAGGGGGGAGAGGAATGCCCCTCACTAGTCAAAAGTAAAGGGGCTTTGTCCTTCAACTTTTCTAAGTTCAAAATTAGGAAGGATGGAGCCTTAATGTAATCCTCTCTTACGACTTTTGAAATAGCGTACTGAATATTTTAAAGGAAGTGATTTAACTTATAATGGCGTTAAAATTCCATTGTGCAATTTATTTAAGAAAATTCAGCTTCCGGGCAGCCGTCCATTTAACTTGCTCTCTCCTCACCTACTTTGATCCCCTCCCCCCCCTTCCAGCATTTTTTACTGTGTACCGTCCGCCTATGTAAAAATTAATTTGTACTATTTATTGCGTTGCCTGTTTTAATGGGTTTGTGTTTAGAAGCTTTGAAATGTTTCTTCAGTTTCATCCAAAACTATAGAAGTGACGAGCAAGTTCTTCATTTTGCAGCTTATTACGCCGCTTTGATAATTTTAAATTAAAAATATCAAGGTGCTATCTATTGTTGAACTTGCAATGAGCACAAATAATGAACCGGATTTCAAAAAATCGTACTTTTTAAATGTTTGCACTTATAAACAGACGTAATATATGAATTCAAAGAGAAATATGCCAGATGTGTTCTTTTTTTTCAATTAAGTTCAATTATACAATTAGGTAATGTGTGAGCACATTGTGTAAAATGTGCCAGGAAGTTTCGCACATTTTAAGGTATCATCCTGTCAATGGTTCGTAATCACAAAGCGATTTAAAACTTTTTGTAGTGCTTTCAGCGTCTAAAACTAGTGAACCTAAACGTGTTAAACATTTGTGATTCAGAATACAAAAACATGTGTATAATGTTAGTACAAGATTATTGGGCATTTATTTAAGTTTCAGCAAATTATTTTTAAACCTTTAAATGTGATTAGTTCTTCCGGTAATATTTATCAGGATTTTAGAAGAAACGATTTTTTTTTTTTTTTGTTTAAAAAATGTGTTTATTGATTTTGCATCGAAACAATATTTATTACTATTTTGAATTAAAAGAGGATTCAAGATCAACCTCTCTGAAAACCCTGAATAACTTTTGTATTACATTCCTTAAAACAGTATATCAGTGTTTTCCCCCAACATTTAAATTTTTTTTATAATAACCAATATGAGAAGTAAACTTGGTATCGTATTTGGTTTGCTTTTGAGCAATACATTTGAAATTATTTTTACTTGAAAACTAAAAAAAAAAAACTTTCAAAATGCATGCCGACAAAACAATTCATTGCTTCATTGAAAATTAACTTTAAACGCACAAAGATTTTTACTAATAAAAATAAAGAAAGAGTAAACATGGAGCAGAATGAAAAAAAGTATTGAAAAAAAAAGAGGAACATGAATCTTTAAAAGAAGTAGATTAAATACAAAAAATACAGTGATGATAACAACAATAGAAAATAATAGTTTCAACCTAGAACATGCAAATCTTCATACTTTTTAATTTTATTTTTTATATTCTAAAACTTAATGTTGTAGCAGTTTCCAAAATTGAGTCGTTTTCACTGATCTGTAATCTCTGAGTGGATAAATCAGGAAAACAGTAATTGCACTTTATAAAGTCACGCACCCATTTTCTTAAAGGAAATTATTTTCTCAAACACTGGAAAGACTACTTTAGAAAATAAATGTTATTACACTATGAAGAGAGATAAGCATCATTATCTAAAAGTAATTTTTATAGACATGAACTCCATTCATTTTTTTCCACACTCCTTGCATTTGGGCTTGTAATTAAAAAGAAAAAAGGGACGCGTATAAAAATTGCATCCAACAAATAATATTAAAATTTGATGACCATTAATCATCAACGTTCTATTGCAAAAAAAAAAGGTTTTTCAAATCAAATAAAATTTTAATACTTTTTATTTTTAAATAATAATATAAGTGAACTATGAGTAAAAACCGAAAAGCGACGTTTAAAAACACAAATAGATGAAGTTAAAATTGGCAAACATGTTTCAAAAGCATAAAGCTTCCTCCTTCAGTGCCAAGCAAGAAATGGAAAGAAACAAAGTGCCGGGAGAGTTTAAATATCAAAAGGAGCAAAAGCGAGGCCAATCAGGTGCCAGCGTGTGCTAAGCCCTGATTTGGCGTTGCGTTGTCAGAAAATTTAAAAGCATGAAGTAAAATTGGCGAGATGTGTGGAACTGCAAAGGATTCGTTACAAATATTACTTAAATTTTTATGAACATGAAAGGCTTCTAAGAAATCTAACTCGCCAACAGTTGAAGGTCTGCAAATAATTTTAGCTTCGGAGAAAACAAATCTATGGCCCATTTCCCAACAGTGTTTCGCGATTGAGGATTTTGAGAGTTCTTTCTTTTTAACATAATTTTCATGTTCCTTTAACGTAACTTTTAGCGCCCTTCGGGTCTGTCCGACGTAACCAATTTGACATTCACATTTTATGTGATAAATGCCCCACTGATCAAATGGTTGGATGGGGTCTTTTAATTTGGAAAAAGTTAGTTTATTGATGGGTCTGTAAATGACATGAAAATCAAACTTGCTGAGTATTCTGGAAATGCGAGGAGAGATTTTTGAATAAAATGGTAAGACAACGAAATTGGTAGAAGGAACACTGGATTTTTTGTGGGATGCACTGCTTCCACATTCTCGCTCTGTCATCCCATAAAACAAAAAATGTCTGTGTTTTACACGTTTGTTAATCGCGCTATTAATATATGTTCTGACAAGTCTCTTCTCAATGAGGAACTTAATTTCTTAAGGAGTGTGGCCGTTGACAGAGGTTATTCTTATCAAATCATTGACAATGCTTACAATAAACTTTCGAACCGCAGTGCATACCACAAAAAAACCAGTGTTCCTTCTACCAATGTCGTTGTCTTACCATTTTATTCAAAAATCTATCCTCGCATTTCCAGAATACTCAGCAAGTTTGATTTTCATGTCATTTACAGACCCAACAATAAACTAACTTTTTCCAAATTAAAAGATCCCATCCAACCATTTGATCAGTGGGGCATTTATCACATAAAATGTGAATGTCAAATTGGTTACGTCGGACAGACCCGAAGGGTGCTAAAGTTTAGGTTAAAGGAACATGAAAATTATGTTAAAAAGAAAGAACTCTCAAAATCCTCAATCGCAAAACACTGTTGAGAAATGGGCCATAGATTTGTTTTCTCCGAAGCTAAAATTATTTGCAGACCTTCAACTGTTGGTGAGTTAGATTTCTTAGAAGCCTTTCATGTTCATAAAAATTTAAGTAATATTTGTAACGAATCCTTTGCAGTTCCACACATCTCGCCAATTTTACTTCATGCTTTTAAATTTTCTGACAACGCAACGCCAAATCAGGGCTCGGCACATGCTGAGACCTGATTGGCCTAGCTTTTGCTCCTTTGCTATTTAAACTCTCCCGGCACTTTGTTTCTTTCCATTTCTTGCTTGGCACTGAAGAAGGAAGCTTTATACTTTTGAAACATGTTTGCCAATTTCAACTTCATCTATTTGTGTTTTTAAACGTCGCTTTTCGGTTTTTACTCATTTGAACACAAAGTGAACTGCTTTTAATAAGTGAACTATTTTTGTTATAAATTTGTTATTTAATGCTAAAGTTTTTGTTATAAAATGCGATAAGTTTGAATTCCGGAAAGAATGAATGTAGTAATTTGAAGCAAAATATCTTCAAATAGTATTTTAGCTAGCCGATTTCTTGAATTCTTTAGTCACATATTTAAAGAGAAATCAGATGGTGCAGTGTCGAGTGAGGACACCTAAAGCAATTTGTTAATTTCCCAAGTGTTAGTTCAAAGCAGCTCTTATTTTTTTTTTAAGAAAGTTTTTTTTTTTTTTTTTTTGGCAATCGCTGGAATAAGCTTGACTTGTACCTACTAATTAACCCATTTTTCCATTACTCAATGTGACAAAAAACTGTTGTCCAAAATGCCCTGTTCAGATAGTTAGGTCTAAAATTATTGATTTTTTTCAATCCAGGGTCAAAAATGTACTCACTTGATGGCCAAAGTGGTAGTTAACGCGGGTAATTGCGACATTAATTAAAACTGAAAATCTGTTAATTTAGGGTTGGAAAGAAATATTAATCTCTGGTCCGCTTAACAATAGACAGTATTATACTAGCATTTACATATTGTAATGTAGACTGAAGCTAAGAACTATTGCAAGGAAAAACAGCCAATATTTAATTATTATCACCTTCCCACGGGGTAGTCATTAAAGTTCGTTGAAACTCCAAAAAGTTCTGAACGGCAAGAGCTAAAGTTTGAAAAGTAGGGTAAAGTTATAATAACTTTGTCATGTGCTTTGCAGTGAAGTAGCTTATAGCTTCACCTGGAGACAAGTTTGGGAGTTAGCATTCTTATCTCAAAAACAACAGTAGAGTAGACGATACGGGGGTGGGGGGAGTCAGCTCTAAAGTTGTTCAGCATCGTCGATTTCTTACAAAAACATATCTTTACACTCAAAAATGATGTAAATGAAAACAACAAAACGCAAGTTTGTTTGATTGTTTTAACGAAACTGCACTCTCCGGGACCAAGGATCAGTTGTTTATTCTCTTCAAAATGGTGTACTTTAGCACAAATATTTTTAATATTACTGTGTGGTAGATACCATTTATTTCTTAACCCATTTATGCCCAGTAGCCTAAAAACGGGACGCTTGTTAGTTCCTTCATACAAAAACCTGCAATGAGTATATCATTTTACTAATGCTGTTTTTCACAAGTTAAATAGTCCTTCTTCTTGAGAAAACTAGTTAGAGCCACTATTTGGACATCAGAGTTTATTTATTGAGAGCTATTTTTAGACAAATCAGTCAAGCAACAATCCAGCATGGGTAGCCACAGAAAATAAGTTTATTTTTGCGAGCTTATTTTTCATAAAATTAAACTATTTTAAAATGATTTGCTTAAAATTGATCAAAGCTGCCTTCTGTAATGTTACTTTGCACAAGTAAAGTCAAGTATGGTCGTATTTTGCTCACATATCTGCAAAAATCCCATAAACAGGACGTTAAATAACTTAATAAATATGGCAACGGCGAACTATTTTAAACCTAAAATGTATGTAAAACATCCCAAGTAAAAGTTTTAAGCAGATAAAAATGGAAAAAAAATGTTTAAAAAAACTTGGGCATAAATGGGTTAATTTTAAAATGCGGAACAAGTTCGTAATTGAAATTTTTCCCCATACCTCGTACAATTTCTCATACAAAAACGCTAATTCCGGATTTTTTCCACTAGATGACACTGTAGGCAGCTTCATTTAATGGCAAATAATAACTTTACTATACCTTGTACTCAATTTTACGTCTATATCCCCAGCCGTTCAGAAATTATTGGGGTGACAGTGGACTTTCGCGAGCATATGTACATAAATGTGTTCATGAAAGATTAGCGTAGGAGTTATTTTATCAAAATTCATTTGAGAAAATAATTCATATGCTATTTTGTTTGCAAAACAATCAAATAAAAATGCAGTTTCCACGTACTCAAATTAAAATCGCAAAATGAAACTGAATATTTACATCGTTAGAGATTAATAAATAAAAACTTTTAATTATGACATTCGTAAAATAAATATGCAATGTCATTTGTACAAAACTTATTTATATAAAATCTGTAACCCACATATACACCCACTATATACACCCACAGAAATACCAAAAGGTAAATTATGATTTATTCACCATCATATTTAAGAACAACTAAACCCACGATTCATGTACAATATTCACAACCAAGTCATTTTTAGCACGATGAGAAAAAACTCCATTTAATAATAAAAAATTCTAAATTGATTATACTTTCCAAGTCTTTTATTCATAAATAACGATGCCTGGCGAAATTGATAAAGGGATGTGAATAATTAAAGCGCGAACGGATTAAACAGAGAAAAGTAATTATTTCAAGAGTTTCTACAATTTAGTAGATACGCCCAGAACAGGCAGAACTCCTACATTTCATCACAAGGCGGAAAGCATGAAGCGCAATAATTGCTTTCCTGAGCAACAAATTTTAAATTAGTGATTCGTCTTTTTTCCTGAGTTGATGGCAGAAAATATGATAGATAAATTACAAAGCAAAAATGTATTTTAATTAAACTAAGTGCGTGTAGCTATCAATGTAAAAATATGAAAAGTAATTGAACAATATCGATGCTATTTTTCAAATTGTTTCGTTATCATTTGTTGCAAAACTAATGCTTTGAAGTAAAACTATCAGGGAAGTTTTTTACTTTTGACGTGTTAAAAATATTATCAATGATTTTATTGCGTGATTTTTATTCAAGCAGTTGAATGCTTGTGAAATGGATGTATATGTAGAGCAAAAATTAATGAAGTTTTAGATTGAGGAGTCAATAAGCTATGTCACGCAATTTAAAATAGATTTGACCCCCTACCCCTTCGTCACGATGTGTCACACTTCACCTTACCCCGGTCTCTTCCTTGTCACATGTCAAACTCATTTTATAAACTTTTATTTAAAAAATGCGATGTCACACTCTTTGTTACCAGTTTTTTCCTTTGAATTTTGTGTTATACATATTACTGTTGAGATGGTAGTCAAAACTTATTTTGTTACTGTAGATTAGCCTTTAAGTAACAGCCAATGAATAAAAAGTGTACTAACATTATCTTCGTTCGTGAAAAAGCACATGACATTAAAATCGGCCAAGATCTTGGATGAAGCTCTCTTTTTACATATTTTATTATTTATTTTAAATAGCCATTTCAGTACTTACGACAATGAGCAGACTGATTTTCTGTTACTTGAAAAAGGTCCCCCAGTGGTTTCAGCCATATTGCTTTGGTATGTCCTGCCATACCATAAAATATTTTTATTAAAAAATAAAATGAAGACAAAATACTTATCAGAGCTGAGGAAAATAGTAAACAATGATGTAAGACATAATTGACTGCTACAACAGCTAGCGAAGTCGAAATACAGCTTCCTTTTTCCGCCTTAAGTGAACATTTACATAAAATATGTGTATGTACCTAAATTGTCCGATTTGTAATTCAAAAGAACGAATGAACAGAAAACAACACCGTTGCAATACAATCCTTTACATAATTCCGAAATTACAAGATAATTGACATGTAAGACAACTTTTGCAGATATGACTCCGGTCTTTTTTCTTCTTTTGTGTATTCCTGTCCTATTTTGTGTAAAAATAAACTCAGACGGTTATATTCCTCAGCTGTTTTATTGCTGTTGTTAGCTGTCATTTCATAAATCTCGCCAATAGATATTATTTTTAAAAGTTGTCACACACCGATAGCACCTTTTTTATACAGTATTGTGAATTAATTGTATGATAAAAGGGTTAACATTCCTGTTCCTTCCTCGTCTTTTATTTGTGTAAATGTGCTGTTGTGCTGTGAATAGTTGCTGTAATCTGGTCCTCATGGCATATCTGTAAAATGGAAGTCGAAGTACACCAAATAGCGGTACAATTGGAAACCTGAAGCAGCCCACCACGAATTGCTAGCCTATCTGGTACAAGACAACAACAACCTAGTCTCCACTCACTAACACTAACAGCTTACCCAGGTAGCACAAATAACGTTTAAACGTTTTATAAACGTTTTTAAGCGGTTGTTACAACGTTAATAACCATTTTACAACCTTTAAAAACGAAGTGTGCTACTTGGGTAGTTTCAAAAATTACCGCAATTGTGATAATAGAGTTGTTTTTTTTTTTACCCCTCATTTCTTCTCCTTAACTGACCCTAATCCCTGTTTAAGAATATCTCACATCAAGTTGCGATTTTTTTTTTTTACTTTAACTAGCTCCTAAGCAAGAATTGCTGTTCTAGATAGCTTATTTCAAACCAAAAACTCTAATCGGCAAAACTTAAAGGTTAAATTTTCAAACAAAATTAGGCAAATTAGAGCGTCGTTTTATATCTTTTCCATTTCATCAATGATAGTTTTCTGTTACACTGTCAAATTTAGTAATATTGATTGGTGATACAAAGCATTTAAATGTTAAGCGAGTATAAATCTAAAATTTCCCTTTTTTTATTGTAGATTATTTTTCAATTTAAGCCGTTACACTGTTGACTTTTTCGGTCACTTCTGTGGAGCGTGCATTCTCCAAACACTAAAGTGTACCACAAAATCAATAAACAATACGTTCCATTTCATCAGTACACAATGTCGCGTGTCGTTCTAATCTGTCCCACCCTCTCCACACACACCCCGTCCGTCATCACCAATTCCTTCCCCCCTTTCCCCTCTTTCCAAATCATTCTCCCTCACAAATCCGTAGAGAAATCCCTGGCATCGTGGAAATGTCATCAGTTCATGAATTATTTCCTAGCGAAAAACGGGGACGTCTATTTAGCTGATGGCTGCGCCGCAAAACAGGTGAATCAAGAATGAGCCGGGGAAAAAGAAAATAAAAAGCAAGAAAAAATAAAAACTGGAAGTTCCCTTGTCAATAAATAACTGAGCACCTTAGCCGGAGAATTATGATGAACTATCTGGCAGATCGACGAACTGATTCAGAGCTGAGGTGGGGCTGAATGTGACGTCATACGGTTGAAATGACAAGATTAGTATAACTCCATTAAAGCGAATTGCAATTGAGAATTAGTAACCGTTAATATTTCATTCCCATGCTTTTTATTTAAAAGTCTTTTGTCGCCATTTTGAGAAACATTCTTACATTATAAAATATGAAATTTTACCAAAAAAAAAAAAAAAAAAAAGATCTTAAGGTAAGTGCACAAAATAAGGCCCGTTTCAGGTTCGTAACTTAGTATTTCGCTCCTCTATGATTTAATCGGTTCCAAATTTTGCGTTGTATTCACATGACTCAGAAAAAAAATATTTCCATACGAGAATTTCATCTTCAATTCATCTCTTCAGCTGTTTTAACTAAAAAAGGCGATTAATTAGGAAGACATACTCTGAAAAATGCTGAAAAATACTATCAACACTACAAAAGCTTTACAAATGCTATCAATATTAATAGAATGTATTAATCCACATTTTGCAAGTTTAAAAACTTTCAAAATTTTATCTACTTCAATGTAAAGGCGAAAGATCCATCCTTAAATTACAGGCACTGATAAGTTGTCAGTTTCTGTATTTATTCAATCCAATGTACAGTTCTTACGCATATTTGCAGCATATGGAGCACAGGATCACATCTTCTATCCGATCGTTCGGTGTATTAATATGGATACCGGCGTTCTAATAAGACTTATCATGGAATTATTAGTCCACAATCATCGTTCCTCGTGTCATCAAATCACAGAAAAATGTAACGGTACAAAATTTTGTTTTGTTTTTTTTTTTAATTCAACCAAATGTAATAAATTTTCCAGAAAAAATTTTACAACTTTTTAAGACTAACAAATTACGGTGAACCACGAACAAACAAAATTTACTGGAAAACTGTAATTTACTTAAAATAAAATCGGGCAATCTTGAAAAGATTCTTTGTAATAAGCTACACTTTTGCCTGTTAATGATAAAACTGGTTGTTGATAAAGCTTTATTACTAGTTCGATCGACTGAGGATAAAAAATTAGGATCTAGTGGAATGTTGCTGTCCCACATCGAATGTGAGTGGCTATTATTAGTCCACGTGACTTTACTTGACCACCCACTTGTTATGCAAAATCTATAATGTTAAAAATATTACCTTTTGTTTTCTTCCCATTAGCTCACAAGCTTTAAGGTGTGTTTTTTTTTTCTTATACGTTTTGTAAAAGGGCTTGTATTTATTTTTCCCTGTTGTGAACGAACTATATTCCTTTTGTTTTTAACTTTTATACGTGTCTGAAAAAAGGTCAAATTTCTTTCCCCCTTTGGCAACGCACTTTATTATTTTTATTTAAAATTCTTAAGCATGAGAGAAAAAGCCCGTTCCCCCCTCAATTAATTATTTATTTATCACCTATTATTTATATTTATCACCTCACAGTTATTTCGCCTGTAGTAGTAATAGTAAGTGTATGTTTGGCACTCAAGCGGAAGGAACTCGGGAATCTTTCTGATGCGGTTTTAAGGATTTGTAATCGATAGTATGCAGATGGTTTAACTTCGCAGAAATATATCTCATACTTATTTGTACAAAAATATTAATATATTCAATTTAAACATTAACCACTAACAAATATTTTAAAAATAAAATATAGTAAGACAACAGTATAATTATTTTATGATTTTTTTTTCTTTCTTTTTTTTTTTTTTTTTGAATTCAAGTGTTACGAAAATATTTTATATCATGAGCAGAAAGTCATTCTTAACGAAAACACAAAATTTCAATAGCTTTAGTTCTGATTTTTATTAAGATCGCAGTGTATCTTTAACATAAAAATATTAAAACCTATTTTTTTATTTATATTGTCATTTTATGAGGACGGTGAGCAAGTTGCGCAATTCAAATTGTAATTGAAAACTTGGTTACGAAAGCTGAAAGTTGTGAACTTCTGCTTTAATTCCATCTTCATCATCCTTTTATGAATCACTTTTCCCTAAAAAACAGCAAATTCCTAATTGAATATTTAAGTTAACCCATGTAATCGACAGGAACCAACACAGTGACGCAACGCTTTTTTTTTGTGTTTATTAAAGAGTAAAGTACTTTTACAATGCTTTGTTTACCAAATCTTAATTGCAGCATTAATTGCGTTTCTCTTAAACAAAAAGAAACAATAGTTTAAGTTCATTCTATTATGATCAAACCAATTATTGATCAGAATTTCTACTTCAACTGCTATTTCCCGTGGAAAAAATCACGCCATCTAAGCAATGTAAATAAATTTTTAATCTTTGATTTATTCAGTTTCTTGCTAATTGATTAATAATTACTTTTCTCATTAACAAATTGCTTTACGTAATATATTATTCCTCAAACAATTGCTTAAAACGTGTCTGTAAAATTGTACAATGGTTCAGATTACTAAACATCGAATCTTGTATTCCGACACTTGCTTTTCTTGCGTTGCAACAAAAATTAGCGCCGAAGATAAGATAGCTAGGATGTTTTTAATTACCATTTATTTTGCAACTACTTCGGTTATGTATTTGTTATTATATTGATTTTCCGAACTAGCTGATTTGAAACCAACAAATTAATTTGTGTAGCTATAAAAAAAACCATAGGAAAAAGAACCCTTTTTTTGTCATTAATTCCCGTTGGGACAAGTTTTTATTTACCAGCTGTTTGGATTTATTTTCAAACTATTAAATTAAAGGTTGTCATATAATTTACCTTTTAGTAATTTTATACTTAAAAATGTCTATATACTCGTATTATATGTTTCTATAAATGAAAGTACTATATTTATCATTTTACTCACAGGGTTTTTTCGAAATATTTCTCCACTTTTTTGTAATTATTTTTTTAAACTTCTATTATTTCAATGTTTTCCCTACATACACAGAAATTCACTAATCATTTTGCTTGAGTTTTGTTTAATATATTTACCCACCAATTAATTTATTATTGATTATTAAAAAGTTTCTTCTTTGAAAAAAATATCCAATTTCATTCATAGATTTGTTTTACAATGATGTTTTGTTTGCTATCTTTTTCTTGTCTCTTTGAAATGTTTACGCAAATTTATTCTTCAAAACATTTAAAAAGATGCAAATTTCTCATAAATCGTTCACTCAATTTTTCTGTAGTTTGACCAAATATGGCGTCGGGTTGACTGTACAGTCCTTTTTCCTGTACTTCTTGCGCATGCGCCAAATCGATCTTTACGAACACTTATGACTGAATGTGTATAGGCATAAACCATGAAAATGACTCTTTTTTATGCTTTTTTTTTCTCACTACTTATTTATTTGCTCGGAACCTCGAGCATTTAATGACGGTTTGGCACGATACGAATCCTGATGAGTCATTGACCACCAGCGTACGCTTCTTATTAATATTTTTTGACGGCTCAGTTTCTATATTCAGCTCACAAAACATACGTGTTAAATGACCGCCTTCAAGTCTATTAAGAATGATGACAAGTGGGAAAAATTACATTATAGTATTCTGTTGAGGTCGCTTCTCATAGAAATTCATCGCTCTCCATCATAGAATAGAAAAAGGAGATTAGATATTTTTATGCAGAAATTGTTTATTGCAACGATAGTTTTCAAAATAACATTTTGGTTGTTTTTAGTATCATTTTGTTAGCTTCAAATTATTTAAGCTACTTAAGAATAAATTACTACAGAATAGTTTTTGTTTTCCGGTATAGATATTTATTTATATAATGTAACCCTAACTTAAAGCATTGATTAAAAATGTGCATGAGTCACTAAATTTCGTTTAAATTTCAACCCTTGAAACCATCGGGGGGGGGGATTGAAAAGAATTAAGGACAATGAATTTTGTAATAATAAGAAACACAACTCTGATAAATTCAACAATTAACATTTGATTGCAGACACTTGTTTCGAGAAGAAAGGGAGCCCCGCTTTCAATTGAAAACAAAGCGTGAGCTTTTACTTCGAAACCCGTGTGTGCAATTAGTTAACGTAATGTTTCCTGATGTTACTTTGCTGAATAAAGGTATTTGTTCATTTCGAACTATTTTTTTATGGTTGATATGAAATACATTTATGAGAATTAAAGTATGTCTCTGAACCTGTTATTTTGTAATGTTTGTTGTTGTTGTTGTTCTCTTATGCTTTTATTTTCGAATATAGTTTTACCACACTGAATAGATTTTCTTTAAAGACAGTTCATACTAAAGCATTGTTTTTAAACATCGAAAATAAATATTATTAAAACGAATTAAAAAGATAAATGTGCTTTTTTTCATCTAACAACTCTTTTACTTTCATGAAAAAATATCAATTTAAAAAGGACACTTTTTTTCAGCTAATAATCAAGAAAACTTTCATCAATATACGATTTTAAAAGTAGTAGAGAATATGTGTAATAGTGTACTACATTATTTCACTTATTACCCAATTAAAAACAAAAAAAGCCTAAAGATTTTGTTTCATCTTTATATTGAGTAAAAATCTATACTGTTAAAAATACGGGAGGCATTTGTTACCTTTTAAAGTGAAACGTTGCGTTGTAGCACCAGCGGAACCCCCTGAAGGGCGCCATTTAACTAACTACGGTTGCCGCAAAGGTGCCATTTGGCTTCATGTGGCACTTTTAAGGGTAACATACGGTACCATACGAAGCCAAATATCATCTTTCAAATGGCACTTTTCAATCGGTACCGCCGGTGCTACAACATTGAAAAGTGCCGTATGCCAAACAGTTTTAACAGTGTAATGCGCACACTACATGACTTCCTCCTACATCTGTTGACAAATTTGGTTATCAATACATAACAATAAATAAATTATTGTGTATGTAGAAAACACTCCTCTTAAAGATTTTAACAAAATTCAACATCAGAAAAATATCAGAAATTCATATCATTGAAAACTATGGCATTTGTTATGTTACATCAATATCCATTTTATTGATGAGTGTAGTTATCCAGAAACTAGAAAACCTTTTATAATTCTGCTTCCGTTTGTTTGTTTTTTTAAAGAGAGGTGGGCGCGCTGGGTCAAGCAAGCGCAACAACTCTCTAAATGAACCTTTCTAATCAGTTGATAAATACGCTTTCTTATATTTATTTTTATTTTGTAATTGTATGGAAGAAAGTTAGTATTGCCGATTCTCGTAAGAAAAAAACTTTTAAGACCTTACATTTAAAATAATTTAACAGACATTTCATTCACTGAGATGTGTTCATTCTCTGGTAGATTCTAACAGTAATTTGTCGCACACACGGTTGACTTTAGATCTCGTTATAAAAAGGCAAAAAAAAACCTACATTTTTTTGTTTTTTTCTCAACACGTGGGGAAAAAATAAAATCTCATCTTAATCATCCTCATGCATGCATGATCTCCCCCGAGATTTTCCCTAAATTCAATTAAAATCATAGCGCCACTTCAGTTCATACTTAAGAGCTTAAAAATCCCAACTTTCATCTCCCCTGTGACAAATTTTAAGCTATACTCACTGATCTCAGCTGGAGCAGGGGGAGATTTAACCCCCGATTTCCCATAATCCCTCTTCCCTGCCCCGTGGACTCGAGTGGGAAAAAGGTCACGTGGACAGGCCCTGGATTAATCTAGGGCCTCGGGGCTGCGCAATCTCGGCCTTCCCACACGAGCCTTACTTGGGGGGATAAAAGGTATTTTCGCCGAGTTCAAAGGGTTGGATTAGGGGCTGAGCAACTGATGAAGCCGCCTGAAAAGAGACCACCCGCGGAGACTTTGTCTAATTAGAGAGTTTGCCTGCAACGGAATTGTTTCCGACGCGCGCAAAAGTTTCGGGGTTGATTGAAATGCTAACTCCTTCTGTTGGATATATTTTTCGTCAGCATTGCGTAGGAATATATTTGATTTTATTGAAATAGAATTTTAATGTCTGGGACATAAAGTAAACATGTCGTTTTTGCTGTCGACATGATTACTTCAATATTTCTATTTTAGCATTATTACTTCGTGATCCTTTGTACCAAATGCGAGTTTTAAACTGTTGTGTAGGGGATTTGTTCATGTTATGCTTCACTGAAATTGCTTTAAGTAAAAAAATCTTAAGAATTCTCTAATTATCATAGTACCAGTCTTATATTTTTGCAAAACATTTTGTAAAAATTTTAATTCTGAAATTTGAGGTTAAATACTAAACACAATTATGAACTGAAAAACTTTTTCTGGTGAAGTCTGAAAAGAATTGGAGAAAATTTGACTTTTGCACAAATCCTTCAAAACAGTTTAATCGAACAAACTTTTTTCACGTTAAAATTGAACGATGAAACTCAAAAACCACAGAAAGGTTCAAACTAAAGGGTTGGATTACGGGCTGAGCAACTGATGAAGCCGCCTGAAAAGAGACCACCCGCGGAGACTTTGTCTAATTAGAGAGTTTGCCTCAAACGGAATTGTTTCGGACGCTTGAAAGTTTCGGAGTTGATTGAAATGCTAACTCCTTCTGTAGGAAATATTTTTAGCAAAAATTACGTATGAATATATTGGATTTAATCAAAATGGAATTTTAATGACTTGTGCATAAAATAGACATGTCCTTATTGTTGTCGACATGACACCTTCAATATTAACATTTGATCATTCTTACCTTGTGATCCTACGCACCTAATGGGAATTTCAAACTTTTGTGTATGAAAAAGAGGGCGCATGTGTACTGTGTACCTGGTATGTTTCACTAAAACTGCTTGGAGTGAAAATATTAAGAATTCTCAAATGATGATTGTTCCAGTCCTACCTTTTTTGAAATTTTTAGAGAAATAAGCGATTTTATTTTTTGGGGGGTAACAGTTTTTGTTAGTTGTTGTCTATAAGTTCATCACTGACTTCTTTGAGTGAAAACGCATTAGAAACTTATTAGTTCTAAATTTCATTAGAACAAACTATGTTATGAATAATTAGTGTGCTCTGTTTATGCGTATATGTTTGTGTGTGGGAGTAAGCACTTCAAATATGAAAGTCTAAGATTGATAATCGACACGCGTATAAGTGAAAAATATTGATAAGCCCTGACGAGCACTGAAGAATGTTAGATTTTTTTTTTGGTAAGTTCCTTAAAAAGGGTGAGCAATCAAACATTTTTTTCGCTAATTTGGAACACAAAAAGTAGTGAAAGGATTAAATCAATGAACGGGTAAAATAACCTTATTCTGGTTCGTTAAAGTGGATGGTTTTAGTTGTTAAATTTTAAGTTTAGAGCATTTTTACAAAGAATATGGAGAAAGTATTTTTTATTGCCGACTATTGGTGGATACCGTATATTTTCGTTTTAAGCAGCCCAGTTTTTCTTTTTCAGTATTATCTAGCCAAATCCAATTATTTTGAAAAAGATCTGCAAAATAAAAGTAACATGCACCTATCAACCATTTGATACGGAAATAGGACACTAATGTGTTTTTTCTTTTTTTTTTTATAAATGAGAGTTAGTCATATTTGAAAATTTAATTTGTAAAACTGAAGTAAAAATTAATTATTTAACAACGCATAAATATTATTTTAATTTATTATTTTAAAAAATTTCTTAGCATCATTTCTGTATAAAATGTTCATAGGCACTAAAAAAACTTCTGAATAAAAAAATTAAATCATAATCCCAATCTAACCCCAAAATAAGCTTATAGCTTATTTTAAAGTAACATTCTACATTTTAATTTGATAGACTGGAATCATTGCTAAAATGCTCGTTATAAATACATTCTGAAATTTGAACTTCACGATCGAAACATTTAAGCAGTGAATACATTGCCGTATTTTCGGACACCATACATAAATGATGACATTTGAATTACATACACTTAACGATACTATTCATTACACTCTAGGGAAATTTACATGAAACTACAAATTCATTTACGAAAATTGACGTACCAAAACCATTAACAAGTCAACCTGGACTTAAATGTCTGAATCAAGCAATGGCATCATTGCGTTATTTTTATATGTTATATTTATATGAATTCGAGTCCCATCAATTATTCAAAAGTCTGGATAGCATTTCTTTTCTTAATTTAATTATTATTAATAGCTTATTACCCGGCGTTGCCTGGGTGCTAATTATAGCTCCATTATAATTGTTTTTAACTTATTTGATGCTAAAATGAAATAAGTGATCCCTAAATTGATAAGTCATTGTTAATCGTAATCTTTGTTGGAAAATACCCATATTGAAATGTGTTAAATTTTATTAATTTGTATGTTTAAAGGCTTATCTCTATTACTCTATACGTTCAAAATTGAAAGAAAATAGCCATTTTGAGATAAAAAATTGAATTTTATGCTTTTTGGATTTTTTTTAAATTTCAAAACCCTGCTATGTAAATTCTAGTTTATCACGAAACCTCTGTGCTAAATTTGATGAAAATCCGACTAAAACTGTGAATTTGTATAAGGAACAAACATACAAACAAATTATATATATATACACACATACATTTTTACATATATAGATTACTATTATTGTGTTACTGTTATTATTATTATTATTATATTAATTTGGTATTTTATTTGCTGTGTGAAAGCAAATAGTACTGTGCTAGGCAGTAAGCGAATCACCTTGCCCATTGCCATCGCTTAAAAGCATTTCGGAAAACTTTTATTTCGTTGGAGAGTGTTGGATGGAATGAACCGGCAGGGGAATGGAACAGTGCTGGATTTATGCCGAAATAAAATGTGAAAATACATTTATAACTTGTTCAGTAGAATGTAAAAACTTTACATTTTCGCTTGATTCACATCTGCTGCATTTATTGAACAAGCTAGAAATATTTTTACACGTTTCGTTTCGGCATAATTGCAGATGTCTTGTTTCTCTCAACTCTCCGAACTTTCATACGTTGTGCATTTTTTCCCCAGTATCGTCATCCATTAAAACCGTTAATTGTTTTTAAAAATATAGAATATTTTAAATGATGTTCCACTCTTAAATGTGCTACAAATTGTTCATCGTTCAGAATTATTTCAATTGTTACGCTATTACGCTATTTTTCCACATAGCTTTGATTCGTAATATTGATGTGACTAAACCATAGAGAAAAAAAGAAGTAAATATATTTATGAAGAATATATATATATATATATATATATATATATATATATATATATATATATATATATATTATATATATATATATATATATATATATATATATATATATATATATATATATATATATAACCACGTTAAATCGCTCGAAATTTTCAGATGCACATGTGTTGCGGATTCGGAGATCCGTTTTTTAATGCAAAATGTCAGCTTTTGGACTTTATGGCATCCGATATAAACAGATAATAATACATCTTTTCACACGAAATTACTTTTTTTTTGCATTGAGAAATTGGTTTCTTGAATCTGCAAAACATGTGTACGCAGTAAATGCAAATTTTGGGCAATTAAAGGTTTTTTTTTTTTTTTTTCACGTTGTAACATTTTTTAGAAATAGGAAAACAAGTCAAAAAGTTGTCGAAAAGTCTGAAAACTTGAAAAAATGAGGCATCTCACAAACAAATTTTCGAAATTAAACTAATGAAAATGAGAACAAAAACACACAAACATTTTCATTTCATTTTTCGCGCAATACTCGTACATTTCCATAATTTCCCTTTTTTTCCCCTTTTTTACTATTTCGGATTTTTACTATTTTTAGAAGCTTTCGTTCATCCTTTCTACACCAAAGATAAAAATGTTAGGCACAAACTCAAAGATTCATGTCGCGTATCGCAGGATCTTTCACATTTCTTCACCTACTTCAATACTAATGAAAAGTTGCCAATGTATGGATGGTTGTGAAGGCGAGGAGAAATATTTCCGTTTCTTTCCCATCTTTCAGGAATTCCCCCCACGAATACTCCGCCTCAAATGAATAATTCCCTTAAAGATCCTTTCTTTGGGAGAAATCACTCATCTGGTTCCTTGAAGTCTGGATCAAAAACGGCGGTTGTTCGTTATTGTCTTGAAGGGTAGCAGACGCCGCCATGCTGTCTGCTCAGTTGACACTGAACTATTGAAATACATATGTGGCAAAATACGGAGTAATTTATTATTTTGCTTTTAACTAGAAAATAAGTACATTGTAATGTGATTTATCAGTTTTACTGGTAACTAAGTGCTGTTGATATACAATTTCAATGGTTAAAATGAAATGGATTATAAAGATTCAGAGAAAATTTCACTAAGCTGAGACATTTTACTGAGCAATAGGTGTAGTAGTATTCGCCCTACCAAAAGTGAGGTCAAACACTTTTTTTATTATTACTTGTCGCATCACCAGATAATTGTATTTCTACAGTTTATGAGTGAATTTGTTGTATAAATAATAACATAAAAAACTTTCTTTGAAAGAAATCCCTTAGAAATGTGAATCAAAAACAAGGGCTATTCCTTAGTGTCTTATATTAATATTAGTGTCTTATTTAAGATAATAGATGACGCTATACGCTCTGTTCAGCTGAACTGAGCTTTTAAAATACATATAGCAAATTCAAAATGTAATAAGGCTCAGTAGGATAAGAGCAAAACAGATGTATAAAATCTTGCGAAGTATTTTAGTTGAAGTTTAATCAATTTTATATTTGAAATAAAATGTGTTTCAATTTTCTAAATGACCTTTCTTTTACACCTGCTACCTAAACGTAAGATTGGTACTAAAATTAGAAGGAAAAAAAACATTTTCTTTTTATGCATTGCTTTAATATTGTATTAAGTCAGTTTAAAATGCCTACTTAAAAAATTTTTTTATAAAACGTTACAGCTTATGCTAGGCAGCTGAAAGTGCAAGAATGAAATGCAAAGCGCTTAAAAGTTTCATAACTTGCTGTTGAGAAAGTATTTTACTTGCGTATTAAAGTTATTAGAATGAACGAATAAATATATTGGATCTACAGTTTGTAATTTTTTTAACCGTTATCTTGTTAAGTTTTGATCATAAAAAGTTTAATATGACGACCCCATCACCGACCAAGAACTGATCGAAGCTATACATTTTGATTTGTTTACATACTAGTTGGGCTTATCTTACCTGAAATAAAAGGTTTATATATTAGTGTGCTCTACGCAAAACAGGCATAATCATGCTGAAACTTTTATTGATAGCTTAAAACAACTTTTTTTTTATATTTAAAAAGTTTTTTAAGTATAAATTATTACATTGTTAAGTGCAAAAACTTCCTCCAAAAAAGAATACACTTGCTGTCTTTACTATGACTCCAGAAAACGGGGGAACATCACAAAGACCCTCATTATAAACGTGTCGCCCTCTTTAAGGTTATAAACATGCGTTGAAACTAAAATACTGCCGTATGCAATTAAAGAGTAGTATCTACAAAGTGAGCTTTCGAGATACCTGAAGAAACATTTTTTTTTTTTAAATCTCTTACACGTATGAGTAAAATGTTAAAATTGGAAGTTTTTTCATGCTTTATTTGGAAAGCAAAATCAATGACACTTGAAACCAATTGACTTGTACATGAAAATTGAAATAAGATGATGACAATTCAAAATAAATAAATAAATAAATAAAGACTGAAATCTTTTAGGTACTGCACAGGAAAAAATAATTCTTTTAGTTATAAAAGGTGAAGATATAACCTTTGAAAGCTTAAAGAGAGATTTAAAATAATTTGCAATAAATATTAGTGTGAATGGAAAATTCTTTACAAATATTATGAGAAAGGGAAAGAGCTACTCTTTACCCAGGTAGCACAAATAACCTTTAAACGTTTTATAAACGTTTTTAAGCGGTTGTTACATTTCAGCAATGAATAGGTATTTAACCCAACCTCGAAAAATAACCATTTTACAACCTTTAAAAAACGAAATATGCTACTTGGGTAGATTACTCTTGATCTCTCAAAACGAAGCAAATAACTCGTTGCAAAATTTAGAAACTATGTTAAATACAACTACATATTTCAGTGGTGAATAAATATCGCTCTTAGACTTCAATAGTAGACACAACTCAAAAAACACGCGTTTTGGACTAAGAACAAGTGTAAATATGAAAATACACATCCTTTGCAGCAGCTCACTAAAAAATGAATGTTGTTTTTACAGTATAATACAGCTAGTTTTATAGTAATAAACTGTAAAAATTGCTAACTTAACAGTAATGAACTGTAAAATTGCTCATTTGACGGTACTAAACTGCAAAATTGCTGATATTACAGTGAGAAACTGTGAACTTGCTAGTTTTACAATTTATTACTGTGCATTTTACAGTTTTAAATTGGAACCAGTATTATACTGTAAAAACAACAGTTAATTTTTTGCAGTGCAATGCTAGCACAATTCAATATTAGACCTTGTCTTATATATTTCCCTTAACAATTAAAACTTTAAACAACTTGTCTCACAACATGATTTTCTTATTGTACTGTAATTACAGCCCATGTACGAAGATTACATAAACGACACAATACCGACATGCTGAGCTCTGCAATAGGTTTGAGGTGCATGATGTATTTATTTCTTATTCAATAAGATTATAGGTCAGAACTAAAAAATATTAAGCTTCCTTTTATCCTTGTTAAATGCCGGCTAAATATATGCGCTTGCTTTAGAGAACTAATTAATCACATAAAGCAAGCGATACTTGTACAAACAACCATATGTACATACTTTTAATATATTATTTCATACATAATTAATCGGAAAAAGAAGAATATTAAAATGATTATAAACGGAAACGTTTGTTTAAAATTTCCAACGAATTTCCATAATTTAAAAACCGCTTTGAATGCTAATTACCATATTCGGAACTGTAATTTGTCGTTAAATAATTATTTTTCACTCGAACATTACGCTCTGAATCCAATTGTTTCGTGGGAGTAATTCTCGTTCTGATTTTAATTAATTTTAACATTAATATTCATGAATTTATTTATAGCCTAATTTGAATTCCTTATTTAATAACAGTTCTCGATTTCAGCAATGAATAGGTATTTAACCCAACCTCGAAAAAAACCCAATTAGGGGTTTAGAAAAATTTTATCATGGATGAATAATTTGATTTAATTGAATTTAGTCATTGAAATACCGTAATGGAAAGCAGAATATTTTCCAAGGGAATGTTTACAATAATAAATATATTAAGAGTTTGATTTTTATTCTAAAAAATTAATACGCTGTTTTACTTGAATTATTAAATAAATATAAGATTATTCAAACACATGTGCTGAGTTATATTATGTACGGTATTATCTATTTGAATAAAAATCTATCCTTATTATATTTGGCCTGGCTGCACAGTAAGCAAAACGATGTAGTGTACGATATACATGAACACTGCAACAAAAGTTCAATCTGGTAAATTGAGGGCCCAGACGAAAAGCATTTGTAATAAGTTGTCTTTACCGTGTTAAAATTAGCTAGTATGCCACAAATTGATTTATACCACAAATACTCCAATCTATTATTCTACAGTGATTTGGAAGGCAAGAGGTTCTTCCTTATGTCTTTTTTTCAAGATCTTTTTTTCCTTCGCAAGTTAAACTATCTTCTCCTTAAAAACCAAAATCTTTCTTTTCCCCAAAAAAATTTGAAATTCTTTCATACTATGGCGATTTTTATAATTTTGCAGAGGTTGAAATAAAAAATAGTTATATCTAAGCAACCTGTTTTTTATTTCCCTGGCTTTTATTTTTTTTTATGCATAAATTGCCCAAGTTATTACCTCAGTCATCCCCCCCCCCCCCCGCTGTTTACAGATTTAACATTTTTTTTTTCTTCTTACTTAAAGTCGAACTTTTCTGTTTCGTTTCCTTTGCTTTTAAACTTGTTTTGTACAACTCTGTATCTCAGAGACAGACTAATTTGACAGACTAACTTAAGTCCATTTTCTCTGCTTTTCTGTAAAGCTCTAAAACGTTTAACTGATGCGTACAACGGATGGGACTAGTGCTCGTTTAACCATGCTAAACAACTGTAAAGGAGTTATTTTTGTAGAATAACGTTCCCATCCGTCCGATGAGAAGTAAGATTTTCCATTTAATGTAGTTATAAAGCACAAATTGCCATTTTTCAACTTCGCTAGTCTGTTTATGATGTACAGAACAGACTAGTACAGAACAGACTAGCGATCAATCAGATGTAATTGATTGAGGTATGGATAAATCAAGAGTGTTTTTCACGACGCTGTTTTCATAACCTGCAATATTGGCAAGTAATTTGTGTTGCAGTTGATCATTCTGACTCTCATTAGACATAAGTCTTATTGTTTTTCTTTTTTTTTAAGTTCAACTCTCAAATTTAAATGTGTATATGAAATGTCAATTTATCTTACTTAACTTTTGTTTTGTAGTCCTGTAACCATCACATAATTCGCGGGAAAAAAAACTTGCACGTTGATATCCAGGAAAACTGTATGGCTCTCCCTATCCCCCTTAACGTACGAAACCAAAGTGTCTGCACCAGTCGGGAACCGAGTTGAAAATGCTTCTTCATTTTCATCGAGGATAATTTTTGCTATGTCATTTGAAATGATATCATAGAATTTTTCAACATTTTTATTTGTTACTTACGATCAGTTAAAATTAGACTGAAGAAATATAAAAATAAAAGAACTCAGATTTTTTCTCTTTAGATTGAGCTTGTTACATTCTTAAAATTAAAGCATCATTTACACTCGGTGTATGCAAACTCCTCTCATGCGTTGAGCTTTTACTTATTTATTGATTTATTTTTTCATGTTTACTTTATACGACGTGGTCGTACACCAACTTCTCGGCAAAGTACATGAACTGGAACAACCTTTCAGGTGTTTCTTTTGTTCTCTTTTTCTCTCTCTCTCGTCCTAATACTGTTCCGGTTCTCCAACTTCTAATGAGAATCAAAGCCGCTATGTTGTCTCTTTGTTAGAAACCTTGAGTTCTGTTGCCTGTTGCATGGATACAGTGTTATGGTCGAAAGAGTTAGCTAACTTTTTTTATGGGATGAATTCTCTAAAGGGAAAAAAGTACATGTTTGTCATTTTCTAGCCTTTCAACAACATGTAAAATACTTCATTCTCTAAAGATTATCGACTAAAGTAAGTTTCACTGCGTATTTAAGAATTTTTTTACTAGGGTGACCACTAAAGTACAAAATTGTAAAATGCAATAATAAATAACTATATAGTCAAATTTACCCACAGCTCAGTCATGACATTTTGAGACTGCAGCTTTATCCTTATTGGGAACTCATCAATCAAGAATAGTCAGTAACCGAGCAGGAGGTAAATATCCTGTCATTATTGCTGAGATTGCCTTTAAACAAGAAAATAAACTTAATTTACACAGCTATACTACACTGAAACCTTTCTTGACAAAAACATCGTGACGTCAGCGTGACGTTAGCCTATGAAGAATGAGCTAGATAAAACGTTACAGCCTACTTGGCGAATTGGAGGAGATCGTTGACTGCTTGTGAGCTCTTATTGGCCCCGCCCATAGTGACGTTCAGTGTTAAGTTTAGTTGCTTTCTAGTATAGAGAGTATCCACGAATCATGGAGAGGTCTAACTCAAAACATGAAGACATAAACTACGGCAATATGAGATGAGTTGCCCCCTCACCCCCCCCCCCCCCCATAAACCAGGGCAAAGACAGAACTATAAACAACTTCTCACAGCTTCGTCTTGACATATTGAAATTCCTGTTCGGCCTTTTTAGGAACTCATCAGTCAGGAAGATTTCAATCGAGCTGGAGGTAAATATCCTCTTATTGTAGCTGCACTGTAAAAAGTGAATGTTGGTTTTACAGTATAATACAGCTAATTTTATAGTAAATTTATAGTAATAAACTGGAAAAATGGCTAATTTTACAGTAGTAAACAGTAAAATTGCTGGTTTACACTAATAAACTGTAAAATTGCTAGTTTTACAGTTTATTAATGTGCATTTTACAGTTTTAAACTGAAACCTCTGCTGCCAGTATTACACTGTTGTGTTTACAGTATAATACAGCTAATTTATGCTAATGAACAGTAAAATTTCTGATTTTACAGTAATAAATTAAAATTGCTAGTTTTACAGTAGGGGAGACTGGGTAAGGTTGTGACAATTTTCATTTGCTCCCCCATAGATCCCTTAGCAATACATGTGAGCTGGTTTAAAGTTGTTTTTATGTTAAAGTGTTTATTTGCCTGCTTATAAACACTAAAATTTTCTCCCTAAGTGCAATAGTTAACTCACAGGACCAAATTAAACAAAAAAGGAAAAAATGTCACAACCGACCCCACCCCAGGGGCGGTTGTGACAGTGCTTGGGGTCGGTTGTGAAAAGTTCAAAAATACAGCAAAACAGTCTAGATCACTTTTAATTTCAAGTAATATTAAACGTAATTCAACATAACCTTCATCTGGGAAAGTTTAACACTTAACAATGTACCTCATTCAGTTGAAGTAGCCTTATACTAAGTCTTGCAACAATATCAGGTTTTTGGAATTTCGTAACGTCCGTTTTGGCAACATTATGCACATCCTGTGGGCCATAACCGTGTTATCATAACAATTCTCAATTATTAAAGAAAGATTCCACATTTATTTGTTTTATTGAAGCTTGTTACTCTTGAAAGGCCAGTTGCATGAGCTACACGAACAGAAGTGAAACATTTCTATTCATAAATGAGCGGAACCATTTTTCAGTAGCCATTTTACTCTCATATCTTCTTTCAGCGTATATGTAAGCTCAAAATCACTTTATTATGAGCAATATAACCTATGCACACGTTGTTTTCATCGTGACAGCGCCGGCCGGCTCCATTGCGTTTACGAATGAATGTTTCGTAGCAAAGACTTACGATTAACGTTGCATTTCCAAAGCTGTCCGAAAGAAAAAAAAAGTTTCACTTCTTTATAAGCTTCTTTATATTTCATTAGGTAACACTTCCCCATTTCTGTTTTCTCTAAGCGTATTATGGGCATCAAATATGATAAAACATGTTTTACTCGCGTCACAACCGTCCCCACGCAATTTGTCACAACCGACCCCAACCCACTACTTTTGAAAACAGCAATCGCCATGGCAACACAAAATAGCCTACCATGAAAAGTAATCACTGCTATTTCACTATTAAGGTTCACTACTAACGGGGAGCAAACTTTCATTTCTCTATCTGTACCCATTCAACAGGAGTTACTAAAAGACATCGAACAAAAAAAAACTTACTTTTAACTGTTAAAAAATAACCAACCCCTCTGCTAGCGTTAATGTCGCTCGATGGCTACCGCAATGCTTTGACACACATTCAGACAAACATGCTGATACTCTCTCTCTCTCTCTCTCTCTCTTTGCTTCAACCAGGTATTAATTATGGTTTAGCTAATATGACGACTGTCACAACCGCCCGCGTCACAACCGTCCCCAGTCTCCCTTATTCCATATAAATAAAACAAATATATATATGTGTGTGTGTACCTTATACAAATCCACAGTTTACGTCGGATCTGGACGAAATTTGGCAGGGAGATGCTTGGGCACCCGGGAAGGATTAAAGGGAGGTTTTTGAGCGGGAAAAAGTACCGATCCGTTCGAATTTCGAATAAAAGACTTCAAAATGGCTCTATCTAATGAAATACTTATCGGATCTTCTCGATCTTGGTCTCATTCGAAAGAACGCAAAAAATATCTTTTAGGAGAGTTTCCTTCCAGAGGTTTTCAAAACCACTAATCCATAACTCCACCCTGATAAAAGATATGTGCATTTTTAAATTTGGAAATATCCTTTTTAAATTGGATTTATAAAAATCGTCTGCACGAGCGTGAAACAAATTAAATAGGGTGAAATAAATTATTAATGAGAAAGAAGTGTTGTCAATTTTTTCTTGAATATAAACAAATAAAATTCTTGCTTTTGCTTTAGACTTTTCCTTTAACGGACGGATTTAAACGGATTTTAACGGACTGCGTTCTAGCAAACTATTGACTTTCATTTAATTGAGACTTTTAGACCTACGCGTCACAGGACATGACATTTTTCCCCAAGATAGATCCCGTGCAGAACCGGGCCAAGTAGCTAGTAAACTATAAAATAGCTAGTCTTACGGTTTATTACTACGCTTTTACAGTTATAGACTGAAACCTCTGCTTTCAGCGTTATACTGTAAAAACAACAACTTATTTTTTGCAGTGTAAGATTACTTTCAAATTCATAGATAAAATTAATGGGTTACGGGCGGCCACTTACTGCATATTTCTTTAGCTATTGCCTTCATTCTTTAAGTTGAATCACACCAAGCTTTGAAGACACTCGATAATTTAGTAAATTAATTTTCTAGTCTTGAGGTAATCTCTGTACCTCAGAGCCAGACTAACGTAAGTCTATTTTCGTCACTTTTCAGTAGAGGGCGAAAACGATTGTTGAATGCATGCAAAAGATGGGTCTCGCGCTCTTTTAATGCTGCTAAATAATTAAGAAGGAATTTCTTTTCTAGAATAACATTCTCATGGGTCGATGCGGAGTAAGATTCTACATTAGGGTGGGCCGAAAAAACACTTTTTTTTTATTTCGAATTTGTAATAGCGCGGAAAAGTTGCGAATTATGAAGACAAAAAGAAGGAAAAAAAAATTATCGAAATCGGTTGATATCTTCCGATCGCGCATAAGCCCTAAAGTTTGACAAAAAATGAAAAAAATTCATTTTCGCGATTTTTTTTTAAATTTTTGAATTTGATGTTTTCGATATGTAATAGTGCGGAAAAATAGCTAATTGTAAGGACAAAAAGAAATAAAAAAAAATTATCGAAATTCATTGATATCTTCCGATCGCGCATAAGGCGTAAAATTTGACAAAATATGAAAAAAACTTCATTTTTGCGATTTTTTTTGAAAAAATTTTGAATGAAATGTTTTCATAATTTTTTCGCGCGGAAAAGTTTATAATTATGAAGACAAAAAAAGGGATAAGGAGGAAAAAAAAATATCGAAATCGATTAATATCTTCCGGTCGTGCCCAGGGCCTAAACTTTGACAAAATATGTAAAAAACATCATTTTTGCGATTTTTTGTTTAATTTTTTGAATTAGATGTTTTCGTAATGCAATAGTTTGTAACGTTTGCTAATATAGCCTTAAACCAGGGGTCTGTCCAGGAGTTTTCACAGGGTCCGTTTTTTGTGAAAAACTAAATAATTTTGTGAAAAATCAAATAATTTTGTGAAAATCAAACAATTTTGAAAAAAAAAATGCAAAAATTTTTTTTTTTTTTTTTTTTTATTTAATAAAAAAATAAAAATAAATTTCATTTATTTTCCTCAAAAAAAAAAAAAAAAAGCATATTAAACATCAAAAATGCGAAAAGTCCGATTCCTGTAGCGGTTGCAAAGAGATTGCAGTTTTCAAAGTCATCATTCAAGTGACATCAAAAGCATAAAAACGGAACATAAAATAATTTTTGTTGGTGAATTTTTTTTTACAGTTGCATTTTAAAGGTCTGTGGTAAACATATTATTAATGTCTGTTTCCACAATTAATGCAAAAATAAAAAGAACGATCGCTTAACATTTAGACTCATAAAAGAACAGTTATTTTGCTTTAAAAATTTTAAAATAATGATCTGAGCGAAAAATAAAGCGAATTTTCATTCATTTGCCTCCTAATAAAGAGTAATTAGCATGAAAAGTAAGTAAAATTCGATTTTCATATCGGATGCAGAGATCGCTTTTTTCAAAATGAAAGCATCAGAAATATAAAAACGATTTTTAATAATTGATTAAAGTCAAAAATTTTAGAGCTGCATTTCATCAGGTTTATATGATGAATGTCATTAATTATCACCGACATATTCGACAAAAATTCGGAGGAAAAAATACGGTAAGGAAACATAGCAAAACAAACAATACCAGACTTCTAATATTAACAGACGCAAAAATACATTAATTCCTCACCCTTTTAAGCATTAAAAAATTAATAAATAAATAAATGAAATAAAAAAAATAATTTTCTGCCAAAATAATGTCAAAACATCGCACCAAAGACGTCAGATGGAGATAATTTTAATTTTAAATAGCTGATCGCCAGGGTCGGACTGGGAATGAAATTCGGCGCGGGCATCCAGAGAAAACAGGCGCCTCTCCAATTATATTAATTAAAAATGACATTCGTTATTAATTAATTTTTAATTAATTTCAAGAAACATAATTAGTTGTTAAAATATTTCATAATTTATACATTAAGCTGAATAATTAATAGCATGGACTAATCAACTAGTTATTAAAAATAAATAATCTAAAAATGAATTTAAATAAAAACCTAATATTTTTAAAATTCAATACAGAGCATTATTTTCAACAAATATATTCT